>CM069133.1:105067607-105515107 GCA_035221665.1 Okamejei kenojei
GAAGGCAGGACAATAGGGTTGAGACATGTTTGAATTGCGTAGTAGACCTGATGGGCTGCATTGCCTTATTCTGCTCCTAGAACTTATGAACTTATTTCTTTTCCGAGACATTAATCTGAAAATAACTTCCTGTTTGAGCTCTAGGCTTTGGTGCTTAGATGTTCACCAGTTTTAACTGGAGATAAGTCAATGTACCTAGTAGTATGCTAATATTAAATATATTAGTGCATTTGTTGAATTTTATGCTACTTGGCATTTTAGCAGATTTTAGGTCATGGAATTAAAAAAACACATCCTTCAAAAAAGTAACACCCATATAATTTTAGTAGAGATAAATTAAATAAATTAAATGGAAATGGGTGTGTACACCAAGATTGAAATATCTCTGTGTTTTGACTTGGTTTCATAGGAGTGAAGTTCCTTAGGGTCATATCCATGTAGATTTAAAACAAAAAATCAGAAACTCCCTTCTCAAATGAATGAATGAACAAGAATTACTTGCAATTTTAATAGCCAGCTAAATGAGTATATTTATAAATACAATGTTTTAAAGTTTGTTATTGCTTTTCAGATAACAGACTTGGGAGGGAAATCTAGCATTTCTTTCCAGTATACGTAAATTACAAAATTAGCTCTATTTAGGTTTTGAATTTGAAGGTGAATTATTCAAAGTCTAGGCTAACGTTGGACAACAGAGATATAACCAACCTAGTTTGATTCAAGCCTTCTTTCAAAGATAAATTAAGCCTGGAAAATTTACCAAAAATGAACTGGTTGATATTCTTGAGAAATAATAATTCTGTGTAGCTAACAGTTAATTTATATAACATTAATTATATCTTGTATTTGCAGTTTATATACCAAATGGTAGATAAAATCCAAGTATAAAAGTATTTTTTTCTAAGTTATATCATTTTCCTGCTTGGAGTTTAATATATACCTCGGATTTTAACTTTGAGAACATGAGCTTTTATGATAGCCTAAAATTACGTCGTATTTCATAGGAAAGCTGAGAATTTGCTGTTCATTAATTCGTGAATGGTGGAGACGACTTGATGGCCTGCATGGCCTATCTGAGACATCAATCTGAAATAAACATTGTTCTTTACAAGATTACAAAGTTTTTAATCAGGCAAAACGCATTTGCAAATTGCTAATCAACACGAGAAGGAGATAAGAAAATGTGGGTTGAAGTGAGGTTTAAAATGATCGACAGGAAATTATGACAGCCTGATAGACACAAAGTGATGGAGTAACGCAGCAGGTCAGGCAGCATCTCTGGAGAAAAGGAATAGGTGACATTACAGGTGTAACGTTTCTTCAGACGGCCTGATAGTCTATGATAGTCATTTTGTTTTAATGCAGATGTGATTACTATTATGAACATTAAAAAATAGGTATTTGAGTGGTGACATCAATATTGCTTCAAAATTGAACATTGAATATTACTGATTTCACTTAACAGAAATGAAATGCTCTCCATATCATAATTGTGAATTGTAAAAGTAGTCAAATATTGTTGGGAGAAGCCTTCCTTTTATTGACCATGTTGCAGGATCAATTATTTTCTAATTGGAGAGAGAATCGAGAAATCGGAGGTGTAAAGGGACTTGGGAGGGCTGGTGCAGGGCTCACAAAAAGTTAATTTGCAAGGCGAATAGGTAGTAAGGAAGGCAAATTCAATGCTAGAATTTTGTCAAGAGGACTGGAATACAAAAACAGAGATGTGTTGCTGAGGCTCTATAAGGCACTGGTCAGGCCGCATTTGGACTACTGAGAGCAACCTTAGGCCCCATATCTTAGGATGGATGTGCTGGCTCTGGAAGAGTCCAGAGGAGATTCACAAGAATGATTCCAGGAATTACTGAGTTAGCATATGATGAGCGTTGACAGCACTGGGCCTGTACTCGCTGGAGTTTAGAAGGTTGAGGGGGGTCCTCATTGAAACTTACAGAATAATGAAAAGCATAGGTCTTTATTCTTTGGAGCGCAGATAGGTCTTTATTCTTTGGAGTGCAGAAGGTTAAGGGGGGACTTGATTGAGGTCTTTAAAATGATGAAAGGGATAGACAGAGTTGACGTGGATACGTTTTTCCCATTGAGGGTAGGGAAGATTCAAACAAGAGGGCATGACATGAGAATTAAGGGACAGAGGTTTCGGGGTAACGTGAGGGGGAACTTCTTTACTCAGAGGGTGGTGGCTGTGTGGAATGAGCTTCCAGCAGAAGTGGTGGAGGCAGGATCGATTTTAACATTTAAGAGTAAAGTGGATAGGTATATGGACGTGAAGGGAATGGAGGGGTATGGTCTGAGTGCAGGTAGATGGGACTAGGGGAAAACAAATGGTCGGCACGGACTGGAAGGGCCGAGAGGGCCTGTTTCCGTGCTGTAATTGTTATATGGTTATATGGTTATAGAGAGAGTGGACTTGGAAAGGGTGTTTCCACTGGTGAGAGAGTCTAGACCAAATGTCGTAGTCTCAGAATTAAAGGGTGCTCTTTTAGAAAGGAGGTGAGGGGGAACTTATTTAGTCAGAGGGTAGTTAATCTGTGGAATTCATTGCCACAGGGGGCTGTGGATACCAAGTCAGTGGATATTTTTAAGGCAGAGATAGACAAATTCTTGATTAGAACTGGTGTCAAGGGTTATGGGTAGAAGGCAGGAAAATGGGATTGGGAGGCAGAGATCAGCCACGATTGAATGGCGGAGTAGACTCAATGGGCCGAATGGCCTAATTCTACTCCTATAACTTGTAAACCTGTGCACTTGTGATTATAATATTAGTGAAAGTGGGACTTTAACACTGGAATTTATATTGTGTCGAACATAGTACAAAACATAGTAGAGTTTTGGCTGCAGTAATCAAAATATTTTTGAGCCATAAATTTTCAAAAGTATACCTCCCTAATGGTTAAAATTTACTCTCCTATTTAACTAAACCATAACTCATGGATAGATGCCAATTAAAGCTATATATTGTCAGCAATCAGGATGTTAGCCACTGACAAGAATCACAGAGCCAGCGATACAAAGACTCAGTCTGTGAGATAAGTGCCATCTATTAGGTAAGATGCAGCCATCAATATTAGTTTCATTTATATTGTATTAAAGGAATCCTTTTGATTCCATATGACTAAATATTCGATCTAAAATAATATTAGTAAGCTTAATTTGAAAATATATTTATAAATTCCAGTGATATCTTTGGAACATTCACTGCTTTAATGAAGGTAGCTGTTGAAGTTTGTTTTGTAATGAAATACCAAGTGAACTGACTTTGATAAGCAGAAAATAATCAAAGAATAACTTAAGCAAGAAAAATACGAGGTGAGAAGGTTTCATGTACGTAGTGTACACTCTCAAATGGCAAAGAACTAATCTAGGGGTTTAGTCTATATAAAAATAAGTACGGAGTTATTAGTGTAAGATGTAACAAACAATCTGAAAAACTTGACAATGAGACATTTCAGCCACACTGCCATGTGGATTTTACTAGATTGACTCGAGAGGATTAAATTAATATTGGCACAGTGCAATTTTTTTTTAAGTGGTTTGAGTGATGATGTGTAGCATAAGAACCAACTTTAACTGATTAGATGACTTGATTACTTCTGATCATTGAAATACAATGTCTCGTGTGCCCGATATGCTAAGTGGATCTTTGTTTAAGTTGGCCGCACAGATCACAACTGCTACAATGGCAGTGGAGCAGATTATAGAGGAACAGTCAGCATGACCAAATCGGGATACAAGTGCCAGTTGTGGAATTCCCAACACCCTCATGCCCATCAGTTCAGCAGCTTGGAATTTCCGGAACTTGGAGGTGGCCATGCATACTGTCGAAATCCCGGTGGACAAATGGATGGGCCATGGTGCTACACACAGAGTGAAGCTCGTCTTGAGCTCTGTGACATCCCTGCTTGCCGTAAGCATTAGTAGCCTTTTTCATGTTTCATGATACTTAACCTGCACCATAACAACAAATGTTAATGGGACACCAAACATGTTACGGTATGATGCTGAAATCGCCTGTTAATAATTTGTGCATAAAATGATTAAATAAAAGGCAAGCTATCATTGATCAGAGGTGGATTAGCTTACTAGCCCTTCATTTTCGAAGGAGATGTCCATGATGTGAATGCAGGACCATATATTGATGGTATCACTGGTTATTTATTTCCGCATCTTAAACCCGTCTGACCTTACCGTATTTTAGCTACAGCTGAAACCCGTATGTACTGTTCTCCTTTTGTTACCTACAGACTGTTCCAAGCAGTCTGAGCAGCCTCTCAATCCAACATTTGTGAACGTGACCATTGGTAACCTGCTGGCTATTCTATAATTCAAACCGTCGCGTATTAACCTTTGATTCTGCAGTTTGACCTTTATTGGCTCCTGGTTAAACATAGTTCCAATTTTGATATTGTCACCCTTGCATATCCATGCATTGCTCTGACCCCTCAGGATCTCTTATGCCCAGCACTGTAATTTTCTGAGACATCCATGTTATTGAAATTCTAGACTTTTGACCATGCTTAAATTTGATGTTCATCCCTTCCATAACTTGGATTAATCAAATATGTTTTAAATCCAACTTTTAAATTCTTGTAGCGCAATTCTTATTAGCAATGAGACTAGATTATGTTCAAGAGACAAAATGTAGATTTGAAGCTGTATGGTGCGTCCAATTAAACACTAATTGTGGACATCATAGGGCGGCACAGTAGTGCAGTGGTAGAGTTACAGCCCGACAGCACCATAGATCCTGGTTTGATCCTTACGATAAGGTGCTGTCCATATGGAGTTTGTACATGATCCCTGCAAAGGTGTGGGTTTACTCCGGATGCTTCAGTTTCCTCCCATACTCCAAAGACGTGGAGGATTGTAGGTTAATTGGCTTCTATAAATTGTCCATAGTGTGTAGGATAGAACTAGTGTATGGGTGGTCACTGTTCGGCGTGGGCTGATGGGCCTGTTTCCATGCTGTCTCTCTAAACTAAACTAAAATAAACCTTCTTAAGAAGAGGGTACACAAAAAGCTGGAGAAACTCAGCTGGTGCAGCAGCATCTAAGGAGCGAAGGAGATAGGCAACGCTTCGGGCCGAAACCCTTCTTCAGACTGGTGGGAGGTGTGGCTGGGCGAAGAAAGGAAAAAGGAGGAGGAGCCCGAGGGCTGAGAAAGAGGTGGGAAGGGGAGGGGACAGCAAGGATTAACAGAATTGAGAAAATTCAATGTTCAAGCCCAGAGGATGCAGACTCCCCAAGCGGAATATGAGGTGATGTTCCTGCAACTTGCGGTGTTGCTCACTCTGGCCGTGGAGGAGGCCCAGGACCGAGAGGTCGGATACGGAATGGGAGGGGGAGTTGAAGTGCCGAGCCACCGGGAGGTCATTGCGGACCGAGCGGAGGTGTTTGGCGAAACGATCGCCAAGCCTCCGCTTGGTCTCACCGATATAGATCAGCTGGCATCTGGAGCAGCGGATGCAGTAGATGAGGTTGGAGGATGTGCAGGTGAACCTCTGTCGGACCGGGGAGGACTGCTTGGGACCCTGAAAGGAGTGGAGGGGGGAGGTAAAGGCTGCTCTAGATGCCAGCTGATCTATATATCGATGAGACCAAGTGGAGGCTTGGCGATCGTTTCGCCGAACACCTCCGCTCGGTCCGCAATAACCAACCCGACCTCCCGGTGGCTCAGCACTTCAACTCCCCCTCCCATTCCATATCACATATGTAATTTTCCAAATTAAATTCTGATTTTGTTTTTACAAAATTGATATTTATCATTTATATTTTGTTTTCCAAAATAATAAAATTAATAAACATAAAAAATAGTCAACAGGGTAAGTAGTTTAGGGCGAATTGGATCATAATTGTTCACTTGCAGCGGTCCTGGTTTGATTTTTGCTGCCTCGTCCCATCCAGAATTTTCAGCAACTTTTTTTGTTTTTGTTTTAAATCCTCACAATCTAAGTTGATAAATAAATCTATACATGTTTTACAGTTATTTCAATCACATTGAAATGCTCTTAAAGGGCAAACAGCCAGTTTACAAATGCATTTATGTTTGCAGATCCACGTGAAAATAGCAAAATGGAGATTCTGTACATCCTTGTTCCGAGCATTGCCATTCCATTGGTCATTGCTTTGCTGTTTTTCCTAATCTGCATGTGCCGAAACAAACACAAGTTATCAACCCCTTCTCCACAGAGGCGGCAACTGATGGCATCTCCCAGCCAGGATGTGGAGATGCCACTCATTAGTCCTCACAAACAGGTAACTTCTGTACCACAATTAGCTTCTTATCACATGCCAGCATAACTCAGTGGCAATGTCCTCTGTCCTGCGAAGGTTTATACATAATCTACAATGACATTCCAATGCAGTGGTTATCAGAGATATTCACTCCGTGGAGGGAATGTTAAACCAAGGACTTTTTGCTTGGTTCATTTGTGGAAATGAGCACAAAGATCCAATTAGAAGATAGACACAAAATGCTGGAGGAACTCAGCGGGACAGGCAGCATCTCTGGACATCCTTGTTCCGAGCATTGCCATTCCATTGGTCATTGCTTTGCTGTTTTTCCTAATCTGCATGTGCCAAAACAAACACAAGGCACCAACCCCTTCTCCACAACCCCTTCTCTGGAGAGATGCTGCCTGTCCCGCTGAGTTACTCCATCATTTTGTGTCTATCTTCGATCTGCAGTTCTTTCCTACACAAAGGTCCAATTGCACTATTCAACAAAGAGTTTGGAGATTACCTGGCTAACATTCCCTATTATTTGTCTCATTACTTTCATTGATATGCACTGAAAACTGCAGCATGTGTATTTAATAGTAACTTGTCTTGAAACAACCGGCTTTGAAATATCTTGGGGGTTAAATTTGTTTGGATCTATATTTCAATAAGAACTTCTAAACTCAAGATTTCTGTGCCACTGCGATAATCTAGCTTTTGTGTACCAAGTTATACCAGCATGTGGAATTAGTGCTTGTTGATGAACAATCAGTTTTTGAGGCTAGGATGATGTAGACCAGATCTGTTTGGAAAGAAAAGGGTTCTGGCTGACTGGAAATTGTGCACGGGTGATTTGTAATTTCCATGTGAAATGTTATGCCAATGTCCATTCACCCAATCTCAATATTCAATCCAGGGGAGATTCCCAGGAAGTTTCCTTCTTTATCTGATCAATACCTCATTAAGATCAATAAGGTGTGAGCCCATTTTGATGTGCACTTTGCAAAGTAAATGGTTCTGTCCTTGAAATTTAGTGTAGTGTCTGTCTCACAACAAAATGGGACCATGAGAACCTCTAATTGAATGTGACATTCTGATGCGCTTTGGGAACTTAAACATTTTTCCAAATTTTTTATTTGATCAAGCTATTTTTGATAGGGGTAGGGGAACAGGGTACTGATTTTAGATGATCACCCATGATCATATTGAATGGTGGTGCAGGCTCAAAGGGCCGAATGGCCTACTCCTGCATCTATTTTTCTATGTTTTATGTTTCTATTTTGAAGACCTACTTACAATCTGCATGTGCTTATAGATTATAATCATATTGCTTTCACCATTTTACATTGGAATCCTGACCAGTTTGATATTAAAATGAAATACATTTTGAAGTTGAATAAACAAGATTATAATTGTGCATGGAAACACCTTCCGAAGATAACCAATTTGTTTTGGATTGTCTTTTCAGGGGAAATTGAAAGATATTTGCCTATCTGCAGTGCGCTTTATGGAGGAACTTGGGGAGGATCGGTTTGGGAAGGTGTACAAGGGGCATCTGTACAGCACGGGACCGGGTGAACAAGCACAAGTTATAGCTATTAAAACCATAAAGGATAAAATGGAGGTGTCACTCCGGGAAGAGTTCAAACACGAAGCTTTGATGCGATCTCGGTTGCAGCACCCAAACCTCGTCTGTCTGCTGGGCATAGTGACCAAGGAACAGCCCATGAGCATGATCTTCAGTTACCCTTCCCAGAATGATCTTCACGAATTCCTCGTCATGCGATCGCCACACTCCGATGTTGGGAGTAGCGACGACGACAGGACAGTGAAGTCTGCACTGGAGCCCGCGGACTTCCTGCACATTGTGACTCAGATAGCAGCTGGCATGGAATATCTGTACAGCCATCATGTTGTACACAAGGATCTGGCTACTCGCAATATCTTGGTGTGTGATAAACTCCACGTAAAGATATCCGACTTGGGCATTTTCAGAGAGGTTTATTCAGCAGATTACTACAAGCTGATGGGCAATTCACTTCTGCCAATCCGTTGGATGCCGCCTGAAGCTATCATCTATGGCAAATTCTCCGTTGATTCCGACATATGGTCTTTTGGGGTCGTGGCATGGGAAATATTTGGCTATGGCCTGCAGCCCTACTGTGGGTATTCCAATCAAGATGTCATTGAAATGATAAGAAACCGCCACGTGCTGCCCTGCCCTGATGATTGCCCTGCCTGGGTATACAGTTTGATGCTGGAGTGTTGGAATGAGTTTCCATCAAGACGCCCGCGATTTAAAGACATCCATGCACGCCTCCGAGCATGGGAGAATCTATCCAACTATAACAGCTCGGCTCCTGCTTCTGGGGGCAGCAATGCCACACAGACTAGCTCCCTCAGCACAAGTCCAGTCAGTAACGTTAGCAATGCAAGATACGTGGGACCCAAGCAAAAAGCACATTTTCCACCACCACAGTTCATCCCAGTAAAAGGACAGATGCGGCCAATGGTCCCACCGCCCCAACTGTACATTCCAGTCAATGGCTACCAGCCAATGCCAGCCTATGGCGCATATTTGCCAAATTTCTATCCAATGCAAATCCAGATGCAGATGCCTCAACAGTTGCCCCCACAGATGGCCCCAAAGACGGGTTCCCATAACAGTGGAAGTGGATCTACAAGCACGGGCTATGTCACAACAGCACCCTCGAATGCTTCCGGTACAGAGCGCATTGCTCTGATCCCAGACCAGTCAAACGGGACAGAGGATGAGCCTAATGAGCCCACTGTTGCAGATGAGGTGCCTGCACCTGAGAATCTCCAAGAAGACGAAATGTTGGTACCGGAAACGGAATTACTTGGCGATGCTGACCCACCACAAATTGCTGATGTAGAAATGGACACAGAAGCATGAACCATTTTGGTTGCCAAAACAAGAAGGGTCTCAGCCTGAAATGTCGCCTATCCATTCCCTTCGCAGATGCTGCCTTACCCACTGAGTTACTCTGGCACTTTGTGTTTTGCTCAAGATTGCAGCATCTGCAGTTCCTCGTGTTTCCTCGGCCATATCCATTACCAACGCAATAGTAAGATAAGAAGAAATGTGAAACAGCAGTGTTAAATCTTTTTTTTTAAACGTTCCTTTAACAAGAATATTTCTGTTCATTGTTGACAATGGTTTAATTAATCTGTGGCATATCTATTTGTATTATGCTGCCCTCAAAGTTATTTTTGGTAGTAAGAAAGCCCCAATATTTGTAATTTCTATTCACTAATTTAACATGTTTAACATTTAGCATTCAGTTTAACATGTGCAAACAGCAGTGGAGGGCGGTAACGCAGACTTGAACGGATGTGTTCTGAAGGTTTGCATCTCGACTGAATAGGCAGTTTTGATTTTCTACTGTTGCTATGCAACTTTACACTGTCAAGCAATATCTTGTATTTATAAAATAGTATCCTAGATGCTGAGACTTTCAACTGCAATGAAACATGCTTTATGAAGTAAAACATGCCACATGGGGAAAGGATACCAACAAAAATTCTCCAATTCTAAGGGGAGGTATTTTTGTTTTATGTATTTGTACATGTGGATGATAGTTCCTCCATTGTCTTGTTATGAACATTTTAGTAGAATGGTGATAAGGAAAGACTTTTGGATATTTTGACAGTATTGTGAATCGCAACCCATGTCTCGGGCTCCTGATAACAATCAGCTGGCTGAAGTAAAAAAGGCTGCATGCAAATAACTGTAAGTCATTTACATGGGCAGAAAATAAAAATGAAATAAGATTCTGAAATATCGTACCATTTCATAAAAAAAGGACTGGTAGCTACTGTATGGCATTTGGCAGAGGAGAGCTGCTCTGCTTTATAGTAACGCTAAGAAGGAAAAAGCTATGCTCCAAAGCAAACAACACCTCGCTGTATTGTATGAACCGATAAATGATGATTTAACTACCAAAATCTATTTTGCATGTATAATGTCAAGTAATTGATTACAGATTTCCACTTTTTAACATTAAGTAAAACATTCTTTGTGAATACAAAAAATAGATATTCACTTTTAAAAGTCATATAATTTGACTTAAATTGTCAATCTTTTATGTTTTGCAAACTCTTTATACTATGGAATCCAATCTTTCCTGTATTACTCTTTGAAAGGAATTGTGCTGTACAGAAGATGGACTTTGCATTCTTACAGACATCAAGCCATTAATTGTAATTTATATTTCATGATATTTGATAAATCTTTTGACGTATACGTGATAATGCAACAAAAGTTTGATTTTATAATTTAACTGTAAACTTGCTAAGTAAATACCTATTTCATTGGATTTGATTTGCCCTTTACTGTGTGGTCTTTTAAATTTCCTGTTTAGTTTATAAGGAGGTTCTCGCTAAGCACATCAAGAGATTTGTATTACTGTAATGAGCACACTGTTTATATATTTTGTAAGCCAAGCGGCATAGCATTTCAAATAAAGTGATTAAATACCAGGCACATGAGTGTTCTTACCATAGGTAGTGTTTTCATTGATAAGTCACATTAGATATGTGGCAACTCCATTTCAAAACTAGATTGCATGAATTCAAACTGAGCGAGCATCTGGCTGCTGAATGTTCCAAGATAAAGGAGCATCAGGTGAGATGGCGGTAGGGGTAAAAGAGGAGGGGGGAGTTTCTTTACTAATTAAGGAGAATATTACATAGTAGTCCAAGATTACATTACAATTGGATGGCTTATCCAGTGAGGCTCTTTGAGTGGAGATGAGAAATTAAAAGGGGATGATCACCGTGTTGGGATTGCATATGTGTACTGTAGGTCATCAATTGGTCAACGGGATTTTGAGGAACAAATGTGCCAGGAGATTGCAGATAGCTTATCGGGTTGCATATTAGGAGATTTTAATTTTCTCAACGCAGACTGGGATTGCTATAGAACCAAGAGCTTCATTGGGGTGGAATTTGTCAATTGGTCAGCAAATTTGCCTCAAACAATATGTACAGGGCACTACAAGAATGTGGGCAAAGATTGATCTACCCTTAGGAAATTGGGCTGGGCAAGTGTCAGTGGGCGAGCCTTTTGGGACCAAAGTCCACAGTTCTATTAGTTTTTTAAATAATTCAGGATAAGAAAGTTCAAAACTGGGGCAAAGCAACTTTTTGATGGTATTAGACAGGAGTTTGCAAATGTTGGTTGGAGTATTTTGTTGTGGGCAAAGGAATGAGATACAGCATGGAAACAGGCCCTTTGGCCCACCAAGTACACGCTGATCAGTGACCCCCTTACACTATCCCACACAATAGGAAGCCTTTTTCCCTTTGCAGAGACCTTAAAAAACAGGGGCACAGATTGTAATGTAGAAACATTGGAGGAGATGGGGGAAATATGTTTAAGCCAGAGGATGGTGGTGACATAGAACTTGCTGCCTGAGATATAGTAGTTATAGTCAGTAGATATAGAAACATTCTTCACATTTAAAATCTACATCTACACATTGAATCTACACCAATGTAAACCTCATTTCTCTTTCCACAGATGCAGTGTAGACTATTGCATATTTCCATTATTTTACATGTATTTCAAATTTCCAGCACCTGTAGTTTTCTGTCATTTGCATTTGAGTCCAAAAGTAACTTAAATTATTTGACAACACTGACTGAATTTCAATAAGGATTCACAGGTAGTGGATCTTTAGAATCTGTTTATGTTTGGGATTAGTTTTGCAGACAGGATGTTTTAAAAAATATATTGTTTCATGTGAACCACTAATTTACATTTAAACTTTTCACTGTGGACTGTTTTTATAGAATTACTAGACTAAGTGGGACCCGTTGGGTCCCATGTTCACACGGGAGGGCTGGTCCCCCGATGCAATATTCCACCTCTCCACCAATTCCAATATTGGTGGGTGGGGGGGGGGGGCGCTTTCTGGAGCACTGGTATGGGTGTTGTTGGCTGCAGGGATTACTGGTCTCCAGAGGGCTAGTATGGACATTGTGGGCCAAATGGATTCTTGGGGTGGCAGCTCAGTCCCTCACGCCTGATGTTCTGGCAGCTCACTCACGGCTGGTGGGCTGGCAGTTGTCTCACGGCTATTCCTTGAAATTCCATTTCAAGCAGCGTGCAAGGCCACCAAATTTAAGTGCAGTTTCCAACCACTTCAAGCAGGGTGCAAGGCCACAACATTCAAGTGCAGTTTCATATCAGTTCAAGCAGGGTGCAAGGCCACCAAATTCAAATGCGGTTTCATAGCATTTTATGCAGGGTGCAAGGCCACCACATTCAAATGCAGTTTCATACTATTTCAAACAGGGTGAAACCGCCATAAAACCACACAAAACATCACACTCACAGTTCAGTAGACATTCAGTGTGTTCAGTTGATTCACAGCTCAGACAGAGTCGTGTCCTCTCCCTCCCCCATCATGCAGAGACTGAGCCACACCCACACATCCGGGTTTTATAATCCTCCCCCTCCCACCGGAAAAGATGTGGCCTTCATGGCGTGATTGACAGGAGAGAGATTCTCAACATTTTTTAAACACTAATAACACTTTTGTTTTTCATTGATGGGAAGAATCCTCTGCACCTGATGAGCGGAGGGGGACTGAGTGAGATGGCCAAAAATCACAGCCGTAAGTGGTAGCGTTTTATCTAAAATCAATATAGTGCGAACAGGAAGTTGTCAAGTTTAGACAAACGACCATTTGCAGTGCCTTTTCACTTCAACCCAAAACCCCCAAACAACCCTTTGCAGTGTCTTTTTACTTCAACCCAAAACCCCCAAACAACCCTTTGCATGTAGTACCTTTTTACTTCAACCCAAAACCCCCAAACAACCCTTTGCAGTGCCTTTTTACTTCAACCCAAAACCCCCAAACAACCATTTGCATGCAGTGCCTTTTTACCTCAACCCAAACCACCCAATCAACAATTTGCATGCAGTGCCTTTTTACTTCAACCCAAACCCCCCAAACGACCATTTGCATGCAGTGCCTTTTTACTTCAACCCAAACCCCCCAAACAATACCATTTGCACACTAGCGCAGTGAAGCAGCAACTCTACCAGGAGCGCAGTGGATGAAGGTTTCAGCAGTAAATGAACTGAAATAAAGGTATATTATTACAGTGGTATCATAATCCTTCTACCCTGGAAATGTATATTAGCTAGGAAATATGCCGTCGAAAAGTTCCAAAGATGTGCAGGTTTGTAGGTTAATTGGCTTGGTATAAATATAATTGTCCCTAGTGTGTGTAGGATGGTGTTAATGTGCGGGGATCGCTGGTCGGCGCAGACTCAGTGGGCCGAAGGGCCTGTTTCCGCACAATATCTCTAAACTAAACTCATCCATGCCAACCAAGATGCCCATCTGCATTGGTCCCATTTTCCTGCATTTGACCCATTTCCCACATGTACAAATGTCTTTTAAATGGTGTTATGCCAACCTCAACCATTTCTTCTGACTCATTCCATATACTCACCACCCACTATGTGAAAACGTTGCCCCTCAGATTCCTATGAAATCTTTTCCATCCCACCTTAAATCCATGCCCTCTAATTTTTGATGCTCCCAGGAAAAACTGTGCATTCACCCCATCTATGCCCCTCACTATTTCATACAGCTGAATGTTACCAGCTTAATTTAAACAAATTAACCATTTACACTGAAACATCAGTCGACTGCCAATGCCATACTTGTAATTGAATTTTCCTATTGCTGGAATACTTGGGAATAGGATTCAGAGACTCAGCGGGTGAGGCAGCATCTATGGAAAGAAGGAATTGGCAACGTTTTGGGTCGAGACCCTTCTTCAGACTGATGTCAGGGGAGGGGGTAGGACAAAGAAAGAATGTAGGCGGAAACAGTGGGACTAGTGGGAGAAAGGTAGTCCTTGCTCTCTCTCTTCATACCACCCTCCCCTTCCCAGTTCTTTGGTGTCATGTCCCACGATTGCCTCTTCATTACAGCAGGTAGGGTCACTGATGCCCCACACCCAAGGAGCGAAGACTTAATTTACTTGTTATCTTGAAGGTTGACATAGAGTGGATGTGGGGATTTGCCAGCATGGAGAAAATTAATGGTCTACTTCTTCATCTTGTCATGTCGCTGCACTTTTCCAAGGCACTGCATTATGCAGGCTCTAGCACATGGCTTGAAGACCTTGAGTTCTGGTTTGCAGGGCTCTGGGAGGAGGGGGCTCCGTAGTTTGGGCTGCCTCCCCGCAGTCACATTCGGTTGGTCCATCGATGTTGTACCCCCACTTCTGCATGAGGGCTTTGCACCGTCCAACCCGTGTTCTGAGGCGATTGAGGCAGAGCCAGACTGGCCATGCCTCTTGCTCCCAAAGGAAGGGACTCCTCAGGGTTTAGTGTCGGTGTGTGCAGTTTTGATTGTAGGTATGTTTGCCGGTGAATGTTACTGCTACTAAGTAGCTGTAACATTCACGGTACAAAATATCTGGACAATGGCCGCCTCTTACAATAGACAATAGGTGCAGGCGTAGGCCTTTTTTCCCTTCGAGCCAGCACTGCCATTCACTGTGATCATGGCTGATCATCCACAATCAGTACCCCGTTCCAGCCTTCTCACCATATTCCCTGACTCCTCTACCTTTAAGAGCTTTATCTAATTCTCTCTTGAAAGCATCCAGAGAATTGGCCTCCACTGCCTTCCAGAGATTTACAACTTTCTGTGTGAAAAAGTTTTTCCTCATCTCCGTTTTAAATAGCCTAACCCTTATTCTTAAACTGTGGCCCCTGGTTCTGGACTCCCCCAACATCGGAAACATATTTCCTGTCTCTAGCGTGTCCAATGCCTTAATAATCTTATATGTTTCAATAAGATACCCTCTCATCCTTCTAAATTCCAGAGTGTACAAGCCCAGCCACTCCATTTTATCAACATATGACAGTCCCGCCATCCCAGGAATTAACCTTGCGAAGCTACACTACACTCGCTCAATAGCAAGAATGTCATTCCTCAAATTTTGAGACTAAAACAGCACGCAATACTCCAGGTATGGTCTCACTGGGGCCCTGTCCAACTGCAGAAAGACCTCTTTGCTCCTATATTCAACTTCTCTAGTTATGAAAGCCAACATGTCATTAGCTTTCTTCACTGCCTGCTGTACCTTACAAGAGATAACCACAAACCACGATCCCTGATGTTCAATGTTATTACTGCCACATAAAACCATCCCTGGGGGTCACCATTGATCAGAAGCTCGTTTGGTAAAATCACATAAATGATGTAACTACAGAAGTAGGCAGGTCAAAGTGCCTGCAGCGAGTGATTCATCTTCTGCATGGTAGAACATTCTTCACTTACTGGGTGAGTGTGGCATCAAGGAATCTCATGAAGGTTGATACCACCCATCACCAGGCCATCAACCAACCCAAATATTCATCTTTAACATCTTTGGAACACAGTGGCTGCATTATGCACCATGTACAAAATGTTGGTGCTCACTCACGCTATGCCGAGAACACTCAAACCTCTAAACTTCCACTACAAAGGAGGGTAGGCCAGTTGCTGCACTGGAACACCACCACCTGCAGAGTCCCTCCAAATCGTACACTGGCCTGACTTGGAAATATTTATCCAATGACTCTAGATCTAAAACCAATACCATTGTGGGGCATGCTCACCAATTTTGCTGGAGAAATTGCCATTCATTCATTTTGCAGCATTTACCCATTTTATCATGATATTGTTGAATGGTATAAAGTTGTAAAGAGTTTGTCTTCAACTGAATTCAGGAAAGTATTTTCATGACGGATGCTTTTTACTCTTATATGTAAAATGCAAAGTGCTGGAGGAACTCAGCTGGTCAGGCAGCATATGTAGGGACTGAAGAACTTTGAAGCAACAGCAAGAAAGATAAGCAGGAGAAAACACTGATTGCACTAGCCTGAGTGGGAGGAGATTTAGAAATGAGTCAGAGGGGGAAAACAGTTTAAAACTGAGAGGCAAAGCACAGGCAGACTTTACTCAGAGCTCCCGTGGATTTTGAAGCAACAGCAACTTCTCTTTAAGCAGGAGAAAACACTGATTGGCTCTAGCCCGAGTGGGAGGAGAGTTAGAAGTGAGTCAGAGGGAGAAAACAGTTTAAAACTGAGGAATTTGGTTTGTAAGTTGGTAAATTAGGCAATTTATCAGTCAATATAAGCAGGACGGCTCTTAGGGAGCAGCAGTGAGGGAAGTGCCCTGTGAGAAAAGTGTGAGTCTTTGGCTCGAGAGTCTTCGGCGAGGAGGAGAGGAGGCTACGCAAAACGCTGGAGAGGGAGAGACGAAAGAAGGAGATGTCAGGCAATCTGATTCAGTGCGATGCTTGCAGTATGTGGGAGGTCAAGGACACTGCTGGTGCCTCTGGCTGCTACAAATGTGAGAAGTGCATCCAGGTACAGCTCCTGAAGGACCGTGTTGGGGAACTGGAGAAGCAAGTGGATGACCTCAGGTTCGTCCGAGAAACGGAGTCGTTCCTCGACAAGTCCTACAGTGAGATTGTTACACCTAAGGTGCTGGAAGAGAGAAAGTGGGTGACGGTGAGAAAGGGAGGGAAACATGGAATGCAAAGGCCCCGGGTGTTGTACCTCTTGTGAACAGGTTCACCCACTTAGAAGCTGTCGGGACAGAAGACGTTATCACACTGAGCGGCGGACTGGCTTGCGAAGCAAAAAGGGCTGTTGAGCCAAAACCAAAGAGGCCAACGTCAGGCAATGCCATTGTAGTTGGAGACTCCATTGTGAGAGGAACAGACAGGGGTTTCTGCGGCAACAGACAGGATTCGAGGATGGTGTGCTGCCTTCCTGGTGCCAGGATCCAGGATGTCACGGACAGAGTGCAGAAAATCCTCAAGGGCGAAGGTGAACAGCTGGAAGTGGTAGTGCATGTCGGCACAAACGATGTCGGAAAGAAGGGGATGAATATTCTGCAGCGTGACTTTAGAGAGCTCGGAAAAATGCTGAAAAGCAGGACCTCCAGGGTTGTTATATCTGGTTTGCTTCCAGTTCCTCGTGCTGGCGAGAGCAGGAACAGGGAGATACGGGACCTGAATGTGTGGCTGAGGAACTGGTGCAGGGGGCAAGGATTTAGATTCTTAGATCACTGGGATCTGTTTTGGAGTAAGGGGGAACTGTAGAAAAGGGACAGATTGCATCTTAACAGGTGGGGGACCAGCATTCTGGCAGGCAGGTTTGCCACTGCTACACAGGTGGTTTTAAACTGAATAAGGGGGGTGGGGTGTCAAATGGGATAGTCGAGGATGGAGTTAAAGGGAAAGAGAGTAAAGGGATGGTTAATGACCCCAGAATTAATGGGAAAGGAAGCTCACAAAGGGATAGGAGAGTATGGCCAAGTGTAATAGGGATCGATGTGAAAGGTGAGACGTGTAAGGAATTAAAAGTATTGTATATGAATGCGCAAAGTATAAGAAGTAAAGTAGATGAGCTTGAGGCTCAGTTAGAGGTTGGTAGATATGACATTGTGGGGATTACTGAGACGTGGCTGCAGGAGGATCGGGCCTGGGAACTTAATATTCAGGGTTATACATCCTATAGAAAGGAGAGGCAGGTGGGCAGAGGAGGGGGGGGGGGGGGGGTAGCTCTGCTGGTGAGTGTTAGAATTCAGTCCCTGGCGAGGGAAGGCATAGGGACTGACGAGGTAGAGTCACTGTGGATTCAGTTGATGAATTGTAAAGGCAAGAAGACACTAATTGGTGTAATCTACAGACCCCCAAATAGTAGCCCAGATGTAGGGCGTAAGTTGCAGCAGGAGTTAAAACTGGCATGTAACAAAGGTAATGCCACTGTGGTGATGGGGGATTTCAATATGCAGGTAGACTGGGAAAATCAGGTTGGTTCAGGACCCCAAGAAAGAGAGTTTGTACAATGCCTCCGAGATGGATTCTTGGAGCAGCTTGTAATGGAGCCGACCAGAGAAAAGGCAATTCTGGATTTAGTGTTGTCCAATGAACCAGATATGATAAGAGAACTCGAGGTAAAGGAACCATTTGGAGCTAGTGATCATCATATGATTAGTTTTAATCTGCAATTTGAGAAGGAGAACGTTAAATTGGAAGTGGCAGTGATGCAGTTGAACAAAGGGGACTATCAAGGCATGAGAGGGGAGCTGGCCAAAGTAGACTGAAAAGGGATCCTAGTAGGAATGACGGTGGGACAGCAATGGCAGGAATTTCTGGGCATAATCCGGAAGATGTAGGATCATTTAATTCCAAAAAGGAAGAATGATTCTAAGGGGAGTAGGAGGCAACCGTGGCTGACAAGAGAAGTTAGGGATAGAATAAAACTAAAAGAAAAGATGTATAACACAGCAAAGAGTAACCGGAAGCCAGAGGATAGGGAAACTTTCATAGGACAACAGAAGGAAACAAAACAGGCAATAGGGGCTGAAAAGATGAAGTACACGGGGAAGCTGGCCAGGAATATAAAGAAGGACAGTAAAAGCTTCTTTAGATATGTTAAGGGAAAAAGAGTAGCAAAGTCAAATGTGGGTCACTTGAAGGCAGACACGGGTGAAATTATTATGGGCAATAAGGAAATGGCAGAAGAGTTGAATAGGTACTTCGGATCTGTCTTCACTAAGGAGGACACAAACAATCTCCCAGATGTACTGGAGGACAGAGGATCTAAGGGGGTAGAGGAACTAAAATACATTTTTATTTGGTGAGAAATTGTACAGGGTAGGCTAATGGGACTGAAGGATGATAAATCCCCTGGGCCTGATGGTCTGCATCCCAGGGTCCTCATGGAGGTGGCTCTAGAAATAGTGGACGCATTGGTGATCATTTTCCAATGTTCAATAGATTCAGGATCAGTTCCTGTGGATTGGAGGATAGTTAATGTTATCCCACTTTTCAAGAAAGGAGTGAGAGAGAAAAGGAGAATTACAGACCAGTTAGCCTGACTTCGGTGATGGAAAAGATGCTGGAGTCAATTATTAAAGAGGTAATAATGGGGCATTGGGATAGCAGTAAAAGGATTAGTCCAAGTCAACATGGATTTATGAAAGGGAAATCATGCTTGACTAATCTTCTGGAATTTTTTGAGGATGTGACAAGTAAAATGGATGAAGGGGTGCCAGTGGATGTAGTGGATCTAGACTTTCAGAAAGCCTTTGATAAGGTCCTGCACGGGAGACTGGTGACTAAAAAGTTCACTGAAAGTTGGCGTACAGGTACAGCAGGCAGTGAAGAAAGCTAATGGAATGTTGGCCTTCATAACAAGAGGATTTCAGTACAGGAGTAAAGAGGTTCTTCTGCAGTTGTATAGGGCTCTGGTGAGACAACATCTGGAGTATTGTGTACAGTTTTGGTCTCCTAATTTGAGGAAGGACATCCTTGTGATTGAGGCAGCGCAGCGTAGGTTCACGAGATTGATTCCTGGGATAGCGGGACTGTCGTATGAGAAAAGATCGAAAAGACTAGTCTGAAGTTTAGAAGGATAAGGGGAGAATCTTATAGAAACAAATAAAATTATAAAAGGACTGGACAAGCTAGATGCAGGAAAAATGTTCCCAATGTTGGGTGCGTCCAGAACCAGGGGCCACAGTCTTAGAATAAAGGGGAGGTCATTTAAGACTGAGGTGAGAAAAAACTTTTTCACCCAGAGTTGTGAATTTATGGAATTCCCTGCCACAGAGGGCAGTGGAGATCAAATCACTGGATGGATTTCAGAGAGAGTTGGATAGAGCTCTAGGGGCTAGTTGAGTCAAGGGATATGGGGAGAAGGCAGGCACGGATTATTGATAGCGGACGATCAGCCATGATCACAATGAATGGCGATGCTGGCTCGAAGGGCCGAATGGCCTTCTCTAGTACCTATTTTCTATGTTTCTATGTAATCGTCATTTGGCCATTCCCTCCACAGATGCTGCCTGAACCATTGAGTTTCTCCAGCACTTTGCCATTTGCTCAAGATTCCAGCATCTGCAGTGCCTTGTGCTCCTTCAGCTCTCCTATATAGGATATGTCTCCAGGATACAGATTGTACCAAACGCTCACAACATTTCACTCATTGCTGTTATCTTGGATCTGTTCACAATCCACCACCTAGAAATGTACTGCTGACTGCCTGACATGCTTGCAAAATGTCTTTATCAGTGAGGGAACATCATGACAAACAGCTTTTTTTAATCAATTTTTCAGGTGGTGATTAGAAAGTTCATTTGATTTACCTTAATGGGATTCAACTATTCTAATAGAAATGTTGACTGTGAAAATCAGAAGTGCAGGTTAATCAATGAATCGTGGTATAATTTCACTAAGAAATCACATTTGGGTGTAATGCCCAAGTGCTGATTGTTTACATTGATTGACCGCTTATTGACTGCATTAAATTATCTCAAGGTAGGGACAGTCATATTGCTCAGGGCAACATTATTTTGCAATTCCTCATTTTCAGAGATACTTGATTTCGAACAGGCACACATGCAGTGTGCTCGAAGACAGCTGAAAGAAAGAAGAACATTAATAATCATCTACGATGTGTTTAAAAACAAATCCACTAATGGCTAGACTTCTATTAAAAAGCTGACACCACTTTGCAGTGTCTGACATTTTACCAGAAGAAAACATTAAGGATGGAACAGTTAAGGATGAGTTAATCCATGATGCCATCTGATGATCCATTAATGATAATTGCTGTATGTTGGAATCCATCTTTTCAGAATGGAGATTGGCCCAGCTAATGTGAGGTGAAACATTATTGCTTGACCCTATTGCATTCATTATAAATAATGATTGCCTGATGTTGAGGAAACTTCGAGCTTTTTGTAAAGTGACATTTTTGAAAGCTTATTGCAAGCATTGAAGCCCACCTACAGTGGAGAAAAAGTCAGCAATTAGACATATAAGAGTGATCTCTCTCTCTCTCTCTCTCTCTCTCTCTCTCTCTCTCTCTCTCTCTCTCTTTTTTTTTGTCCCCCCCCCCCCCTCCTTGAACACTTCCGGTCTATGTTGTTTTGAAATTTGCGCAAAAATGGTACCATACAAAATAGGTGGAGGAGGAGGCCATTCAGCCCTTCGAGCCAGCACCGCCATTCATTGTGATCATGGCTGAACGTTCCCTATCAATAACCCGTGCCTGCCTTCTCCCCATATCCCTTGACTCCAATAGAAACATAGTACCCTATATCATACCCTGTACCCTATATCTGCTCCAAGCGCACCAAATTTTGTTCCAATCAGTGGAAGATGACAAAAGTTGTGAATGTTTAAAAAATCATGAGATCAGCAGATTGGCCTTTTCGCCTTGAAGGTAACGCCCCTTCCGGCACCCGCTGGAGAATAAAACCCCAGAGGCGGGGCTGAGCCCGTGAGCACATCCAGAAACCGCCCGTCCATCTGTGGAATTCTCTGCCACAGAAGGTAGTTGAGGCCAGTTCATTGGTTATATTTAAGAGGGAGTTAGATGTGGCCCTTGTGGCTAAACAGGGGGTATGGAGAGAAGGCAGGTACAGGATACTGAGTTGGATGATCAGCCATGATCATATTGAATGGCGGTGCAGGCTCAAAGGGCCGAATGGCCTACTCCTGCACCTATTTTCTATGTTTCTATGTCCAGAAGCGGCCAAGAATAAAGATGAAGCAGCGTAGTGTGGGCTATGTTCCGCAGGCAATGGCGGTTTGTGTTCGCGGGCGATGGCGGTCTGTGTTCGCAGGCTGAGGCCGGCTGTGAGCATGACAGGCGCTGGGGACAGGAGCAGCTGAGTGAGTCCGGAGCTGAGTCCTGGAGCCAGGAGTGCGGTTGGAGCCGGGGCTGGGGACCGGTGAGCACACACGCTCCCCTCCACACCCCTCCCCCTCGCCTACACTCCCCTTCCCCATACCCCCCCTCCCTGCAACTCCCCCTACGCCCCCCCCCACACCCACACTACTGCCTACCACACACACTCCCTCCCCCACACATCCCCTCCCCCACACATCCCCTCCCCAAAACACACACCCTCAACCACACTCCCCTCTACCACTCACACCCCTCCCCTACTCCCACAACCCCCTACCTCCAGATACCACCTCCCACACACACACCCCCTCCACAACCCGCTTCCCCCCACAACCCGCTTCCCCCCACACCCCCCCTCCTCACACACCCCCCCTCTCTCATACCCCCCGCACACCCCGTCCCCCACCCACCCCCCTCCCCCACTCACACCCTCCCCCACTCACACCCTCCTTCCGCACACACCCTCCTTCCCCACACAGCCCCCCGCACCCCACAGCTCCCCTCCCCACACTCCCTCCCCCACACACACACACACACTCTCACTAACAAGCACTCCCTCCCCCACACCCCCCTCCCCCACATACCCCCTCCCCCACACACTCCCTCCACCCCCCACCCCACAAACCCCCCCCCACAAACCCCCCCCCCCCCCCCACACACTCCCCCTTCCCCACATACCCCCTCCCCCACGCACTCCCCCATCAGCCCCCGACAGGCCCTGCCTGAAGCCGTCCCCCTCCCCTCGCTGCAGGACGCTTCCCGCCTGAAGCCGTCCCTGTCCCCCGGCTAGAGAACGTTCCCGCCGTTGTGTTGGGGGAACTGGTGAGTGATGGAATATTGCACTGGGGAATGGGATGATATGCGGGATCAGGCCTCCCGTGTGACCCAATGGGTCCCACTTAGTCTAGTATATTACTAAAACTCTCATCAGTTGGATGATCAGCCATGATCATATTGAATGGCGGTGCAGGCTCGAAGGGCCGAATGGCCTACTGCTGCACCTAATTTCTATGTTTCTATCTTGTTTGTTTGTTTATACATATATTTGTTCTCAAAACTCTGCAAAAACGGTACACGATAGCGCTACAATTTACTCAACGTAGGCCCATCTTATTCAACATTGCCCTGCGATGTGAACTACCAAGTTTCGATCACATTGATGTTATATTTTAGAAGTTATTGACATTTAAAACTTGCATTAACTTGAAACAGCGTCCCCACTTGCCGATAGCGCCTGCGCAGTTGGGGAGGGCCATCAGCCGCGCCACAATTGACAGTGATATAAAATGGCGGTGTCTCCCCGTGCATGCGCAGTGGGCCTGGTATCTGCGCGGGTGCAGTTGGGAAAGGCTCGCCGGGCCGGGATCACCATTTTAATACCCAGCGTCGTGTATAGGTGACGGCTACTGGGGGAATATTGCATTGGGGCACGGGGACAGAATGGGTCCACACTTGGTCTAGTAACACTTAATATCAGGAAGGCAACCTTATAAGACCTAATGGCATCAGAGGCAAGAATGCCTTTACACAACATTCGGCACTAATAATGTAAACTGTATCAAACTAATTATGAACTTATAGGGTATTTTATGAGCATTCATTTAAGGCTGGATATTCTTTTCTGAATGAAATATATATACCCTTTCATCATATGTTTTATCTCATCATGTATTCATCAAGACTTAGAAATGCTCACAGCACCAAAGACCCGAGGTAGATCCTATCAATGACTGCTATCTAGGCAGAGTTTGTATGTTCTCCTGGTCACCGCTTGGGTTTTCTCCAAATGCTCCAGTTTCCTCCCATATTTCAAAGACGTAAGGATTTCCAGGTTAAGTGGCTTTTGTAAATTGATCCTGGTGTGTAGGATGTGAAAATGGGATAACATAGAACTAGTGTTCAGGTGATCGATGGTCTGCGTGGACTTGGTCGGCCGAAATGCCAGTTTTTGCACTGTACCTTCAAAACACTAAAACATCACCATACATCAGTGTCTGTATTTTGGTGCGAAATACTGTACATCAAATGCTCCAATAAGTACAAGCCTTTCATAAAGAGCAAACAAACTGAAGATAGACACAACATGTTGGAGTAACTCAGAGGGACAGGCAGCATCTCTGGAGCGAAAGAATGGGTGACATTTTTGGTTGAGACCATTCTTCCCAAAATGACACCCATTCCTTTTCTCCGGAGATGCTGCCTGTCCCGCTGCGTTACACCAGCATTTTGTGTCCATCTTTGGTGTAAAATAGGATCTGTAGTTCCTTCCTACGTAGACCAAACAAATAAAAGGTATTCAACAAAGTTAAACTCTACATTTGAACAAATGTGCTACAATAAAAAAATCTTCCAGTCTGGTCAATGAACAAAGGAATTGCAGATGGAATTCACAGCAAGAGCCATGGAAATTGATGAGTGAAATTGTCTGACAAAGATGCACAATGTGAAGAAAATAAGAAATAAAGAAACATCTCTCTGACCATTTTGGTTTATACCCAAAGTTTGCGTTCTTAGTTATGAATGAAACTGAATATGTTTGGATCCAGGTGGTGCTATATACTTATATGTTGTGTGATACAGTGAAACTGTTAATGTGATATTGTGATGGTTCAGATCTGGTTCACTCAATGGTGCAGAATGTGCACTGGAGTCCAAAATGCAGACAGGATGTATAGAGGCAGGGGTTTGAGGTGAAACCAGGGCCAGAATCTGGGCTGTGGTGGGTATCGGCGTTCAGTTCCTGAACACATGGGGTCGGCAATGCAAGAAGGTTCACGACTAGAGATAGCGTGTGGAGCGGCAACCACTGGGTTATTCATTATACTACTGTGGGAAATATGTTATACCGTGTAAAATGTTTAAAAGTGAATGATTAGTGATGTATTAAAGGGAGGAACACCCAATAGTCTGGAAAATGTGCAGATCTGACATTACCAAAGTCCCATGGGCATAGGATTTTGGAGTTTTACAGCAGATTTATATCTGAAAAAAGGAATAGTTAAATTCAAATAATTACACAAATCTGAAAAAGGTTTCAGTAACGTTAAGCTCAAAGCAACTAGATTGTTGAACCAGGTTCCCTAATGTCTTTTAGGGAAGAACATCTGTCATCCCTATCTCATGTGGACCATGCATGAGTCCGGCCATCAGTGGAAACACTTCATTGCCACAGAAGACTGTGGAGCCATGGATATTTTTAAGGCGGAGATAGGTCTATTCTTGATTAGTAAGGGTATCAGAGTAATGGAGGAAAGCAAGAGAATGGGGTTGAGAGGGGGAGATCGACTTGATGGGCCAAATGGCCTAATTCTGCTCCAAAAAATTATGAACTTATGAGGACTAACTCATAGTGTTTATGGGACTTCATTTTCTATGTCAGTATGTTGAAGCAATAACAGACAGACTATTTTAGATATAATGTGCAATTCGGAGTCATTAATAGTCATGTAGTTATGCAGCCTTTATGGAAGAGTGAACATTATAGATTACATTTAATATAAGGATTAGAAGTGATTTCATTCAATCTGAAACCAGGGTCTTTAAATAATACAAATAGTGAGAGAGGTTTGAATTGGCTGTGGAAGATTGTGAGATTACACTGAAAGACATGACATGAGCAATGGATTACATTCAGAGAATTTATATACAGTTTACAACAAATGTACATCTTTTTAAGACTCAAAATCCAACAGGAAAATGGTTCAACCATGGTTATGAAGATAAATAAAATATAGTACTACAGTAAAAGAAAAGACTCATGGCAAATGAAATGTGATCAGATAAAATTTCTGCTTTTGTGATGAATGGTCAAGAAATTTTAAGGAGAATAAAAATAGATAATCAGTTAACCAGCCAGAATAGTAAGATTAAACGAGAACTTACCAGTTTGAAGATTGATCTTTATTTTATGAGGAGTTATGATGAGCGATTACGTGAAGAAGGCCGTCAGTCCGCATGCGCGTCAATCTTCAAAGCAGCGGTGTGAAATCACAGATAAGAGAAGTTGACCTGTAGATAGTAAGATTTGGAGAATTAGAACTACCAGATGACCAGATACAGCGGCTTGCAAAATTTTTCATACCCCTTGAACTTTTCCACATTTTGTCACGTTACAACCACAAACGTAAATGTATTTTATTGAGATTTTATGTGATAGACCAACACAAAGTGGTGCATAGTTGTGAAGTGGAAGGAAAATGATACATGGTTTTCACATTTTTTTACAAATAAAAAACTGAAAAGTGTGGCGTGCAAAAGTATTCAGCCCCCTTTACTCTGATACCCCTAAATAAAACCCAGTGCAACCAATTGCCTTCAGAAGTCACCTCATTAGTAAATAGAGTCCACTTGTGTGTAATCTAATCTCAGTATAAATACAGCTGTTCTGTGAAGGCCTCAGAGGTTTGTTAGATAACATTAGTGAACAAACAGCATCACGAAGCCCAAGGAACACACCAGACAGGTCAGGGATAAAGTTGTGGAGAAGTTTAAAGCAGGGTTAGGTTATAAATAAATATCCCAAGCTTTGAACATCTCACGGAGTACTGTTCAATCCATCATCCAAAAATGGATAGAGTATGGCACAACTGCAAACCTGCCAAGACATGGCCGTCCACCTAAACTGACAGGCCGGGCAAGGAGAGCATTTGATCAGAGAAGCATCCAAGAGGCCCATAGTAACTCTGGAGGAGCTGCAGAGATCAACAGCTCAGGTGGGAGAATCTGTCCACAGGACAACTATTAGTCGTGCACTCCACAAATCGGGCCTTTATGGAAGAGTGGCAAGAAGAAAGCCATTGTTGAAACAAAGCCATAAGAAGTCCCATTTGCAGTTTGCCACAAGCCATGTGGGGGACACAGCAAACATGTGGAGGAAGGTGCTTTGGTCTGATGAGACCAAAATTGAAGTTTTTGGCCTAAATGCAAAACGTTATGTGTGGCGGAAAACTAACATTGTACATCACCCTGAACACACCATCCCCACTGTGAAACATGGTGGTGGCAGCATCATGCTGTGGAGATGCTTTTCTTCAGCAGGGACAGGGAAGCTGGTCAGAGTTGATGGGAAGATGGATGGAGCCAAATACAAGGCAATCTTGGAAGAAAACCTGTTAGAATCTGCAAAAGACTTGAGACTGGGGTGGAGGTTCACCTTCCACCAGGACAATGACCCTAAACATACAGCCACAGCTACAATGGAATGGTTTAGATCAAAGCATATTCATGTGTTAGAATGGCCCAGTCAAAGTCCAGACCTAAATCCAATTGAGAATTTCTGGCAAGACTTGAAAATTGCTGTTCACAGACGCTCTCCATCCAATCTGACTGAGCTTGAGCTATTTTGCAAAGAAGAATGGGCAAAAATTTCAGTCGCTGGATGTGCAAAGCTGGTAGAGACATACCCCAAAAGACTTGCAGCTGTAATTGCAGCGAAAGGTGGTTCTACAAAATATTGACACATGGGGGCTGAATACTTTTGCACACCACACGTTTCAGTTTTTTATTTGTAATAAAATTTGGAAACCATGTATCATTTTCCTTCCACTTCACAATTATGCACCACTTTGTGTTGGTCTATCACATAAAATCCCAATAAAATACATTTACGTTTGTGGTTGTAACGTGACAAAATGTGGAAAAGTTCAAGGGGTATGAAAACCTTTGCAAGCCACTGTAAGAAGAGGGTTGGGAGCAGTGGGCACATAATCGCTCATCATAACGTCTCATAAATTCAAGATCAAACTTCAAACTGGTAAGTTCTTGTTTAATCTTACTATTTTACTTTGGAGTCACTATTTTACTTTGGAATCAAAGCTCTGTGATTTCACGCCGGTTCGAGTCCAGGCGTCACACACTGAATGGATTGACATGGATGAGTTAGAAAAAATTAATGCATTCAGACATAACGTAGTTAGGTAACAATACTGAAAATAATATTGACCCCGCCCAACCTGGGGGGAAACTATAAAACAGAATCTTCCTTCGCACGTTGTAAATTTTGATAGTGCAAAGGTCCGAAGCGCACAGCTGGAAAAGCAGCCACAAGCTTGCCAATTACTTGCTGCTTGTCTGATTGTTGGCTGCTGTTTAACAATTAGCTTGTTGCAGGTTTACATTAACTCTAATTGCTTGCCACTTGGCAGTGTCACTGACATATGAATTGAGTTAATTGTGAACCCCAGGTAATCAATTACCCTGGTAGGAGTCAATTTTGACTTAACTTGATGGTTTAGAAACCCCAATCTCTCAAACATCAGTTTGGTGGCTGAAACAGATGATTCAGCTGATTCCTTGGTGTCCCCAACTATTAAAATGTCATCCAAATAAGCCATAACTATGTGATTCTGAGCTCGTAGTAGCCCCAGAATTGGTTTTAGTAATTTTGTAAATAGTCTTGGAGCTGGTCAGCCCATTGAATTGCCACAATTGTCCCATCCCGTTACATTTCAAATATCTCCTGTGCTCCCTGTGAATGGATACTAAGTAGTATGCATCTTTTAGATCAATGCATGCCATATAACATCCTATGGAAACCAGTTGGATGGCTGTGCCAAAGTTATCCATTTTAAAATGTTTATACTGCACATAGGTATTGAGTTCCGTCAAGTCTGGGATGATACGACATCCTCCATCCCTTTTCTGCTTGGTGAATATGTTGGATACAAATTGGTGAGATTCCTGACGCGACCTCTGAATCACCCCTTTTGTATGTAAAGCCTGGATTTCAGCTTGTACCTCAAATCTTTCCTGTTGTGAAAACACATATGTGCAGTTTGGTAAATGTTGCGTGGGTAGTGATGAATCAAGAAGGAACTCAATTTTGAAACCTTGTATACTGTACAGTATGAATGGGTCTGCTGTGATCCAATTCCATTCATTCAAGAAATGTCGCAATCTCCCACCAACTTGTGAGTAAGTGATGTGTAAGGTGTTCCACAAGGAACTAGGTTCTCCTACCTTAGACGTTACTGGCGGTACTGCGCTGGTTTCCGTCCTCGAGGCTTAGGAAGGGGCTGATGGCGGGTGCCCCCCACTCATCCGAACTGTGGGCCGGCTGGGGCCTACCCCTAAAAAAAGACCTCGGTGCCTCCAGCTCGAGTCTTCCTCCGGTTGCAGAGCCCCTAGGCTGGTTTTGCCTGGTGCTGAAGGAGGCGTGATGAGCCCCTGGGTGTTGTTTGGGCTCTGCTCATGAGGCGAATGGTCTTGGCCTCATCATCCAGCTCGCAGACCTGCTTCGGCAGGTCTGCCCCAAATAGATAATTGGCCGGCTGGACGTTGCTGGCCTTGCACAGCACAGCAAATTTGGGATTGAGGGCCGGCCGTATTGCGTTTTTACGCAGACAATTTATTTCAAAGTGGGCGTTACACAGAAGCCCTGCTGCATCCTGCTGTATCTCCGTCAGCAGCCCCCCATCTACAGATCTTGCAAAGGCCGTAATGCCAGAGGCCAATAATTTAAAACAATTTTGGAGCTTGACTTCCTGGGCCCTTACCCCCACTCCAATATGACCCCAGATGGAGCGATAGACGGCCGGCACATTAAGGGAGGCACAGTTAGCAGGAGTATGCTATCAGTTTGAGATCTCCTCCATCTCCTCCAGTGAAGGAGGGGATCCCTCCGGCCCCGACTCATCTGAGTCTACGGGCCTCGCAGACCTGTGAGTGGCCTTGCGCCCCGGCGGGACTGCCACGGTGCTCTCCTCAGGCACCAAGTCTGCTGTCGCTGGTTCCACTGCCAGCGGTAAGGAAGGCGATTCAGACAGTCGCCCGCTACCTGCACCTCCACGGTCTTCAGTAGCCGGCTTCCCCGCAGACCGTCTCCTCACCTTCGACATGGTTTGGGTTCTAACTTGCTGGAATACAAGAAGTAACGAACCCGCCAATACGACCTCAGAGTCGTTTTTAAAACACTTACCTGAGTTTTTAAAACTTACCGCTGGAAGGTCGCGACGCGCCTGCCAGTCAGTCGTTGGGCGCATGCTTCATACGTAATGACGCGCAAGCGGACTGACGGCCTTCTTCACGTAGTCACTCACGTGACTCTGAAGTAAAATCATAAAACAGATTGGAAACATTTCTAGTAACACATAGGAAGAAAAGTATTGGCATAAGTTAATATAACACCTGAAAGACAGAATAAATTATTATGGGGAATAATGAAATGGTAGATTAATTAAGCCAACTTTTGATATGTCTGCATAGGAGGTACAGAAAAGCTTCTGGAAACTAGTGAATATGTCTGGAGTGAAGGAGGAGCACAAATAAATCAGCATTACTTAAAAATAAAGTATCAGAATCTGGCTGTGAATAGATTCTCACGACCTGATGACCCGCCAGATGGTTGCTGAAAGAGGTGGTTATGGGATTGTGGATGTGCTGGATTGTTGATTGTGATTGTGGTTGCACCAATCTTCCAAAATTCCAAGGATTCCAGATCATTCCCACAGATCAGAAGTTGACAAAAATAACTCCACAATTTAAGAAAAGGGGGAAAGAGAATGGAGAACTGCAGATCAACTGGCCTGATATCAGTAGCAGGGAATGTGCTAGAGTCTATAATTAAGTAGCTGGCAGCATAGATTGGACAAATCAACACAGATTTAAAAAAGGAATAAGGGTGGAGGGTCCTGTAATGTATTCATACATATTCATGTAGATGTTAATGAGTTGGTGTTCAATATAAGCAGGGAATGTTGGGTAATAAATCTCTCTCTCGTGATCCAGGCAACGAGAGTGTAAGTTGTTATTCATTCTGCCGTCCGGAATAGAACAAAATTGGCGACGAGGATGGGATAAAGTTTGTGAACTCATCCTTTAAATACTGTGCAGGACTGTTTTGCAACACACAGTATTGTTTAATATTTTAAACTGAAAATATGGAGTTGTGTCGCCATTGTTTGTGAGCTGGACATGAGAGGCCTGGAGATCCTTCTATGCAGGGGACTGTAGTTTAAAACAGCAGCTGGACAAATCGTCGAGGGATTGTCAGGATATATCTTTGTTGTGTCTACGTGGCAAGATGGTGTCCTTGGGATTGTATAAGATTTTTTTTGTCGAGTTCCTCAAGCTGAATAATCTTGGTACAGCTAAGTTTTAAGTGAATTGTTACACCAGAACAGACAGGAAATCGGGGTTTTTGAATGGACTTAAAACAAAAAGAGAACGACACGAGGGCAGCATAGACGGGCTACATTGGAAACCTTGGCACTTTTGACAAGAGTAGAGAGCCGTTCAGCTCCTATATGGAGAGAGCAAACATGTTTTTCACGGAAAGCGATTCTACTCACGGAGATCGGTCCTGAAGTGTACGGCACACTTGTGAATCACCTTGCACCCGTAAAGGCAAAAGATGTGCCATTCAATGACATTATGAAGAAGATGGAAGAGCACTTCAACCCAAAGCCTCTGGAAATTGCAGAAAGCTATACATTTGGCAATAGAAACCAGAAGCAGAATGAGACAATCAATGAGTACATTGTTGCCTTGAAAAACTTAACTTGCCCTGTAACTTTGGAACCTTTCTCAAATCTGCGCACTATGGGGCAGATTTGTTTGTGGTCTAGTGGATGAACGAATTCAGTCCAAACTGATGAACACTCCAGATCTCACATTCGAGAAAGCATGCAAGATTGCAACCACATGGAGATGGCATCAAATAATGCTCACGAGTTTCGTCCACCACAGACTGCAGTGGCCGTTTACAGTCACAAGGCAGTGCCTATGGCCAAACCAAAACCGAAGCATGGCGGGGAGCCGAGTTCAGCCAGTTGTTATCGTTGCAACTCATCCCAATTATCACTCATCCCAATTTTGTCAGTTCAAAATGGCCAAGTGCTATAACTGACAGAAGAAAAGCCATATTGCCTCAGCATGTCGGGTCAAGCTTAAAACAGGAAACCAACCACCTGTGCGAAACAAGGGACAACACCAGAAAGGAGTTCACCACTTGGAGATGAACCCTGATGGAAATGAGCTTGAGTTGTACACCATTTATGCAACCAACATTGATAAGCCAACAACCAGCCAAGGCAAGGACTTTCGAACTAAACTATTGATAAATGAACAGTTAATCGATATATGTATTGACACAGCAGCAGATTGTTCGGACATGATCAAAGACCTGTATGAAACAAAGTTCCCACAGATACCATTGTTTGAGAGTAAGGTCAAGCTGAGAACCTACTCGCGCGAAGTTTTGGAGACATGTGGACAAATGAACTGTAAAGATCAGCATAATGGTCAGTCAGTAACACTGTCCATCATAGTGGCCAGCTACAGAAATAAAGCAACCCTCCTTTGAAAGGATTGGCTGAGTAGAATAGAGCTAGACTGGAAGAACATTTTCAGCGTCGATTTGTCCAAATCATGTTTTGAAAACGTCATAAGCAAACATGTAGAGATTTTTGCCGACAGTTACACGGGAATAACAGGGTTCTCTGCACACATTTGACTTAAGCAAGATGTGAAACCTATTTATTGTGGACCAAGACGTGTACCATAAGCACTAAAGCAACAAGTGGAGGTAGAACTCGACAGGTTAGAGCGGAATGGAGTACTCGTGAAGACAGACCAGAGTAACTGGGCAACGCAAATTGTGGCCGTACCCAAGGCCGATAAAACTGTTCAACTATGTGGTGATTACAAAGTCACAATCAACCAAGGATACTGAGTTGGATGATCAGCCATGATCATATTGAATGGCGGTGCAGGCTCGAAGGGCTGAATGGCCTACTCCTGCACCTAATCTCTATGTTTCTATGTTTTAACCAAGCCATCGATGATGAACAATATCCGTTACCAACCTCGCAAGATCTTAGCGGAGCAAGAGTCTTCACTAAACTGGATTTGTCTCACGCCCAACTCAATGTCGACAAGGAAACTCAGCAGTACTTGACTATCAACACACATAAGGGCTTGTATTCATATACAAAGCTGCCCTATGGTGTGAAATCCTCCCTGAAAAATGTCCAGTCTGTCATGGACAAAATGTTACAAGGCATTCCGCACTGTGTGTGCAACCAGGATGACCTACTGATATTCACAGGCATGGTAGAACATCTGGAAATCCTTGAGCAAGTTCTCACACGACTGAACTGCCACCAGGTCAAACTGCGTCAAAGTAAATGTGCATTTGCGCAGTCAGAGGTGGTCAACCTTGGACTCAAAGTAGATGCCAAAGGACTTCGCCCTGTGAAGGCGAAAGTTGAAGCAATAGTGAATGCTCCAAAACCCAACAATGTGTCAGAGCTACGATCATTCCTTGGGATGGTGCAGTTCTATGCACGATTCCTTCCAGATTTAGCAACTGTGCTAAAGTCACTTCATCATCTGCTACAAAAAGATGTGAAATGGATGTGGGGAAAGGAACAGCAACGTGCATTTGACATCTGCAAAGAAAACTTGACTAGTGACAAACTCCTTGTTCACTACGATACGACACGCAAGATGATGCTGCAAGTTATGGTGTAGGTGCAGTGATCTCCCACATAATGAATGACGGACAGGAAAAGCTTATTGCTTTTGCATCCCGCACACTATCACCGAGTGAACGACCAAAGTGGATAACCTCACATTTATCCGCATTAAACGTCATCTGCCATGCGTCTGCCCTCGCCCCCAACCTGTCCAAGTCACCCTGCATTCTCATAGCGTCCCCCTCACAGTTCACATTGCCACCCTGATTTGTGTCATCTGCAAATTTGCTAATGTTACTTTGAATCCCTTCATCCAAATCATTGATGTATATTGTAAATAGCTGCGGTCCCAGCACCGAGCCTTGCGGTACCCTACTAGCCTGCCATTCTGAAAGGGACCCGTTAATCCCTACTTTTTGTTTCCTGTCTGCCAACCACTTCTCTATCCATGTCAGCACTCTACCCCCAATATTATGTGCCCTAATTTTGCCCACTAATCTCCTATGCGGGGCCTTATCAAATGCTTTCTGAAAGTCCAGGTACACCACATCCACTGGCTCTCCCTTGTCCATTTTCCTAGTTATATCTTCAAAAAATTACAGAAGATTAGTCAAGCATGATTCCCCTTCGTAAATCCATGCTGACTCGGACTGATCCTGTTACTGCTATCCAAATGTTCGGCTATCTCATCTTCTATAATTGACTCCAGCATCTTCCCCACCACCGATGTCAGGTTAACTGGTCTATAATTCCCTGTTTTCTCTCTCCCGCCTTTCTTAAAAAGGACACCGAGTCACTGGTGAGCAAATGTAGTGTGTGCCAAAATTGCTGGAGTAAACCACCAAAAACATCACTGCAACCCTGGTCATGGCCCAGTAGACCTTTTTAGAGAGTTTGTGTAGATTTTTGTGAAAAGGGTAATGTTCACTTTTCTGGTACTAGTAGATAGTCATTCCAAATGGATTGAGGTTAAGCATATGGGGTCAAGCACTACTGAGCGTACCATAGACGAGTTGAGATCAATTTTTGCATGCCATAGTTTACCAGAAAAACTTGTTTCTGATAACGGGCATCAGTTTAGTTCAGAACGGTTCAAAAAGTTCATGCAGCGGAATGGTGTAAAACACACACTTGTTCCCTTATACCATCCAGCCTCCAATGTCGGTGGAAAGGTCTGTTAGAATTGTCAAAGGTGCTCTCAAGAGACAGGTTTTACAGGGTAGTTCAAAACTCCCTGCAAAAATAGTTTGGAACATCATTTGGCTAGTTTCTTGCTGAAGTACAGAACCACACAACACATAACAACGGGTCACTCACCTGCAGAACTGTTGATGAAGAGAAGGCTAAGAATACGCCTAAGTCTAGTTCAATCCAATTTGGTCTTGAGAGTTGAGCAAAAACAGTTGTCAAAAATGCCATTTTGACTCCCACAAAAAGGAGAGGTACTTCAAGCCAGATGAGCAGGTTCGTGTTCTCAGTCCTCCCAACAAGTCCAGTTGAGACAAATGGGATGTTGGGAAAATAGTGGAAGTGTGTGGAACAAAAAGATACTTAGTTGAAGTTGGAGATAGAATCAAAAGTGTTTATGTTTATCAAATGATTCCAGTCAAAGATGAACTAAAAACTGAGGATGAAGTCCTAATCCCTGAGTTTTTATCTCAGAGTGCGTTGGAAGAGACCACTGTGATTGAAACACAAACTTCATTTAGTACAGCCAAAGAAACAGATTCCTCTGGTCAAAGTCAGGGTTCTAAAACAGAGCCAAACAAGCCTACAGTTGAGTCAACACCTAAACCTGTTACACCTGTTACTGTTAGATGATCAGGTAGGATCCATAAACCAGTAGTTAGGTTAGGTTTGTAACTCACTGAATAAGTAAAACGAAAATGTGTAGATACATAAAATAAATTAATTATGTTTATTATTTAAGATTTCATAAATACTGGTTTAAATCAAGTATCACAACAACAAAATTGTAACTGAGTACTTAGATTTAACACTTTAAAAAAGGAGAGCAGTGTAATGCATTCATACCTATTCATGTATATGTTAATGATTTGGTGTTCAATATAAGCAGGGAATGTTGGGTAATAAATCTCTCTCTCGTGATCCAGGCAACCAGCGTGTAAGTTATTCATTTTGCCGTACGGAATATAACAGGTCCCAACCCAAAACTTCACCTGTCCATTTTCTCCAGAGATGCTGCCTGACCAATTGAGATATTCCAGCAGTTTGTGTCTATCTTTTCAAAAAAGGAATTATATTTTTGATGATGATTATTGACAATGTAAATGTCAGAGTAGATAAAGGAAAACCAGTGATGTGGTGATTTTGCACCTTCAGAACATGGACCAACAAGCGCAAAAGATAACAAAGTTAGAGCATATTTATCTGGGGTAAAATACAGTGCCCTCCATAATATTTGGGACAAAGACCCGTCATTTATTTATTTGCCTCTTTACTCCACAATTTGTCATTTGTAATAGAAGAAATCACATGTGGTTAAAGTGCACATTGTCAGATTTTATTAAAGGCCATTTTTATACATTTTGGTTTCGTCATGTAGAAATTACAGTTGTGTTTATACATAGTCCCCCCTATTTCAGGGCACCATAATGTTCGGGACACATGGCTTCACAGGCATTTGTAATTGCTCAGTTGTGTGTAATTGCCTCTTTAATGCAGGTATAAGAGAGCTCTCAGTACTGAGTCTTCCCTCCAATCTTTCCATCACCTTTGGAAACTTTTATTGCTGTTCATCAACATGAGGACTAAAGTTGTGCCAATGAAAGTCAAAGGAGCCATTATGAGACTGTGAAACAAGAATAAAACCGTTAGAAACATCAGCCAAACAGGCTTACCAAAATCAACTGTTTGGAACATCATTAAGAAGAAAGCAAGCCCTGGTGAGCTTACTAATCGCAAAGGGATTGGCAGGCCAAGGAAAATCTCCACAGCTGATGACAGACAAATTCTCTCCATAATAAAGAAAAAAACCCAAACATCTGTCCGACAGATCAGAAACGCTCTTCAGGAGTCAGGTGTGAATTTGTCAATGACCACTGTCCGCATATAACTTCATGAACAGAAATACAGAGGCTATGCCGCAAGATGCAAACCACTGGTTAGCCCCCAAAATAGGATGACCAGGTTACACTTTGCCAAGAAGTACTTAAAAGAGCAACAACAATTCTGGAAAAAGGTCTTGTGAACAGATGAGATGGAGATTAACTTACATCAGAGTGACGGCACGAGCAAAGTATGAAGGAGAGAAGGAACTGCCCAAGATCCGAAGCATACCACCTCAACTGTGAAACATGGTGGTGGGGGTGTTATGGCCTGGGCATGTATGGCTGCTGAAGGTACTGGCTCACTTATCTTCAATGATGATACAACTGCTGACGGCTGTACCACCACGAAATCTGTTGTTTGGTGGTAACCTTGCAAAAAGGGTCAAAGACTGTCATGAGGTTGTTAAAACCATGGCCCTCATTACGCCAGCTGGCAAGCAAGGAAAAAAGGGTTCTCTACAAGAGGTCGAGGACATCAAGGTCCGCAAGGAAAGATGCAGGTAAGGAATATAACATTGACAGACGATGAATTAACTGATGTTCCTGTTCAAATTGGGGAAGGTTAAAATTGTTTCTCAAACAATGGCAGCAGTTGACATCAGATTTGTTCATACTTAGTAGTATTGAAGGCGTGAAAATTGAATTTTACTCTAAGGACAGTCTACCTAATCAACATTTTCCTAGTCGTAAACTTATTTTTTGAGATGAGGAAAATGTGCTTATTCAAGCAGAGATTCAGTTGTTACATAAGAAAGGGGTAATTGAGCCTTCTGTCTATCAAAGTCAACAATTTCTGTCAAGTATATTTCCCAGATCTAAGAAGACTGGGGGATGTAGAATTATTCTGGATTTATCGAGTTTGAACAAATTTGTTTGTTATAGGCATTTCAAAATGGAGACCTTTACCATGGGCAAACATCTAGTGTCCAAAGGGTGTTATATGGCAACCATTGATTTAAAGAATGCGTATTACTCAGTGTCTATTCATGATGATGATAGAAGATATTTGAAATTTATTTGGATGACTGAGCTGTGGCAATTCAGGGCATTGCCGAATGGATTAACTTCAGCTCCTAGATTATTTACTAAATTGGTAAAATCTGTGTTAGCATTACTTAGAGCTCAGGGGCATGTGGTAATGGCCTATTTAGATGACATTCTGATTGTTGGAAAGACTCATGCTGAAACTCAATCATCAGTTTCAGTTGTTAAAATCACTTTTGAACAAATGGGATTTGTTATTCACCAAGATAAATCTAAATTATCACCAGTCCAAATTATTGATTATCTGGGATTTACCATTAATTCCAATCACATGTTGGTAACTTTGCCCAGGGATAAATTGAATCAGTTAATTGAGGACTGCGTTAATCTTGTTGGAGAACAACGGCCTTCGATTAGACAAGTAGCCAGTTTAATTGGGAAGTTTGTTGCAGCATTTCCAGCTGTGCAGTATGGTCCTCTGCATTATCAACAATTACAACGATCAAAGGAACAGGCACTGAGAATACAAAGGGGCCATTTTGATAGGCCTATGCAGTTGTCAGCTGGGGCGATTGCTGACATACAATGGTGGATAGTACATGTTTCAAAAAGTTTTAGGAAGGTTTTGGTGGAACCACCGTCACTGATATTACAGACTGATGTAAGTGCACTGGGTTGGGGTGCAACAGATATGTCTTCTAGTTGTGGAGGCAGATGGAATGTGGATGAGACATCGCTTCTTCAATTAAGATGGATTAATTATTTAGAGTTGTTGGGCACCTGGTATGGGCTCAAAGCTTATTGTTCTACAAGCAGGGACTTGCATGTGCAGGTCCAGATTGACAACACCACAGCAGTGGCATATGTAAACCACATTGGTGGAGTTAAGTCACAGTCTTGTGATAGACTGGCTAACCAGATTTGGAGCTGGTGTATTGACCAAAATATCTGGCTTTCAGCACTTTGTTTGCCAGGAAGATTCAACACTGTAGCTGACACTAGGTCACATCAGTTTAATAACAACATTGAATGGATGTTAAATCAGGATGTATTTAACCAAATGATTGTTCAGTATGGATTGCCAGATATTGACTTGTTTGCATCTCGATTAAATCATCAGTTACCTAGATATGTTTCATGGGAACCAGATCCTGGGGCAGTAGCAGCAGTGTATGCGTTTTCGCTGCATTGGGAAGGAATGTTTGTGTATGTATTTCCTCCATTCTGTCTCATCAGCAGATGTTTGCAAAAGATCAAGGAGGACTCCGCTTCAGGGGTATTGGTAGTGCCAGATTGGCCTACACAAGCATGGTTTCCTGTTGTATTACAAATGGCTAGGGAGCCTTACATGATTATTCCCAAGAATAAAAATCTACTGGTAAATCCAGTCACTGGGGATCAACATCCTTTACATGATCGTATTGATCTGTTAATTTGCAGATTTTAAGGAGGCCATACCTGGGGAGAGGACTGTCTCATCGGACTGTGGATGTTCTCACGTCGGCCTGCAGGGATAGTACACAGCAGCAATATATCACCTATATAAGGAAGTGGGAGCAATTCTGCCTACAGCAGAATATTGTATATCACACTGCAGGGATCATGGACGTATTGGAGTTTTGTCAACTCTTTATTTCGACCAAAAATTGTTACAGTGCGATTAATTCAGCCAGAAGTGTTCTGTCTTCTTATTTACCTATGAATGCAGAATTGCATACAGTAGGGACACATCCATTAGTTTCACGATTCATGAAGGGAGTTTTGAATTCTAATCCTCCTAAACCCAGGTATGCCGGTATTTGGGATGTGAGTGAGGTTCTTATGGTTCTTCGCCAGTGGGCTCTGGTTACAAGCCTATCTATAGCCAAATTAACTATGATGGTGGTCATGCTTATGGCGTTGGTTTCAGCTCAATGTGTACAAACGTTGCAAAAGCTACGGCTAGATAGAATGCATGTGTCGGCAGATGCCATTATATTTTATGTCAATGATTTGCTTAAACATAATAGAAGAGGCATGACAGGATGTAAGATTGTGTTTTCAGCATACCCCGCAGATGATCACTTGTGTGTAGTCTCACATTTATATTGTTACATTGAGATTACTAAACCTCTGAGAGGAACAGAGTTGGCTTTGTTTATTAGTCACAAATAAACACACAGTAAGGTGTCGGTGCAAACAATTTCAAGGTGGCTAAAGCAGGTCCTGGCAAGTGCTGGAATTGATACTGATAAATTCAAATCTCATTCCACCAGGGCGGCATCAACTTCCGCGGCAAGGGCGATGGACGTGCCAATAGACCATATCCTCGCGGCCGCAGGATGGTCCAGTGAGCTAACTTTTCAGAGGTTTTATCACAAGCCGATTTCAAGGCTCGGGGTGTTTGCTGATTCTGGTTTCAGTACTGTTACACTTTCCCCCTGAGTTAGAGGGGTTGTTATGATTTGTTTGTAAATAAATTGTTATTCATTTAACAAATGTTGTTACTGAAGCATGATTGATTGTTAACGACTTTGAGTCAATCCAGGCAGTGTGAACGTCGGATTTGGGTCTGCGGCGTGAATTCACAGTGCTTTGAAGTCTTCACGTAGTCACTCACGTGACTCCGAAGTAAAATAGTAAGATTAAACGAGAACTTACCAGTTTGAAGTTTGATCTTTATTTTATGAGGAGTCGAGTTGAGGGTGGCCCTCCACTCCCACCCTCATAGATCTCATCTGGTAGTTCTAGTTTTATCATCTTACCATTATACTTCAGTCATTGTTAGCTGTGAATTCATTCCACTGCTTTGAAGATTGACGCACTAACGGCTGTATGGGCTTCTATTCACGTAGTCCCTCAACTCGACTCCTCACAAAATAAAGATCAAACTTCAAAATGGTAAGTTCTCATTTAATCTTACTATTCTGAGTGTATAGACACATCCTATCTGGTCAAATTCAAACAAATGCCTCATTGGCCGACGGTTCATTCAACAGCAAAACAATGGTCCCTAACATACTGCTAAAGCAACAAAGGAGTTTTTCAAAGCGAAAAAATGGTAAATTCTTGAGTGGCCAAGTCAATCATCCGATCTGAACCCAATTAAGCATGCCTTTAATATGCTGAAGAGAAAACTGAACGGGACTAGCCCCCAACAGAAGCATAAGCTAAAGATGGCTGCAATACAGGCCTGGCAGAGCATCACCAGAGAAGACATCCAGCAACTGTGATGTCCATGAATCGCAGACTTCAAGCAGCCATTGCATGCAAAGGATATGCAACAAAATACTAAACATGACTGTTTTCGTTTATGTGACATTGCTGTGTCCCAAACATTACGGTGCCCTCAAATGGGGGGGGGGGGGGGGGACTATGTATAAACACTGCTGTAATTTCTACCTGGTGAAACCAAAATGTATAAAAATGGCCTTTATTAAAATCTGACAATGTGCACTTTAAACACATGTGATTTTTTTCTATTACAAATCACAAATTGTGGAGGACAAGAGGCAAATAAATAAATGATGGGGCTTTGTCCCAAACATTATGGAGGGCACTTTTACTGGCACAGATTGAAGCATCATTTTCAGACACAAAGTAAAGATTTGAAATAAAGACACAAAATGCTGGAATAACCAGGCAGCATCTCGGAAAGCACATCACCAGTTGCTGGATGTCATCATCAATCTATGCTCCCCAGAGATGTTACCTGACCTGCTGAGTCACTATAGCACTTTGTCTTTTTCTGTAAACCAGCATCTGCAGTTCCTTGTTTCTATAGTAGAAATAAATTGTATTTTTGGTTGGGTGTCTATGATTAATAGATTGCCACAGGGACTGGTGCTGAGGCTCCAGCTGTTCACAGTCTATACCAATGATTTGGATGAAGGTCCTAAGTGTAATAATCCAAGTTTGCTGATGAAACTAAATTGGGTGGCAGTGTGGGTGGTGAGAAAGTTACTTGCCAAAGTTGCTCAGAGGCTTCAAGGAGATAAAGGTAGGCTGCATAAAAGGGAAGAACATAGCAGATGGGATATAATGCAGAAAACATGTGGTCATCTATCTTGCTGTAACAGACGATGCAGAGAATTTTCTTTTAAATGGTAAGGGATTAAAATATGTTGATGTTCATTAGGACCTGGGTATCCTTGCATAGCAGTCGTTAACAGTTACTGAGCAATTAGGAAAACAAACAATATATTGACCTTAATTGCAAGAGGACATGAGCACAAGAATAGAGATGTTTTATTGCAATTATATCAGACCCTGGAGAGACTACATGTGGAAAATTATATAAGGGTCTGGTCTCTCTAATTAAGGAAGAATATAATTGTTATATCCCATTAAAGTTCAACAAGATATTTCCTGGGAAAGTGGGATGAGGAGAGGCTAAAGAAAATAGAAACACCTATGGGGTTTGACAAGGTAGGTGTGTATAGGTTCATTGTGCTCCCACTAGCAGTCACATATTCCCATCCCCACCCCTTTTCACTCTCTGCTCCCTCCACAACTCCTTGGTTCACTCATCCCTTCCATCTAAACTGTCCCTTCCACAGGTACTTTCAGCTTGAGGAACAACACCTCATATTCACCTCAAATTCAACAGTATGAATATTGAATTCTCCTATTTCAAGTAATAACACCCTTTTCCCTCTCTCTTCCCTGTACCCTCTCTCTACTGCCCAACCCCCTCTCCCAGGTGGGCACCTATTTCTCCCACTATCCCAGCCCTCTTTCACACCCTCCTGCTGACCCATTCCACCAATATCCCTCCCTCTGGCTTTATATTTTCACTTCTATTGTCACCAAAAAGACAATAAGGGGAGAAAAGATGAGGTACGAGGGTAAAAGCTAGCCAAGAATATAAAGCAGGACAGTATAGGCTTCTTTAGGTATGTGAAGAGGAAAAAATTAGTTAAGACCAAAGTTGGACCCTTGAAGACCGAAAAAGGTGAATTTATTATGGGGGAAAAAGGAAATGTCAGATGAGTTGAACAGGTACTTTGGATCTGTCTTCACTAAGGAGGACACAAACAATCTTCCTGATATAGTAGTGGCCAGAGGATCTGGGGTGACAGAGGAACTGAAGGAAATCCACATTAGGCGGGAAATGGTGTTGGATAGACTGATGGGACTGAAGGCTGATAAATCCCCAGGGCCTGATGGTCTGCATCCCAGGGTACTTAAGGAAGTGGCTCTAGAAATCGTGGATGCATTGGTGATAATTTTCAAATGTCCTATAGACTCAGGGTCAGTTCCTGTGAATTGGAGGGTAGCTGATATTATCCCATTTTTTAAGAAAGGCGGGAGAGAGAAAACGGGGAATTATAGACCAGTTAGCCTGACATCGGTGGTGGGGAAGATGCTGGAGTTAATTATAAAAGATGAGATAGCCTCACATTTGGATAGCAGTAACAGGATCGGTCCGAGTCAGCATAGATTTACGAAGGGGGAATCATGCTTGACTAATCTTCTGGAATTTTTTGAAGATGTAACTAGGAAAATGGACAAGGGCGAGCCGGTGGATGTAGTGTACCTGGACTTTCAGAAAACATTTGATAAGGTCCCACATAGGAGAATAGTGGGCAAAATTAGGGCACATGGTATTGGGGGTAGAGTACTGACATGGATAGAGAAGTGGTTGGCAGGCAGGAAACAAAGAGTAGGGATTAACGGGTCCCTTTCAGAATGGCAGGCAGTGACTAGTGGGGTACCGCAAGGCTCGGTGCTGGGACCACAGCTATTTAAAATATACATCAATGATTTGGATGAAGGGATTCAAAGTAACATTAGCAAATTTGCAGATGACACAAAGCTGGGTGGCAGTGTGAACTGTGAGGAGGACATGAGAATGCAGGGTGACTTGGACAGGTTGGGGGAGTGGGCAGATACATGGCAGATGAAGTTTAATGTGGATAAATGTGAGGTTATCCACTTTGGTAGCAAAAACAGGAAGGCAGATTACTATCTAAATGCCGTCAAGTTGGTAAAAAGGGGAAGTACAATGGGATCTGGGGGTCCGTGTACATCAGAATATGAAAGTAAGCATGCAGGTACAGCAGACAGTGAAGAAAGCGAATGGCATGTTGTCCTTTATAATAAGGAATCAAATATAGGAGCAAAGAGGTCCTTCTGCAGTTGTACAGCGCTCTAGTAAGACATACCTAGAGTATTATGTGCAGTTTTGGTCCCCTAATTTAAGGAAGGAAATTCTTGCTATTGAGGGAGTGAGCGTAGGTTTACAAGGTCAATTTCCGGGATGGTGGGACTGTCATATGCTGAGAGAATGCAGCAGCTGGGATTGTACACTCTGAAGTTTAGAAGGATGAGAGGAGATCTCATTGAAACATATAAGATTGTTAAGGGCTTGCACACACTAGAGGCAGGGAACATGTTCCGGATGTTGGGGGAGTACAGAACTAGGATCCACAGTTCATTTAGAATGGAGACGAGGAAACACTTTTTTCTCACAGAGAGTGGTGAGTGTGGAATTCTCAGCCTCAAAGGGCGGTGGAGGGAGGTTCTCTGGATGCTTTCAAGAGAGAGCTAGATAGGGCTCTTGAAAATAGCGGAGTCAGGGGATATGGGTAGAAGGCAGGAACGGGGTACTGATTGGGGATGATCAGCCATGATCACATTGAATGGCGGTGCTGGCTCGAAGAGCCAAATGGCCTACTCCTGCACCTATTGTCTGTGTCTATTGTCTATATCTGACAACTTTTTGTCCACTTTTCATCTCTAGTCTTTGTTGCTAACTCCATCCATCTGCCAATCTATCCCCCCCTCACCTTATCCACCACTTGTCCCATCCTTGCCTCTCTTTTCCAGTTTTGCCTGGTCAAATCTGTTTGAAGAAGGCACCTGACTTGAAACGTCACTTATCCATTCTTGTCCATGCTGCCTTACCTGTTGAGTTACTTCAGCACTTTGAGTTTTGCTGTAGGTATAGGGGTGATTATTCCCCTGACTGACATGTCCAGAAGTGGGAGTCACAGTTTCAAAATAAGGAGCCAGTCACCAAGATCAAGCCAAAGAGAAATATCTAGCGGTGAATCTCTACAATTCGTACTCAAGAAGGGGCTTATTTGCTGAGAATATTCAAGGTGAATAAGTATTTTGGACATGAAGGGAATCGAGGTTAATGGAGATCATGGCTCACTTGGGATGGAACATCTCTGGTCTATTGAACAGTGGAGCAGACACAATGAGCCAAGGTCCAACCTTTGCTTTTATTTTACGATCCACCAATGTGCCATGTCAATGGCATTTAAGAAGCTTTTAGAAAGGCAGATGGATATGGAGGGAATGCAGCGATATGGATCACGTGCAGGAGGAGGAGAATAGTAAGATTAAACGAGAACTTACCAGTTCGAAGTTTGATCGTTATTTTATGAGGAGTAACGATGAGGGATTACGTGACGAAGCCCCGCCTGGCGCTTGATCGGCATACTTCAAAGCAGCGGCATGAAAAACACACAAGATAATAGCCGGAGTAAGATAGTAAGGCTCAACATAGATTTAGAACTACCAGATGATCATTTATTTTATGAGGGTCAGGAGTGGAGGGCATGTAATCCCTCATCGTTACTCCTCATAAAATAACGATCAAACTTCGAACTGGTAAGTTCTCGTTTAGTCTTATTATTTTACTTCGGAGTCACGTGAGTGACTACGTGAAGATTTTGTAGCTTCTGTGTTTTTTATGTCGTAGACTCATTCCATACGACAATCTGGCTCAATCAACACAGTAATGAGCAAATAACTCATTTTTTCCCAAACATTGCCTCAGTTTATGTGATAAATTTTTTCCCATTATAAAAGAATGAAAGTAATGCCCTTTCCATTGAAAGGCAAATTTATCACCAAAATATCAATTGATAAAATAATTTGATAGTATAAACAAAGCAACAATTACAGAGAACTCCGTGTCCAATCCTGACACCATGACTGGTTCCTTGTAACTTTAATATTTATTTTACACCCTCCTGCAGCCTTGAATCTTTGCTCGAGCGGCCCATCCTGTGCCATTCCTGTGAATGTATCTATCTCCTTAATGGAGTGATTTTCCACATCTCAATGTCTAGTTCCACTGTGTTTTAAACATGTTTTAACCATCTAGAATATAATTATCTAGAACCATCAGTTTTTACTGATACTTAATGTGGTTTTTGTGTGTAATAAGTAGTGCTGTCTCACCACCATAGAGACTCTTACCTACTTTAACATATTGAGTCAATGTTGACCCACACACAATTTTGGCCGACAGGATATGCTTAAATTTTACCTTGGTTCCAGCTCTTCTTGGTCTGCTTTGTTTGGTAAATTCATAAACATATAAGATAATGTAATGTTTGGTAAAATCATAAACATATAAGATGATGTAATCTGTAGCCACATGCAATTATATAACATAACATTTGCAATGTTTGCACTCTTATGCTGATACTAAAGTCATGAGCATTATTACTTTCAATGTTAATTTTTTGAATCATTGATGGAATTGGAGTCCATTGCCTAAGGCAAGTCAGAACTATGCTGATCTCCCAACTTCTGTATTTCAACTTTGGCCAGATTATATATATATATCAGCAATTTTCCTAAATTGGACGATAAACTCTATGAGCCCTATTATTGGCTCTATCACTTAGATGCTGAGAAAAAAATGCAATCCACAAGGAATTCCCATATATCTAATATGATAAAATAACTTTTACTGTCTGCAAAAGACTTCCAATTTCTTAAACAAAAATATTAGTTCAAACAATCATAGACCTCTTTGACCGTCAAACTGTTATAATGGTCTGGTCAAACCTGCAGATAGCCAAATTCATATCTTCATGCCATGGATGAATTTGTACAACAATAAATTACTGCAACTATGAGTCATCATAACTGGTTCAACATCAGTCTCAACATTAATGAGAACCATGAAGGTCCGGTTTGGGCCACCAAAGCGCCCCTGGCAGCGTCCTGCTACATTTTCATCAGACACTGCCCTATCAGACAAAAATGAGGAATATAAAAGAACATCTTTCCTCATGTAATTTAGCGAAATGCATCCACCGCTCCTGTTCTCGGTTTTCCCACGAGAACATTTGAGAGATCGGTGATTTAATCTGGATACAACCAGATTAATGGTAAGTAATCCATATTACTGACAATGTTTTTTCCCCTGATTTGTTGTCTGCAACAACATTATCTCTTCCTTAGAGATAAACAGCTGGACTAAAACATTTTTAGAATACGCCACATCTGGTTACCCAGGTAATCACTTGATAATGATCTTACTTGACTCATGTGATTGATATATGCCATAGCCGTGGTATTGTTCACCTGATATGACATGCACACTTTCATAATAGAACAATAGGCATTTAATCCATAAAACTCCTGATACTCCAATAATTAATACAAATGTTTGGAGAAATTTTCTTAGGACAATCCATTTGCAATTACCTGGTGTTATTGTCCGTAGTCCCAAACAAGGGACGTATCAAATATTAACTTGATAAGAATAGATATTATTCTTATCTTAACCCAAATAATCACAGAAGCTATCCATCATCTGATAATACTTGCTTCAGCTTGCAATGGCTGCTAAGCTTATATATTTAAAGCAGCTTGTGGACCTTTTCTATCCACTACTTTAATTCTGATAACGTATCCTTTGGTATTTGCATAGGCCTGTCAACAAAGGCCTGCATACTCTTATAATGCTTGTGTTTTCCCTTTTTTGGAGCTTTTTTACTCTTTTACCTAAGCTCCTTCTCTGATGGAGGGACAAAGTTTGTCAACAAAGCAATGAGACATATTTGTATCTCGGAAAACATTTTCCCCCTCATATGGTGCTGAATTACTCCTAAATCCAGAATAGCAATTTAGGAATGTTTATGAATGCCTAAAACATAGGTTTTATTGGATGGGTCAGGACCCTCGCCTCTCAACAGGCTTGTAATTGCTGCACTAATTTGCAGCTGACTCCTGATCAACCTTCCAATTTAAAATGTGATCAAGATAAACCATGACCATGTCCTCATTAGTGCAAGTGCTGATCTTCTTATCAGTACAATTGTTGTTCCAGTAATTATGTGCACAGCCTAGAACTGAGTTTAATCCATTAGACAATGTCTTAACTTGCACAGCTGACCCATTCTAATTTCAAGCACCTGTAAATATGATAATAAATTGGTACTAAATACCAATCCTTCGAGTCTTATAGTAATGATTAACAATTTGTTAATAACAACTGTTTTCCAATGTTGAAGATGTCCATTTTAATAAAATGTTTTTACACTATAAAAGTGTATTTAAAATGATGTCTTGTATGGCTTTACCACCACATCTTCTTTTTCCCTGGGGAAATTTATGATACAAATTTCCGTACCTCTTCTTTATTGGAGATATTTTGGGTGCAAACCTAAAATCAATTTTTAGGTTTTCCTATACAGATGAACCAATTCCTTCTACAATTTTTTTGTAAATCCTTTACATATTAAAACAACCCTTTGTTATGCCAAGAAGGGTCTCGACCCGAAACGTCGCCTATCTCCTTCGCTCCTTAGATGCTGCTGCAACCCGCTGAGTTTCTCCAGCTTTTTGTGTACCCTTTGTTATGCCATATCATTGATCATAACACACCTGTAATCTCCCACAATTGGAGATTTCATCAACTTCTTTTGTAACAGGTTTTTAAACCTCTCAAATGTACATGAAGCCTTTTCTTCCCAATCATATGGGTTCACATAAGGCTGTGTTGGATAAATATTTATTTATCATACTCCTGCCTTCGTTTTGATCCATTATCAAATCTTACATTGGATCATAATGTTTCCAAAGTTTTATGACCTATAGTCTTTCCTTTGTAATCAATGTCTTTGATTTATCCTGAGGCAGGTTTACTCCATAATAATCACGAGTTTAACATAACTTGATCTGTTTTGACCTGCACATCTAAAGTGCAAAATTGGTCCCAATAACAATTACATATATAAATGTTTTGGTTATTACACAATGTTTTATTTGTTTTACATAAGTAGTGATGCCACGCACCAGCTTGAAACTCCGTTTTTTCCCTCCGGAGTATTTTCTTTTCTTCATAGCCAAAAATATGGGGAGCATTCTCCCTAACGGTAATTTTAACGGCCACCGGTATCGGAACCGGCTCCGCACTAATCTGCCGTCCCGATCGCTGAGTTTTCCCCAGGACGCTTTTTTCAACTCCGTTTTTTTTCCCCCCGGAGTTTATCCTGTTCATTTTAACTTTTATTTTATTTTTTCTTTTAAATTCCGTTTCTTTTTTAACTCCTGGTGGCTCTATGCACCAGCCACAAGGTTTGTATACGCCCTGTAAGTATTTCAACTGTACTTACCTGCGGGCCTGTACCTGCCGCTGTAGAGGAGCTGCCTCTGCAGCTCTTGCTCTGCCGTCAGGGTCGACGTAATGCCGAACAAGTGCCAGGCGGGGCTTCTTCACATAGTCACTCACGTGACTCCGAAGTAAAATAGTATAACTCTGCATCATGTTCGGCATGGACATTATGGGTCAAGCGGCTCATTCTTATGTTTTATAGTTGTATGCTCTATATCATCCACATGCTGGGAACAAATAATTTTGTAAATTAATGGAATTTAAAAAAAATTCTAATGGTTCAAATAAATATCCATCCAACGAAAGACTGGGCCAGGAAAGATTTAAAGAAATAAAATCAAAGCAGAAATGAATGCCATCATCTCTTCTCTTAACTACCCAAAGTAAGTACAAGGAAAGTGACTCAGCAGTTTAATTTTAAAAAACATTAGAAACACTTGCCCGTGCATCTTGTCTGTACAAAAACATTGATGCCAACAGGGATTATTAACTTAAAAAAATGACTAAAATCAAAACGATGATTAAGGTGAAGTTCAAAAATGACTATAATTCCTATAACCCTGTTTTGTTGTCAAAGTTTAGCAGAATGAGCAGGGGTGGGAGATTGCAACCTTCACGTGATCCGCCCTGTTTCGACGAATGCAATCAACCCGGTGTGCACAATGAAATAAGATCAAATAGAACAAGTTGTCCTACAACTTTAGGCTGTGCACATCATATGCAAGAAGAAGTAGGTATGTTACAAAACTTACCTTTAGCGGCGCTGCAGTTCTGTCACTGGCCGTGTGCGCGACTTTGGCGCCTTTGGGGGGAGGGGGTGGTTTTAAAAAGCGATTTTCCCTTGCCATCTAGAATTATATTTTCTCGGAGTGCGAGCTATTTCTGGAGATTCGTTCCGACTGCCGGTAAGTTAATTTTTTTTTAATCGCCCGACTATTTCAGCGCTACAGTAAAATAAAAATTAGCTCCTAATGCCGTGAACACCGACAACGGGGACGGATTTTACGTAGGGGACAGGTAAGTGAAAGCTGTTTATTTTTTCATATAAACTTGCTTGTTTAGATGACTTTAATAAATATTTCATGTTGTGAAACGGTGATTTATTCCCCAGATGAACCAGCAGTGTGTTTCCTGCCAATATTGGGTTTAAATTCACCGCAACCGCAACCGCAACGTTCCAATACATCGCGTTCCATAAAATCCCACTCGCAAGCTGTTGAAAATGCCCATTAATTTATGGGCATTAAACACTAAATTCCTTCAATTTGGCCTATAAATTCATAACAATGAGATTTAAAAATCATGTTATATTGTGAATTCTTGTGTGATTGTTATTTGGACACTTAGGCTTTAAAACAAAAGTTAATATTTTCGTAAGAAATGGATAGATGTTTAGATTTAGTAATTGAATTTTGTAATTAGCTACAATTGGGTAACTAACTAATTATATGCTTTAATTTCAGGTCATCCAAGTAAGATTGTTTCATATTAGTTTCAGAATGCTTCAATCTATAATAATTGAAAATTTATTTCAGTTCTCTTAATTTTTAAGAAAGTTATGGGCTTTTTACTGTCCTCGATCACAACTTTTGTGTTAAGTCAATGGAAAAGCAATAGGGAACAAGATGCTAATTTCCGAGTATGAAAATGGCCATAACATTTTTAATACTGAAGATATGAAAGTGAATTAGGTGTCAAATTAAACTTCTTTGTATGCTTTATCTGATGGGATAAATTGCAGACTTAATTTTTTAAATCTCAAAATGTTGTAACGTTGCTAGAAGAAGAAGAAGCAGAATGAGCTGGTCATTTGTTGCACTTCAATACAACTAGAATATAAAAGCAGGAATGTAACGCTGAATGTAATTGTGAGCAGTTTTGGGCGCTATATCAGAGGAGGAATGTTCTGGCATTGGAGAGGGTTCAGGGGAACATTAAGAGAATTATCCTGGGGATGATTGGGTTATGATGAGGGTTTGACAGCTCTGGGCCTTAACTCGCTGGAGTTAAGAAAGATGATGGGGGATCTCATTGAAACTCATGGAATAGTGAAAGGCCTGGATAGAGTGAATGTGGAGAGGATGTTTCGCTAGTGGGAGAATCTAAGATCAAAGGGTACTGTCTAAGAATAAAAGGATCTGTCTTTAGAAAGGAGTTGAAGAGGAATTTCTTCAGCTAGAGGGTGGTGAATGTGTGGAATTCATTGCCAGTGATGGCTGTGGAGGCCAAGTCTTTGGGTATGTAAGCGGATATTCATGGGGTCTTGATTAGTAAGGGTGTCAAAGTTTACAGAAGACAGGGGAATGGGGTTGAGAGGAAAAAATAGATTAGCCATGAATGAATGGCGGAGTAGATTCGATGGGCTGAATGGCCTAATTCTGCTCCTATGACTTATGAACTAATGTGAAATGCTGGAATGGATTTAACCTCAAGGCGCCTGGTCTGCCCACCCATTGCCCTGGCTGCAGGGAATTGAGTTATCCACAGCTCCTCCATTTAACACCTTCCTAATCCAAAGAAAAAATGATCATTGTCATTCTTACAAAGAACCAGGGTCTTAATGTGTGAATGCCCTCCTGTGATTCTGACTCTTTCACAAAGCCAGCAATTTTATGCCCTATGCTTGATTTCATATGTATCAATTCACTTTGGCTACTACAGTTTAGGGACCTGTTATGGTACTTCTGAAAAATATATACAAACTGTCATCTTGTAGTAGTTGCATTGAAACCCGTATGACAATAATTGGTTAATTAATCAAACATGTTCCACTAACCATCCCAGGCTGCAACCACCCCCTCCCCCCTGCCCCACATTCCCCATCCTGCCAAGCCTCCCCCCCACTTCCTCCAACGCCTCCTACATGATGAAGTGCATGAGTCTTTTCGGTTAAAATTAAATTGCTTGTTTACCATCTTTGGCAACATTCGCCCCAAACTCTCGGACTTAGTAGTACCTGTGAGTCAGCTCCCATAATGTGTGAAATTACCAAACCTATATCCAATCCCTCTCCTTCGATGGAAATTCAGACATCAAACATTTGGTCCAAGATTCCACAATGACCTTAAGATGTTTTTCAAGAGTGAACATCAGTGCCAATTCGATATCTTTAAAAAACTTGATTTTTAATAATACTGATGAGATTTCTTTAATAACCACAGCTTGGTTTGAAAACAACTGTGACTAATGCATACAACAACATTGACTATTTATGGTAAAATACAATGCAGAACATGAGAGTTATATTTAAATGTTTTTTTTCTTCAGTGTAGGAAAAACATAAACTTTCAACTCCTTGAAGATTAGCTTCATTTTTGGCAAGTGAGTATGAATTATGAGGGGACATCACATAATGGCATTTGTCATGGTAAACAAGTCACAGTGAGTAACAAAATAATATATATGTTCATATTCTTTTTTTAACTCAGTCTTCAATACATGCTGGTAATCTGTTGAGTTTAGTTTAGTTTAGTTTAGGGATACAGCGAGGAAACAAATTATTTTGCCCACCGAGTCCACACCAACCAGCGATCACCGGTACACTAACACTATCTTACACACTAGGGACAATTTACAATTTTTACCGGTCAATTAACCTACAAACCTGTGCATCTTTGGAGTGTGCGAGGAATCCAGAGGACCCAGATAAAACCGATGTGGTCAGGGGGTGGGGGGGGGTGGAATGTACAAACTCCGTACAGACAACACCTGTGGTCAGGATCAAAGCCGGGTCCCTGATGCTGTAAGGCAGCAACTCGACCGTTACGCCACAGCGCCGCCCAATCGATGAAGCTGATCAATGTTCAAAGGATATTATTAATTGGTATATCACTTGCGTTGTTAATTGATGTGTTTCCCAGTTCAGTAAACGCTTGTTATAACAACCATAAGGGGGTGGGGGGGGTTAGAAATAGTGTCCGTTAGTGACGATAATAACTATATATATATAAAACTATATAACTGGTCAAGGGATTTGCTCCAACCACTGCGCGTTTACTCTGTGAAACTAGTTGTTTTCACATACAAAGTTATTTTTCACACCTAAAAATGTGTTTTTGTTACTGCAAGCTAAAAACACTATGGGCTGTTTGATACATTGTTTAATAGAGTGAAATGTTAATCAAGGTGATTGCTTGTCAGTTTCACTGCCTTTTGATTTCAATAGACTCTGCAATGCAACTAGCAGCCTGCGTACTTAAAGAGACAGGTAGACACAAAATGCTGGAGGAACTCAGCGGGTGAGGCAGCATCTACGGAGAGAAGGAATGGGTGATGTTTCAGGCCCAGACCCTTCTTCAGACTGATGTCGGGTGGGGGCTGGAAAAATATAAAAAGTGGGCGGTAGGACTAGGACAACTGGGAAGGGGGAGGGGAAGGAGGGAGAAAGCAAGGGCTATCTGAAATTGGAGGTCAATTTTCAAGTGAAATATGAGGTGCTGTTCCTTCAATTTGTGCTGGGCCTTACTCTGACAAAGACCAGAAAGAATGGGAGGGGGAGGTGAAGTGCTGAGCAACTGGGAGATCAGGCTGGTTATGACGGACTGAGCGGAGGGGTTCAGCGAAATGATCGCCGAGCCTGCGCTTGGTCTCGCCGATGTAGAGTAGTTGACACCTGGAACAACAGATGCAGTGGATGAGGTTGGAGGAGGTGCAGGTGAACCTCTGCCTCACCTGGAAAGACTGATTGGGTCCGTGGATGGAGTCGAGGGGGGGAGGTAAAGTGACAAGTATAGCATCTCCTGTGGTTGCAAGGGAAAGTACCTGGGTGGGGGTGGTTTGGGTGGGAAGGGACGAATTGACCAGGGAGTTACGGAGGGAACGGTCTCTGCCAAAAGCAGAAAGAGGTGGAGATGGGAAGATGCAGCCTGTCGTTTGATCCCGTTGAAGGTGGCAAAAATGTTGGAGGATTATATGTTGTATGTAACGCTGATGGGGTGCAAGGTGAGGACAAAGGGGACACTGTCCTTGTTACGAATGGGGGAGGGTGAGTAAGAGCGGAGCTGCGGGATATAGAGGAGACCCTAGTGAGAGCTTCATCTATAATGGAAGATGGGAACCCCTGTCCCCTAAGAATGAGGACATCTCCCATGCCCTAGTATGGAACACCTCATCCTGGGTGCAGATGCGGCATAGACGAAGGAATTGGGAGTAGAGGATAGAGTTTACAGGAAGCGAGGTGGGAAGAAATGCAGTCAAGATAGCTATGGGATTCAGTAGGTTTGTAGTAGATGTCGGTCAGTAGTCTGTACCCTGCGATGGAGACAGTGAAATCTGTAAACGGTAGGGAGTTGTCGGAAATGGTCCAGGTGAATTTGAGTGCAGGATGAAAATTCGTGGTGAAGTGGATGTAGTCAGTGAGTTCTGCATGGGTGCAGGAGGTAGCACCAATGCAGTCGTCAATGTAGTGGAGGTAGAGTTCAGAGATAGGGCCAGTGTACGCCTGGAGCAGGGATTGTTCGACGTACCCTACAAAGTGGCAGGCATAGCTAGGGCCCATGTGAGTATCAGTCTTACCAGGTGAGGCAGAGGTTCCCTTGTACCTCCTCCAACCTCATCTACTGCATCCGCTGTTCCAGGTGTCAACTTCTCTACATCAGCGAGACCAAGTGCAGGCTTGGGTGGTTTACACCTCAGCAGTATGAATATTGACTCTAATTTCAGATAGCCCTTGCTTTCTCCCTCCTTCCCCTCCCCCTTCCCAGTTCTCCTACAAGTCCTACTGTATCCTCCCACTATCTATCTTTTCCCCGTCTTCCCCCGGACAACAGTCTGACGAAGGGTCTCGACCCGAAACGTCACTCATTCCTTCTCTCCATTGATGCTGCCTCACCTGCTGAGTTTCTCCAGCATTTTGTGTCCACCTTCGATTTTATCCAGCATCTGCAGTTCTTTCTTAAAGAGACAGTCCGTTGTAACCAAAATCCATTATAAAGAGGTCTGTAAACAAGTGTTTACTGTATTTTATTTATAATATTATTTTTGATTTTATTCTTGTAATCTGTCTTTTGGCCAGCAGAGAGCACTAGCAGGTCAGCTGATTTACTTGTTCCTTTATTTCTGATAATGGGCAATTGAATGTACAGAAGCATTATTCTTCTGAAACGGTGAAATTGCATTTGTTGTCTGCATTGTGTCTGCTATTTTACAATGCTGGAATCTAGACTCTTACTTGCTGTGAATATTACCATTAAAATATAAATTTGGCAATATTAGTGGTTGTGTGCTCAGCAGGTTTGTTGTGTAATCCTGCTGTTTCAACACTTGCATTGCCCTGCATATGTCTCTCTCTTCCATTTTAGAAAATACAGTAACTTGTCTAACATGAAGTGATAAATGTCCCAGGTAATATTGCACAAGCATATCATCTGATGGTCAAATTGTTGTTATCCAACAATATCTTGTCTTTTGTCACCATGATGTGGGAGAGGAAACATTAGTCAGTTGAAGAGGGTACACAAAAGGCTGGAGAAACTCAGCGGGTGCAGCAGCATCTAAGGAGCGAAGGAGATAGGCGACATTTCGGGTCGAGATCCTTCTTCAGACTGGTCAGGGATCAGGGAAACGAGAGATATAGATGGTGGTGTGGAGAGATAAAGAATAATGAATGAAATATATGCAAAAAAGTATCGATGATAAAGGGAACAAGCCATTTTAAGCTGTTTGTGGTGTGAAAATGAGAAGCTAGTGCGACTATGGTGGGGGAGGGAGATAGAGAGAGAGGGAATGCCAGGGCCCGAGGGCTGAGGGAGAGGTGGGAAGGGGAGGAGACAGCAAGGGTTAACAGAATTGAGAAAATTCAATGTTCAAACCCAGAGGATGCAGACTCCCAAAGCAGAATATGAGGTGCTGTTCCTCCAACTTGCGGTGTTGCTCACTCTGGCCGTGGAGGAGGCCCAGGACCGAGAGGTCGGATACGGAATGGGAGGGGGAGTTGAAGTGCTGAGCCACCGGGAGGTCGGCTTGGTTATTGCGGACCGAGTCAGTTGAAGATATCTTCCAATAAAATATTTGGATAATTGACAAAGCAGCAGATGTCTCACAAAGCTCTCAATTGATGTTCCTTATGTACAGACCAGTGGTATACTCAAGTCAGCCTCAGTTACACCTTGAAAAGGCAACAATAATAACTGTGATGTATTTGGAAGAATGATTTAGTCGTGCGGCAAAAATTATGGAAGATGTCAGCAGAATCTTTAGCAAAACAGATAATTATATGCTACAAATATAGCAAGTAAAACATTAACCCTGCTTGAATTGAGGAGCAAACAATAAGCTATAATAGACTCTAATAATAATTGTTATAACTATTACTCAAAATTAACACAAGTAGCTGTCAGTGCACAGTGTGATACAATGCAACAGTGAGGCCCTGCAGCCGATTTTCACCCAATGTGTGACATTTCCAAATTCACACTCACTGTTCCTGCTTCTCGCACCAAAGATTAAGTGCCACATTTATGACAATTATGTGCTGTGAATCTGTATCTGTTGACAAGAAGACTGAGATGCCTCCCTACTTTTTAAGACTTCCTTGGGCTAGATTTAATGTTTGGTGGTTAACATTGTTCGTTTCCATGTTAATTATCTTCCAAAAGATGGTCAATGTAAAAATGAAAATTAGAGCTGAGTCCTGTTTCCTGCTATGACATTTATAAACATAAAGATGAGCCTCTAACTGAGAGGAAGTTTCACTGCTCTAATCTTCCAGATCTACTGGCTTCTGCACAAGTAACTGCAGTTTTTAACAGCGTATTTACTATATTGCAAATTTTTTTTAGAAAAGTTTCCTTTTAGATAGGTTGCTCTTCTTCAGCCAATACGACCAGCACAAAGTTATGTTTTTTTTTTAGTAAATAATGTTTAGAATTAGTCAACTGTCTCTTTCCCTAATGAGCAAAATATAATAATTGGCGGATTTAGGTTGAAGCTGATTATTTACAAACACCATGTTATTGATATATGAGCCCTTAATCAGGTATATCAAACTCCAAGATATGCTATTACCAACATTAAGATACATTTGTTTTTCTTATTTCAAGTTTATATTGGCAATTTATTGTCCAAGGAGCATTACAACTGTTTTGTCACTTGTATTAATTGGATTTAGATCCTATGCCTGCAGTGCGGGCAGGATGGTGAAGGATTCTGGTCTACTGGAGGTTTGTTTATATCCTGTTGTATGTTTCATTGAAGAAACAGGAATGGCTTGGAGCTCAGCCTTTGAGTACTCATGACAACATGTGTTATCCACCGACTGCTGTGATCTTGTGTTCTACAGAGGGATCAATGAAGCTGAACATTGTCCACTTCTCCTGTCAATTAACATTGGGGAACTTGCAGAGGTGGTGAAATATTGCAACAAGAGAGATAAAAAAGAAGGTTGGTTCAACTTTGCAGGAACCCAAACTTCACTGTGTATGTATCTGTGGGGGACCATTGATGTGCATTGTGGCTTATGTCGTTTTATGGCAATAATGTAGAAGGATGGTGAACCTCTGAGAAAAACACAATTTGAAGTAGGATCCTCCATTAATCCCTTTATGTTGACAGGATAGACGTCTTAACTGAGGTCAAAAAAGGCCACATCTTCTTTTCTCATCAGTCTGAAGAAGGGTGCTGAAAGACAACATTGTTCATTTCATTTCAAGGATGCTGCCTGATACACTGAGTTACTCCAGCACTTAGTTTCTTTCCCCTAAGATTCCAGCATCTGCAGCTTCTTGTGTCCCTGTCTTTTTCTTCATCAGTTCCCAATGATTAATGTTGACCTGTTTCCACTGCTGTTTTGAAGGTACCGAGGTGACTGAAGAGGCCAACACAAAAAGTCTAGACTCATTTGCAAATGGGGCAAAAGTGTCCTGAATGGACAAGCAGATGAATAGTTTGTGAAGTCCACTCATTCCACCATTTGCAGCAGGCCCTGTGTGCAGAATTCATGGGCACAAGCTTCGTGAATGCTCCGTGACCAGTGTGGACCAGGAGTCCACAAAGTCAACTCAGAGTTTTTTGGGCCTGGATGTTGCAGATGGACTTTCGACTAAAGTCTAAAGTCTAAGAGATATGGCATGTGAACAGGCCCTTCAGGCCAGCCCACTGAATCCACATCGACCGGCGATCACCCCGTACACGAACACTATCCATCACTCTAGGGACAATTTACTGAAAGCGATTAACCTACATACTTGCAAGTCTTTGGAATGAGGGAGGAAACCAGAGCACCGGGAGAAAATCTACGGTCACAGAATGTACAAACTCCATACAGACAGCACCCATGGTCAGGATCGAACCCGGTCTGGTGGAAGTTTAAGATCAGGCCCACTCTCTTGTATGCCTCAGTTAACCAGTTGATGATGACTTGGAAACTTGACCTCTGAATATCTGTCAATATAAGCATTACTTATCAACAGCAGCTCAGGCCCTTTTCCAGAAGGAGGATTTTTTTTTAGATTAAGTACAGCATTTGATTGAAAAAGATAGACAAAAGTGAGAAAGCCTTTCTTGACACCAGGTTCGCAGCAGTTTTAAGTTTAGGTTTATTGTTACATGTGCCGATGCTATCCAATCAGATTAGATAATACTATACTTAAATACAATCAATACAAACTCAAGTACAATAGGTAGAGCAAAGGGGTAGATACAGACTGCAGAATATATTTCTCAGCATTACAACGCAACAGTTCCATGGACAAAGTCCAATGTCCGCAATGGGGTAGAGGTGAATCGGACAATATCCTAACATAGAAAGTCCGCTCAGAAGCCTGATGACAGGGAGGGAGAATAGCTAGGTGGAAGATTAACATGGTAACAGAGCTAGACACAAAGCTGAAGTAACTCAGCGGGACTGGCAGCATCTCTGCAGAGAAGGAATGGGTGACATTTCGGGCTGTTGGGATGGATCATTGCTTGCACTCCATCATGAGACAAAGGCATGATGAAGACAAATTTCGATGGCTAGCTGAATATGAGGAAGGTCTCCCCTGTTATAACTAAATACGGGAGCCAGATGTTTTGGGGAGAAGGCAGAAGAATGGGGTTAGGAGGGAGAGATGGATCAGCCAGAGAGGCTTGATGGGCCTGAATGGCCTAATTCTGCTTCTATCACTTATGATCTTATAATCTAAATAAAGACCACGCATAGTGAATAGAGCTGCTCCCTGAATTCTCTTAAATGTGTTGCAGGGTGAAGATTATGTCCATTGTGTTTTGAGTAGACGGGATCCACATTGTGATTCTAGGAGCAGCTCTCGTCTATTGTGAGGAGTTGATGAGAACATACACTATCGACATGAAGTGAACTCTGGCAATGACTTTTCCCATGACAGTCAGATAAACCCACAGTCGCAGTTGTCTTTCCCTTTGAAGATGGGAACATTTACTGAGTCTGTGAGATCCCCTGGCACATCCTTCTCCTCCCAAATGTGGGCAAAAAGAAACTCCCACTACTCTATCCAGGCCTTTCACTCTTCAGTACGTTTCAATGAGGTCCCCCCTTATCCTTCTAAGTGAGTACATCCCAGTGCCGTCAAAATCTCATCATTATGTTAACCCAATCATTCCTGGGATCATTCTCGTAAACCTCCTCTGGACCCTCTCCAGCGCCAGCACATACCTCCTCAGATATGGGGCCCCAAACTGCACGCAATACTCCAAATGCGGCTGACCAATGCCTTATAAAACCTCAGCATGACATTGCTGTTTTTCTATTCTAGTCCTCTCAAATTAAAGCTAGTATTGCATTTGTCTCCTTTACTACCGATTCGACTTGCAAATTAACTTTATGGGGATCATGCAACAGCACTCCCAAATCCCTTTGCACTTCCAATTCCTGATTTCTATTCCAGTTTAGAATATAGTCTACACCTTTTTTCCTACTTCTAAAATTTATGACACCACAGTTTGCTATGTTGTATTCCATCTGCCACCTCTTAGCCCACTCTCTCAACCTGTCGAATTCCTTACAGCGTTGGAGACCTGGGTTCTATCCTGATTACGGGTGCTGTCTGTACAGAGTTTGTATGTTCTCCCTGTGACTGTGTATGTTTTCTCCGGGTGTACTGGTTTTCTCCCACATTCCAAAGAAGTGACTGTTTGTAGGTTAATTGGCTTCTATAAAAATTGTCCCTTGTGTGATCGCTGGTCGTAGTGGACTCGGTGGACCTAAGGGCCTGTTTCCATGCTGTATCTCTAAACTAAACTAAACTAAAATACTTGTAGCCACATTCAGCCGACATATCCAACAATGAACTATCTTGGCACCTTAGTAACCGAAGAAGGGTCCCATTACATTGTCTATCCATTTTCCTGCTGCCCCTCTGGGTTCCTCCAGCAGCTTGTTTTAGTTCTTGCCTCTGTATCTTCCTGTCCAGTAGATGCGCCTCGACTTGCAACAGAGGTCTGGTTTTGATTTTGATTTTTTTTTTCTCAATAGGAACTAATCGATAAAATAGAATTCTGAAATCTGTCTCACTTTAATGCAAATAAGAGATCAAATGCCTTCGTTCAAACCTCACCACTCAGGGGAATAAAAACTCAAGCCAAAACAATAGCCACTCTTGGTAATAGCATTTAATGAAATATGATTTCTTACTTACATTGAGCAATGTTTTTCCATCTCTGAAACAGCACAAATGGACAATCATTCTTGTTTTTGGCACAATTTTAGCAGCAACAATCACAACATTCTCCCTCTAATTTCCATCTTAATCATTTTGGGAGACATATAACCCTGAAGCAAAGAATATTTTTTTCTCCCTTAATTTATGAAGGATTCCCAAATCCAGGATCATCAGAAAAGTTTGTACTTATTCAAGTACTTTCCTCCTCAGTTTGCCAAAAAATGACAGCATGCAGGGACTCTCCAGAATGTGCATTTGACTAAAATCGCACTGAAGGAATTCAGCCCATTGCAATATAAATATATTGATTTGAAACTTCTTACAAGTTCAGACAAAATTTACTTCAGAGACCACATTGCTACACTATGACACAGGTATGCCATTTACATTCCTGGCACTCCTATTTCTAAACCAGTTCTCTTATCTGTTTCCACAACAATGTACAGTAATAGCAGATCCCTGACCCTTGCATTGTCCAACATGACCTGGGGCTGTTGTTTCTGAGTAGTCATTTGTACATGGGTGCTGATGGGAAATATACCAGGTGGTGTTTTGGACCTGAAATCAGCCGCAGATTTAACAACATGCAGGTATTGTTTCAGACAAAGCCCTCTCTGTCTTCATTTTATGTTATTATTATTTGGAAAACGGGATGACATTGCCTCATTTTGGCAAGTGACCCAGACTATAATTAACTGCTAGTACTTAAAGCATGATCTGCTTTTTTTTCCAATGTATTTTTCTACTTGACCTAGTTTTAACTAGGGTCTGAATGTATCTCCAGAGCATATGTGAGCCACTGTGAGAGAGGGCAAGGGCTTCCAGAAATTCCATGTTGCCAAATAATAGTGACTTTGCTCTCACACTGCTGGCGAGTATTTTCGTGAGTGCAAGTTGTGCAAAGGGCTGTATATCTAAGCATATTAATTTATGATCCACTGTCCAGAACCTCAGCAGAAGATTTGAAACGGATGGTTCTCAATTGCAGCCTAGCTCCAACGATAGATACAAAGTGGTGCAGTAACTCAGCGGATCAGGTATAATTCTCTGGAGAAAAAGGATGGGTGGCATTTCAGGCAGGACCATTCTTCAGTCCGAAGGGCCTGTTCTGCACTGTGCTATGTTCTACATATGTGTTTGCTAGCAAATCCTGTTTGCTCCCATTAACAGTGAGATGGTGTATTCCCAAGCTGAGCCACTTTATAGAGTCATTAAGTGATACAGAGTGGAAACAGGCCCTTCGGCCCAACTTGCCCACACCAGGCAACATGTCCCAGCTACACTAGTCCCACTTGCCAGCGCTTGGTCCATATCCTTCCACACCTGTCCTATCCATGTACCTGTCTAACTGTTTCTTAAACGATGGGATAGTCCCAGCCTCAACTATTTCCTCTGGCAGCTTGTTCCATACACCCACCACCCTTTGTGTGAAAAAGTTACTCCTCGGATTTCAATTAAATCTTTCCCCCTTCACCTTGAACCTATGTCCTCTGGTCCTTGATTCCCCTACTCTGGGCAAGAGATTCTGTGAATCTACCCGAACTATTCCTCTCATGATTTTGTACATCTCCATAAGATCACCCCTCATCTTCCTGCGCTCCATGGAGTAGAGAACCAGCCTACTCAATCTCTTCCAATACCTTACACCCTTTAGTCCAGACAACATCCTCGTAACCCTTTTTCTGAACTATTTCAAGCTTGACAATATATTTCCTTACATGGTGCCCAGAACTGAACACAATATTCTGAATACGGCAATATTCTTATGATCCTTGACTGCTCACAATTGCCTTTCTTGGTGACAGTAACCATCTCTATTTAAAGGGGACGTGTAGCCATCATTTTAGCTGCAAGTGCAAGGACTGCACTGTGCGGAGAAAGCAGGCATAGCCATGTCGAAAACAGGCACAAAGGGAGTGCACAAGTGTGATGAATTGCGTGTTTTTGGCATTGATTTATATCTATTTTTGATTTTCGTGATTTGTACATAAAGGGTCACAGAAATAATCAGTAACAGGATAACGTCATTAGGACATAGAACAGTGCAGCACTGGCACAGGCCCGTCTGCCCACAATGTCTGTATAGAAAATCGTGCCAAGTTAAACTAATCTCTTCCGTCTTCATGTGATCCATATCCCTCCATTTGCTGCCTATCCAGGTGCCCATCTAAATGTCTCTTAAATGCCAATTCTGGGTGCTGGCTGTGACTGAGTGATCCGCGTCTGTTACCCATCTGTATTTGCCTTTATGTGTTGAGGAATCATCTTCCCTATTGCTTCTGTGCTTGTGGTGAGCAAACCTATGCTGTTGTAGGGAAAAGCTCCAACATTACCCATGAGCAAGCACAGAGGGAATGTGAGAAGTGGGGGAAGAATTTATTTCCAAATGAGAATACTTGGTGACTTGAAGTCTGCCTTGTAACTGTTAAAATATCCAAGCAGCAGCTGCCATTATCTTTATAGGTTTAGGAGCAGCTCTATCCAAGACCACAAGAAATTGCAGAGAATTATGGCCACAGCCCAGACCATCACACAAACCAACCTCCCTTCCATTAATTACATTTATACCTCACGCTGCCTTGGTACGGTCAGCAGCATAATCAAGGATGAGTCGCACCCTGGCCACTCCCTCTTTTCCCCTCTCCCATCAGGCAAGACCTACAGAAGTGTGAAAACACACACCTCCAGTTTCAGGGATAGTTTCTTCCCAGCTGTTATCAGGCAACTAAACAATCCTACCAACAACTAGAGAACAGTCCTGAGCTACTATCTACCTCATTGGAGAACCTAGCACTATCTTTGATCAGACTTTCTTAACCATCTTGCACTAAACATTATTCACGTTATTCCCTTTTTCATGTATCTGTACACTGTGGGTGGCTCAACTGTAATCGTGTATTGTCTTTCTGCTGACTGGTCACTGTAGCCCAGTACACATGACAATAAACTAAACTATACATATAAAGATCTGCAGATTTATCTCTAAATTACAACTGAAGAGTCACACTAAACCTCATCCCTATAGATTTTGTGGAATAGATTCAATATGTACAGGTTAATTTCTGCCATTGTCAATCTAACATAGAAACATAGAAAATAGGTGCAGGAGGAGGTCATTCGACCCTTCGAGCCAGCACCGCCATTCATTGTGATCATGGCTGATCGTCCGCTATCAATAACCCGTGCCTGCCTTCTCCCCATATCCCTTGACTCCACTAGCTCCTAGAGCTCCATCCAACTCTCTCTTAAATCCATCCAGTGATTTGGCCTCCACTGCCCTCTGTGGCAGGGAATTCCATAAATTCACAACTCTGGGTAAAAATCAGCTCAGTCTTAAATGACCTCCCCTTTACTCTATGTGTGGTCCCTGGTTCTGGACTCACCCAACATTGGGAACATTTTTCCTGCATCTAGCTTGTCCAGTCCTTTTATAATTTTATGTGTTTCTATAAGATTCCCCCTCATCCTTCTAAATTCCAGTGAATACAAGCCTAGTCTTTTCAATCTTTCCTCATATGACAGTCCCGCCATCACTGGGATCACTCTCGTGAACCTACGCTGCACTGCCTCAATCACAAGGATGTCCTTCCTGCATGCCAACTTTCAGTGACTGGTGTACAAGGACACCCAGGTCTCGCTGTACCTCCCCCTTACCTAACCTAACCCCATTGAGATAATAATCTGCCCCCTTGTTTTTGCCGCCAAAGTGGATAACCTCACATTTATACATTATACTGGGTTTTATGATGAGTTTGTGTTTTTTGATGAGTTTGAGTTTTTTGATCAGTTTGTTTTTTGATGAGTTTGAGTTTGAGTTTGTGTTTGAGTTTTTTGATGCGTTTTAGTTTTTTTGATGCGTTTGAGTTTTTTGATGAGTTTGTTTTTTTGATGAGTGTGTTTTTTGATGAGTTTGCGTTTGAGTGCGTTTTTTGATGAGTTTGAGTTTTTTGTTGAGTTTGAGTTTTTTTTATATTTGAGTTTTTTGATGAGTTTGAGTGAGTTTTTTGATGTTTGAGTTTTTTGATGTTTGAGTTTTTTGATCAGTTTGAGTTATTTGATGAGTTTGAGTAAGTTTTTTGATGAGTGAGTTTTTTGATGAGTGAGTTTTTTGATGAGTGAGTTTTTTGATGAGTTTGAGTTTGATGAGTGAGTTTTGAGTTTGAGTTTGAGTTTTGTTTGAGTTGTGTTTTGAGTTTTGTGTTTGAGTTTTTTGAAAAAATTTGAGTTTTTTGATGTTTGATTTTGAGTGAGTTTGAGTTCTTTGATGAGTGAGGATGAGTGATTTTGAGTTCTTTGAGAGTTTGAGTTCTTTGATGAGTTTTTTGAGTTTGAGTTTTTTGATGAGTGTGAGTTTTTTTGATGGGTTTGAGTTTTTTGATGAGTGAGTTTTGTTGGTGAGTTTGAGTTTTTTTTTATGAGTTTGAGTTTTTTGATGAGTTTGAGTTTTTTGATGTTTGAGTTTGAGTTTGTTTTTTGATGAGTGAATTTGTGAGTTTTTTGATGGTTTTGAGTTTTGTTGGTGAGATTGAGTTTTTTTGACGAGTGTGTTTTTTGATGAGTGAGTAAGTGAGTTTTTGATGAGTGAGTTTTTTGATGAGTTTGAGTTTGAGTGAATTTTTTGGTGTTTGAGTTTTTTGATCACTGAGTTTTTTGATGAGTTTGAGTTTGAGATTGAGTGTACATTATACATGAGTGTGGGTTTTATGATGAGTGAGTGTTTTGATGAGTGAGTTTTTTGATGAGTCAGTTTTTTTTATGTTTATTTTTTTGATGAGTTTGAGTTTTTTGATGAGTTTGAGTTAACATAATTCAAATTATTGGAGTGATCAGTGAGTTAAACTATTCAGTACAGTTCAGAGATGCTATGTGATTGATAGGCTGGTGTGACTATATTTTTGAGATAGTATACTTGCACTAAAGACTTACAATTGGCTCCATGGTAAAAGCAGGTGAATGCAGTGACTATTACAACTCCTGTGACAGGTTTTATAATCAAGAATTATAGACTGTAGATTTATATTTGTCACCCTCTTTTTCTTGCCCAATATATGGTTGATTGTAAGCAGTTTATTGATAAGCCATCTCAGAGAATTTATTGGCAGCAGGTAAGCACATAATTGCGTTTCAAGAGCCAGTCGTATATTTCAGATATAAATATTGAGATTTTGAATTGGTAATCACTTAATTACTGAAGATACACAATGGTTCAACAGTCTATGGTTCAACGCTGTTACAAATTGCACAGGAATGTAACTGCAAGTTATTGCGGGACCCATGTGAACCACGTAGGTCCCAATTGCATCCAATTTCACTGAGCTTTCTTGTTGCAGATAAACATCTGCTTGTCTATTCTCATTGTGGTTAAAGAATATTTGCAATCTACAGGCCATTATCATTGTGGGAGTGAACAAAAATACACATCTTGGGATTAAAGTAAATGTGAAACTACTGTATTAGTGGTGAACAATTGCTTGCATTGTACCAAAGTCAGAAATCCAAACCCCTTGTTAAAAAAAAAACCAGTAACACTCCCAACTAAGCTGACTGACACATCAAAATAAATACTGCAGGATGAAATCAGGACATAAAATAACACTGTTTTAATATGTTTCTGGTCCACCCAATGTATATTGGAATATTAATGATGTTTGAAGAAGTGACTATAAATCGGGGCATAAACTTCTCAGTAGATGATATTTGACCTCCTGTAGATATTTACGCATAAATCATTAGTCTGCCAATGCTCCAGGCAATCCGTGACATTTTCACATTTGGAAGATGAGAAATCTTTCTAGAAAATGTAGATCAGTGGTGGCATTACCTCAACACAAGTCAGAATTTAGTAATAGTCCACTTTTTCATAGCACAGTAAATACAAAGGCTGATAACCTTACAATAAATATTTGCAGTAGTCTACATAGTTATAATTGACTAAACATCCAAACCAATCTGTCCATGCAGTATTAGACAGTTCACATTGTTACTTGTAAAGCTTTGAAATGATATCATATGCACTTTGAAGCCGTCTTATTTTACTAATAATTGCCACAATTAAAATTATAATCAGAAAAAAATCAAGAAGTAACTATTCATTATATAAGTACAGCCATAATCCATTTTCTGATTTGCCATGAAATATATTTTATTACACAACTATCTTTTGAAGAATTAAATGAAAAATATTTTACTCTGGCAACATTGAAATCCATAACCAATGAGTCAATTGCATAATAGTTACAGTAATCGGTACACACCCAAATGTAATGCAAGCAGTTATGCTTTGTGATTGTGTAAACCCTCTCTGCACTATTTCAGTTTGGCAAAGATCTGCTTCCCAGTTATATATCTTGGCACTCACAACACAGCATATTTACCTTTTAAAAAAAGGAAACAAAACTGAATGTAAAGGACATTCACCTTTACATTCAGTCTTGTTTCCTTTCTAATGTTAAACAAATATGAGTATAAATTCCTCTCTTCCCAAACTTTAAGATCATGCTGACTTATTTATTTCCATTTAAATGTTCAACATATGTGTGGTCATTTCTTAATAATAGTTATGTCTGCATGTATATTGAATATACTAGAAGAGGTGAGACATCTGGGTCATTGTAAGAAAGATCTCAATTAACAAACATTTAAAAGATAACAATTTGATTGACCAAATCAAAACTTTCATCACAATTTGCAAGCGATGGGGATGATTTTGATACCTTGCAAACCATTTTCCTGACATGCTTTACAATTCTGGATGTGTAGCCATAATGCAATGTACAATCAGTTCGATTTCATCAGGCTGTTGAAATCCCAGAGATTAGGGTGAAATGAGCAGCTATCTCTTGGCATGGAGGAAGAATTGCACACCTGTTAGGCCTCAAACTGCAAGCAATCAACCTGACATGATGAAATAGAGGTACACTATCAGATCTGAGACCTTTAACTGTGGCCAGAGGGAGGGTCTGAGTTGATCTTTTGGCCTGCGCATTGCTTGAGGAACATCTCCACACAGTGCAGAATGTCACTCGGAGGTAACCCGTGAGCATTGAAAGCCACCAGGACTGGAAACATGCTCAATGGACACAAAGGAAGAAAAAGAAACCACTGCAGGTGGCAGCTTCACCCTGAGGCACAAGTGTTGTGTGCAGTTGGCTCAGGGTGGAAAAATCCAATCAGAGAACCTTTAGAGGATATAGGTCACCCCCAGGTAACGGACACCTGACTTGTGTACAAGCCGTACATACAGACCAGCGAGATGGATTTTCCGGCTGGCTGTGGGCCTGCAGGTGACCGTTCTGGAAACCATCTGGAATATAGCTGCATCGAACCCAGGAAGAATAAATTCTTGCTAACATTTGATGTCCATTTTGCAAATCCTATCGAGGGAGAGGCCGACCAGGCCAGCAGTTGTGCCCTTTTTAAAAAACGTCCACAGCATTTAAAACTCGTCTGCAATAAAATATTTTAAAATAATATCATTATTAGCTCCGTATGCTCAGGATAAATGTATTAATGTCAACTTTATTATTAAGAATATAACAAACAAGATTTTAAATGCTTCTCCAGACTATCTATGCCTATGTGACAACCCACCTCTGCAGGAATCTTCTGCCGTGAGGGAACTAAGTTCATGGCCACATTTTCAACTTGTGAACTGTTTGGATTATGAACAGTTGCTAGCAACAGATCCTTGCTGTAACTCAGAGAGGATCTAAATGGGAGTCGCTAGCACATAGAGCATAGAATGTAGAACAATACAATACAGGACCAGGCTCTTCGGCTCACAATGTCTGTGCCAAACATGATGCCAAGTTAAACTAATCTCCTCTGCCTGCACGTGATACACATCCCTCCATTCCCTGCGCAAAGATCTTCATCAAAGCCCCACCAATCTCCTTTCTTACCTCTCTCTCAGTAACAGATGGATCCCATTGGGCCCTGGAGATTGATCCACTTTAATTCTTGGCCGTGCAGCTGGCATTCACTGCCCATTCCTACTTGTCCTTGAACAGTGGTGTTAAATCACCTTCTTGAAATACTACAATCCTCCTGGTGAAGGTACACCCACAGTGCTCTTGGAAAGGGAATTCCAGGATTTAGGTACGGTGACGATTTCTACATTTGGTTGACAGGCAACATCGAGGGGAACTATAGATGATAATGTTATAATATGTCCTTCTTAGTGATAGATACCTTGGGTTTTGGTAGATTTGCCACTATAGTAGAGGTGAATTACTGCAGACATTTTGTAGATGGCACAATGCGTTTGTAGATGCCACAGTGGGTGGAGAGATTAAATATTTACGGTGAGGTGCCAATCAAGCAGGTTTGTTTGTTCTGGATGGTGTCAAGCTTCTTGAGTTTTTGAAGCTCAATTCATTCAGACAAGTGGAGTATATATTACCAATGTCCTAAATGTGCCTTGTAGAAAGTCTTGTGTATCTGGATGGTCTGTTGCCTCCCTGGTGCCAGGGTTCAGGATGTCACGAGCCGAATTCAGAACATCCTCGAGAGAGAAGGTGAACAGCCGGCAGTAGTTGTGCGCATAGGCACAAACGACATCAGGAAGAAGAGGAAGGAGGTTCTCCAACATGACTTCAGAGAGTTGGGAAGAAGACTGAAAGGCAGGACTTCTAGGGTGGTTATCTCTGGATTGCTTCCAGTACCTCGTGCTAGTGAGGACAGGAACAGGGAGATAGGGGATCTGAATGTGTGGCTGAGGGGCTGGTGTAGGGAGCAAGGATTTAGATTTATTGACCACTGGGATCTCTTGTGGGTAGGGGTGACCTGTACAAAAGGGACGGGTTACACCTTAACTGGAGGGCAGGTTTGCTAGGGCTACACGTGTGGGTTTAAACTAAATTGGGGGGGTGGGGGGGGGGGGGAAGGGGGGAGGGATTGACAAATTGGGAGTATAAAGATGGAGTTGAAGGGGAAGTGACGACAGGAAAAATTACAAAAGATTCTCGAATTAATGGGAAGGAAAAGTTTGAGAAGGGATAAAAAAGTAAGGTCAGGGCCAATTGCGAGCAGTGCGAGCGGGGACGTGAATACGGAGGTCAAAGTGTTGTATATGAATGCGCGAAGTATAAGAAATAAAGTGGACGAGCTTGAGGCTCAGATAGAAATTGGCAAGTATGATCTGGTGGGAATTACAGAGACATGGCTGCAAGAGGGCCAGGGCTTGGAACAGAATATTCAAGGGTATACCTCCTATCGAAAAGACAGACAGGTGGGGTAGCTCTGTTGGTGAGGAATGAAATTCAGTCCCTTGCAAGGGGTGACATTGAAACAGAAGTGGAATCAGTATGGATAGAACTAAGGAATTGTAAGGGTAAAAATGCCCTAGTGGTTCTTATCTACAGGCCCACAAACAGTAGCCTGGACATGGGGTGCAAGTTGAATCAGGAGTTGAACTGGATTTGATAAAGGAACAAGGTTAATGAGCCATTAGGAGGTAGTGACCATAATATGGTCAGGTTTAATCTACAATTGGAGAGAGAGAGAGAAAGAGTAGATCGGAGGTGTCAGTGTTACAGTTGAATAAAGGGGACTATGGGGCCATGAGGGAGGAGCTGGCCAAAGTTGACTGGAAAGATACCCTAGCAGGGATGACAGTGGAACAACAATGGCAGGTATTTCTGGGAATAATACAGAAGGTGCAGGATCAGTTCATTCCTAGGAGGAAGAATGATTCCAAGGGGAGTAAGGCACGACCGTGGCTGACAAGGGACGTCAGGGACAGTATAAAAATAAAAGAGAAGTACAATGTAGCAAAGATGAGCGGGAAGCAAGAGGATTGGGTAATGTTTAAAGAGCAACAGAAGATAACTAAAAAGACAATACGGGGAGAAAAGATGAGGTACAATGGTAAGCTAGCCAAGAATATAAAGAAGGATAGTAAAAGCTTCTTTAGGTATGTGAAGAGGAAAAAAATAGTTAAGACCAAAGTTGGACACTTGAAGACCAAAAAAGGTGAATTTATTATGGGGAGCAAGGAAATGGCAGATGAGCTGAACAGGTACTTTGGATCCATCTTCACCAAGGAGGACACAAACAATCTTCCTGATATAGTGGGTACACAAAAGGCTGGAGACTCAGCGGGTGCAGCAGCATCTAAGGAGCGAAGGAGATAGGCGACGTTTCGGGTCGAGACCCTTCTTCTATCCTTCCTGATATAGTAGTGGCCAGAAGATCTGGGGTGATGGAGGAACTGAAGTAAATCCACATTAGGCAGGAAATGGTGTTGGGTAGACTGAACTGAAGGCTGATAAATCCCCAGGGCCTGATGGTCTGCATCTGATGGTACTTAAGGAAGTGGCTCTAGAAATCGTGGATGCACTGGTGATAATTTTCCAATGTTCCTATTGGAGGGTAGCTAATGTTATCCCACTTTTTAAGAAAGGCGGGAAAGAGAAAACAGGGAGTATAGACCAGTTAGCCTGACATCGGTGGTGGGGAAGATGCTGGAGTCAACTATAAAAGATGAAATAGCCGCACATTTGGATAGCAATAACAGGATCGGTCTTTGTCAGCATGGATTTACGAAGGGGAAATCATGCTTGACTAATCTGGAATTTTTTGAGGATGTAACTAGGAAAATGGACAAGGGAGAGTCAGTGGATGTAGTGTACCTGGACTTTCAGAAAGCATTTGATAAGGTCCCACGTAGGAGATTAGTGGGAAAAATTAGGGCACATTGTATTGGGGCAGGCACGTGCCGTGAGTAATTACTCAGGGCAGGCAGTCAGTCGGCCTTTTAAAAAAAATTAAACTGCGCATGCGCAGATTGTTCTCTCCGTAAAAATAAAAAAATAAAAATATAGACAGTAACAATTCAATTTGCCCAAGGCTTCAAAGTCTCCTATATTCTGAATTACTGAATGGGTGGGTGGTGAAGGGTGATGGCAGGTGGAGAGATGGTGGGAAAAAAGGGGGCACAGGGAAAAGTTGAATCAGTTGTCATCTAATTGGGGGTGATTTCCTTTCACAGCGTGTGGAGAGTCTGTGCCGGGGTGAAGTTGCGGGTAGGGCAGGAGTGTTGAGAAGGGGGTCGGCGATAATGGCAGTAGCTCACTCACTCACCGCTGCTGCGGCGCTCTGGACCCGGAGCCACCGCACTGTAGCCGGGGATGGAAGCAGCTCAGGTAGCTGCGAGCGGCCGCCGGGACCGACAGCAGAACTGGCCGCCACTTCAGCGCCTTCTGCCGGCCCGCTCACCTCACACGGGGCTCTCCGTCTGAACATCTCTCACCTGCCGCTCGCTCATGTCAGCGGCTTCCTGCAAATCCTTAAATTCCCACAGCTGAGGTTTTTAGACGCAGAGCTGCCAGTGGTGAGCGGGGGCCGGCAGAAGTAGATAAGGTGGCGGCTGTTGCACTGTCCGGCCACCAGAGCTACTTCTCCCCCCCCGGCCTCACTGCGGTGACATTGCACGCCTCCGTGTAAGGAACGTCGCAAGTGGCATGCTCCCGACCCCTCCTTCACAACATTCATGCCCTCCCCGCAACTTTACCCCAGGCCAGCTGTCAAAGGGGCTCCCCCCCCACCCCCACACCCCGGGAAATACGGTATTTAACAACATAAACACAAAATGTACTTACCACATTATTGGTACACAAACTCCATTCTTCTCTCTTTGTTTCCTACCATACACTTAAAATATTGACAATCCATATTTGAAAACCCCGCCAAGACACCAGCACTGCGCATGCGCAGTACGCTGATGCTCATGCGCAGTACGCTGATGCTCATGCGCAGTGCTGCAAAGGCAGAATTTCTGCTGCCTTCAGCCCAGCTTGAAATTGACGCTTGAAGCAGCGCTGACGGCACGTGGGCTGCACAGACGTTCAAGGGTCATAAGCACTGCGGATGAAAGGCACGGAGAATTATGCCTACCTAAGAGATCGATCTCTTAGATAGGCATAATTCTCCCATGCCGTTATTATTTATATTTAGTTATTACCATTTTATCATTTTAGTCAGGGTAGGCAGTGCCTACCTTGGCCTACCCTGACGGCAAGTGCCTGTATTGGGGGTAGAGTGCTGATATGGATAGAAAATTGGTTAGCAACAGGAAACAAAGAGGAAGGATTAACGGGTCCCTTTCAGAATGGCAGGCAGTGACTAGTGGGGTACCGCAAGGCTCGGTGCTGGGACCGCAGCTATTTACAATATACATCAATGATTTGGATGAAGGGATTCAAAGTAACATTAGCAAATATGCAGATGACACAATGCTGGGTGGCAGTGTGAACTGTGAGGAGGATGCTATGAGAATGCAGGGTGACTTGGACAGGTTGGGGGAGTGGGCAGATGCATGGCAGATGAAGTTTAATGTGGATAAATGTAATGTTATCCACTTTGGTATCAAAAACAGGAAGGCAGATTAGTATCTAAATGGTGTCAAGTTGGGAAAAGGGGAAGTACAATGGGATCTGGGGGTCCTTGTTCATCAGTCTATGAAAGTAAACATGCAGGTAGAGGTGGCAGTGAAGAAAGCGAATGGCATGTTGGCCTTCATAACAAGAGGAGTCGAGTATAGGTGCAAAGAGGTCATTCTGCAGTTGTATGGAGCACTCGTGAGGAGTATTGGAGTATTGTATACAGTTTTGATCCCCTAATTTGAGGAAAAACATTCTTGCTATGGAGGGAATGCAACGTAGGTTTACAAGGTTAATTCCTGGGATGGCGGGACTGTCATATGCTGAGAGAATGGAGCAGCTGGGCTTGTACACTCTGGAGTTTAGAAGGATGATAGGGGATCTTATTGAAACATATAAGATTGTTAAAGGTTTGGACATGCTAGAGGCAGGAAACATGTTCCCAATGTTGGGGAAGTCCAGAACCAGGGGCCACAGTTTAAGAATAAGGGTTAAGCCATTTAGAATGGAGGCAAGGAAACACTTTTTCTCACAGAGAGTTGTGAGTCTGTAGAATTCTCTGCCTTGGATGGCGGTGGAGGCCAGTTCTCTGGATACTTTCAAGAGAAAGCTAGATAGGGCTCTTATGGATTGCGTAATCAGGGGATATGGGGAGAAGGCAGGATTAGGGTACAGATTGGGAATGATCAGCCATGATCACAATGAATGGCGGTGTTGGCTCGAAGGGCCTAGTGACCTACTCCTGCACCTATTGTCTAACTCCAACTACTGGAATATTTTCCCAGGGTGTCCATTGCTATGTATTTTTACTAGGGCTTCTTGATTGGGTGAAATGTGCCTTGATATTAAGGCCAGTAATTCTCAATCACCTCCTTGCTCCTGTTGACTTCACATGTCACTTTCCACATGTGTGTTGATGATATTCAGCACTTGCTACCACCTTTAACTACCACTTCTCTATTTAAAAAAAAAATTCAGGTAGCAAGTCTGCCATCAGTTCTGGCTGAACGAAATTTCTTCAAGTTAAATAATCGGGAAGAGCAAAGCTGTAATCATCACAAACAAAAGGATCTTCTCGTTGATTCCCTTCATCTTCTGAGCAAAGGTTCATAAACAGAGCCAAAATATTACAGATATACATTTATAGCATCTCTTTATCTACTATTTTTTTATTTTTCACTGAGTATTTCCACATTGCTTGGAACCTTAATGCTACTTCAGACTGCCAGATGAATTTCTATTCAATTCAATCTTTAATTGTCATTGTGCAGTGTACAATACAGCGATAACGAAATGCAGTTGGTATCTCCGAAGGGCGAACTTACGAAAAAACAAGCTGTTCTTGAGCCTGCTGGTCCGGCAGCGGAGGGACCTGTAGCGTCTCCCGGATGGGAGGAGGATAAACAGTCTATGGTTGGGGTGTGAGCTGTCCCTGACGATGCTGTGCGCCCTGCGCAGGCATCGTTTACTATGGACAGACTCAATGGAGGGGAGTGAGGAGCCTGTGATGCGTTGGGCGATCTTCACCACCCTCTGCAGAGCTTTCCGGTCGGCAAGAGAGCAGTTACCATACCATACTGTGATGCAGTTGGTAAGGATGCTCTCGATGGTGCAGCGGTAGAAGTTCACCAGAATCTGGGGAGACAGGTGGACCTTCTTCAGTCTCCTCAGGAAGAAGAGATGCTGGTGAGCCTTCTTGATCAGCGAGGATGTGTTGTGGGTCCTGGAGAGGTCATCGGAGATGTTGACCCCCAGGAATCTGAAGCTGGAGACGCGTTCAACCTCCGTCCCGTTGATATGGATGGGGTTGTGCGTGCAGCCTCTCGATCTCCTGAAATCAACAATGAGCTCCTTGGTCTTCTTGGAGTTGAGGGCCAGGTTATGTTCAGATTGTGTGTACATACTCAACTCATCTACAAAGAAAAGATGATCAATGCTTTTGTTACCATAAAACTTTATTATTCCAATGCTGGTCTCATGTCCTATTTTCTTTAAATACAAGATTTCCAATTTCCTACCGCCCCTGATCTAAGATTTCACTCATCCACCACCCTTGCACTAGCCTAAGTGAGCAATGCAAAATAAATATTTTGATTTTAAGTTCTCTCCCTTATTTTTAAATCCCACCATTGTCATTGCCTGTTAATTGCTTGTGTGTAATCTTCGGATTATTTATGATTCTATAGAATACCACATTTACTAAAATTGCTGCCTGGAATAATTGGACAAACATGGATTGCTTTCTCTGGAACACCAAAACTTGGGGGGGACTTGATAGTTTCTAAAATTATGAATGATATAGATGGGGTAGACAGTCAGAATCTTTATCCTATTGTGGAACACTAGAGGGCATAGCTTTAAAGTGAAAGGGTCAAAGTTTAAAGGAGATGTGCAGAGTATTAGGATAATTAAGAGGCCATATTTTCCACCGTCGGGCTATCCAGATAAAGCTCTGGTCTTTCCTTTTCCAGAATCCTGATCTCTAGCATACAGTAAGATATCCTGGAACCCCTTTCCATAACTTGGGTAAGTGTTGGTGGAAACTAAAAACAGTTTTTTCAACACTCATCAGCTACTTTCTTTGCACCTACGACGCATTCTGGATAAGAGGTGGGGTGCAGCTAGGTGGATACATTTTCCAAGGAAGTTGTGAAATTAACTTAAACTAGCAGTTAAAAAATACACTAAGTGCCGGTGTAACAGCAGGTCAGGCAGCATCTCTGGCGAACATGAATAGGTGACGTTTGGGGTCAGGATCCTTCCCTTGTATCTCCTTAAACCAGCAGTTCCCCGTTGCCAACCCATGGGCAGTTAAGGTCTCCAATGAGAGGTTAAACTTCCAAATTCCATGAGGATTCTAAACTCTCAACTCAGTCTTTGGTTTTAGGCCAAGACTAATTTGTATTACTGGGCAGTAAGTAGATATGGAGTCTCCAGTAACACATCCCTCTGGCCAAATGAACAGTCACCACGTCTTATCACAAGAAAGTGTAATTTAGTACACCAGTGTTGCACTTAAAATAAAATAGTCTCAATTACTACTTGTCACTGTCATTAGATGGCCTCAGTGCTATTTCCAGATCTTTGCTATTAACAGTTTTATGAACTGGTTCACCATCCTTCTCTGAATTGAGATTCATATAGGACTTATGTTGCAATGGCGGACAGTTTAAGTTTACTCAGTCCCTGAAATAGCAAGGAACACTTTGTGCCAGAATTCTGATCAGTTGGCCACTTAGGATTCTGCACTGCAATGCTATCTGCTTTCTGATTGAAAGGAATTTAGCTATTTTGGTTTATTTTGGCTAAGTTATGTCAACAGTAATGTGACCAATGTGCCCAATGTGTTTTATGCACTGAGCTATCATGTGGCATATTTAAGTATTTCCATTCTCTCAACTCTACAAGTACGATTACCCTGATTAAATCTTCCAACATATGAACAGAAGCAAATTCAAATTATATTGATATTTGTTTCAAGAATGTTTCAGATGGTATTAAAGATTACTGTTTGTGATGAGTGTTTGACGGCACTGTACTCGCTGGAGTTTAGAAGGATGAGGGGTGGGGTGCGGGGACGTTAGTGAAACTGACCAAATAGTGAAAGGCTTGGTTAGAGTAGATGTGGAGACGATATTTCCACGTGGAAGAGTCTTGGACTAGAGGTCATAGCCTAAAAATCAATGGACGTTCCTTTAGGAAGGAGATGAGGAGGCATTTCTTTAGTCAGAGGTGATGAACCTGTGGAATTTTTTAACACAGAAGGCAATGGAGCCAAGTCAATGGATATTTTTAAGGCATAGATAGATATGTAGATTCTTGATTAGTACAGGGGTTAGGGGGAGAAGACAGGAGAATGGTGTTCGGAGTGAGAGATATATCAGCCATGATTTAATGGCGGAGTAGACTTGATGGGCCGATTAGCCTAATTCTGTTCCTATAACTTATGACCTTATGCCCTCTTGAGTTGTTTGTCAAATTGTACCTCAGATAAGTTGCATTAAGAAAAGATAACTAAATGATAAAACACAAACTGCTGGAACTACACAGCAGGTTATTTGGCTTTGGCAGGGGAGAAAGTCAATGAACATTTCATGCCAATGATCTTCCATCAAAACCATTCATTGTAGAATAGTATTGATACAATAACTACCTCAGGTCCACTTGAATTAACAGCCAAAACATACTGCTATTGCCGTGATCTATGCAATACTTTTCTTCCAAGTGATCAGAGGCACCCACAATAGCAGCATTAATTAAAGGAAGATTGCAAACATGACATTTGGCATCTCACTGGCCAACAGCCAAAGCAGAATAAGTGAACTGTAGGTGACACACTGGATTCGGCTTCCTTTTGCTGTAAACATGCTAGGTCTGCTGATGGTGGAATGATGTCTCCAGAAAGATCAAGAATACGAGGCATGGAAATAAGCACCAGGAATTCATGGAATTGGTGCCAAAGTTAATTTGATGAACTCGTAGGATCAGAAAAGAAGAGTCGTGTGACACTTTCACTCCCTTGAGTACATTGAGCACTAAATCCCTCACTCTGCCTGTTAACTCAACTCCAGTGTATCACTCCCCATGCACACTCATGTTGCAGGGACACAAAGCCATTTTTATGGATGCACCTCCCCACCTGTTCTTCCAACCTCATCTTTTTTCAGCATCTTGCCTTATGTATGTACACCATTAACTAAAGCTGTTTTATCTTTCCATTCCATTCCATTTTTAAATTCTCATCTTTGTTTTCAATTCATTTTATAGCCTTGCCCTTCGCTATTTCTATTATTTCCAGCTGCACAATCCTCTGAGATGTAACATTCTTCCAAGTGTGAACTCTTCATCATCCCTAAACTTAATATTGTTTCACCATTGGTAGGCCTGCCTTCAGATTCCGGCCCTATATCCAGAAATGATCTTTCTAAACCTTTCCATTTCCCTTCCATTTTGTTCCTTTTTTTAAGACATCCTTTATCACCTCTCTATTTTAACCAAGATATTTATTATCTGCTCTAATGCTTCTGCATGTGCTCATGTTACTCCCCATGCACATTCACGTTGCCGGGACACCAAGCCATTTTTATGAATGCACTGCCCCACCTATTCTTTCAACGCCATCTTTTTTCAGCATCTTGTCTGATAGTATGTACACCATTAACAGAAGCTTTTATCTTTCCATTCAAAACAGGCTGTTTTCTCTCTCAATTGGGTAATTTAAAATTTCTCATCTTTGTTTGTTGTTGCTCTTGAGCTGTGCTTGTGATAAGTTTCTTTACTCAAAGAATTACATAAATACAGGGTTTTATTCCTTTCCTCCCAACCGCCTGGTAACTCTTCTTCAGGATGCTGAGAGATCAGGCAGTGCGACGGGTCACAGGATGAAGGCATGATAATAACAGCTCAGGTATGTAGAGCAAACCTGTATGAAGTTGTTTTTGTAATTGCATGCAAGCTGCATATTGATGGAGCAGAAATCCGTATAATGGATAAATACTTGTGGCCAATCTGGGAGTGATTCTATTTGTCAATCACTGTATCCCCTCATTGCAAGTGCAATTAATTACACAGCTTGCTAAACATGCCACGTGCCACTTGTTTTATACATTGGTGTGCCAATGGTAAGATCCTGCAAATATTTTTTTATTAGGACTTTGAGGATTTTTGTGACTAGATTTTGAAGGCAATGGTTGTTGTGATAGTGAACAGGTTTATATGTCCAAAGTTAATAAGTTAGCGCCATTGGTTCAAAGCCATGATTCTATGACAAAAAGCCTTTCCCAGATATACACAACTGTAATGTTACAATTCCATTCCTGCTTCCTTGTCAATGCCTCAACTTCCTCCAAGACCATTGTACTGCTTTATTACTTTCGCTGGAAAAATAGAAGTGTGTTAAGATAAAATTCTAGACTCTACTCTACTGTCACACTTAATGAGCTATTAATACACTGGGCGTTGCACACACACAGCCACACACGCATGGATTAAATGACGATCAATGGATTGAAGGAAGCTTTCCAACACATTGTCACTTTCAACATGTTTGGCTTCCCACCAAATCCCAAACACATTTGCTAAGCAGACCTCTGATTTGGGCTTTGAGACTGATGGCAAGGTATATTTAAAAATGAATCTGCACAAATCAGTAAAACATAATTTTTTAAATAGTGAGAGATTAGATAATGCAGATTTTAGTTTAGTTTAGTTTGGTTTAGAGATACAGAGCAGAAACAAGTCCATTGGCCCACCGAGTCTGTGCTGACCAGCAATCCCCATACACAAGCACTATCCTACACACGAGGGATAATGTACAATCTTTACCAAAGCCAATTAACCTCCAAACCTGTACATGTTTGGAGTGTGGGAGGCAACTGGAGCACCCGGACAAAACCCACGCAGTCCAGGGAGAGCATACAAACTCCGTACAGACAGTACCCATTGTCAGAATCGAACCCAGGTCATTGGCGCTGTAAGGCAACAACTCTACCACTGCGTAACCTTGCCAGATGATCAAAGGGACATAGTTGCTCTGCGTAAGTCACAGAAAACAAACATGCAAATGCAATGTATTTCGGAAGGCAAATGGTCTGTTGATCTTTATTGCAAGCATGTTTATCAATGGTTCACTGGTACATACTTGTCACATGTACCTAGGTACAGGGAATTTTTGTTGTTAGCATGCAGTTCAGTAACAATCATATTCCACATAAGCACAATCATACTTAAGTACAAGAGCGTAAGAATAGTAGTTACACTGAGCCTGTGCACAAGAGTCACCACGTTTCCAGCGCCATCTTGTACCCTTCAAGTTGCAAAGTTGTTAAAAATGAAATCTTAACTTGGTCATAAAGACCTGTTGTCTTGGCAGGAGCACTGGATTGGTGTTGCAGCGGTCAGCCTGGCCAGAAGATGCTGTTAAAGCAAATTTCACACCATTTCCACAAGAGATTTTTTACAAATGAAATAATTTTAGCAAGTTACAAATACTTCCAGTTGGCTATCAATGAAGTCAATACTGAAGCTCCACCAAAAACTAATATCCACTAACTTTCCTTAAGCACCAGTTTCTCACAGCGGAATAACGATATATAATGCAATTACATGGAGTGTACCGGGAGTATGCTGTACAGTTTTGGTCTCCTCATTTATAAAAGGATACTAGACCAAGTGCAGACCTGTTGGGTCTGTTCCCGCAACGCGCGGTTGCGAGGGGAGGGGGCGGCCTGAGGTGTCACACACACACTAACCACCCCTCACACACACACACTAACCACCCCTCACACACACACACACGCACACGCACACCCACACACACGCACACGCACACGCACACACACACGCACGCGCGCGCACGCACGCACGCACGCGCGCACACACACACACACACACACACACACACACACACACACACACACACACACACACACACACACACACACACACACACACACACACACACACACACACACACACACACACACACACGCACACCCACTGCCACCCTCATTGATATTATGGTAAGAAGGGAGGGAGGAGAGGGGTAGGGCCACCCAGCAGTCGTCGGCCTCAGAGTGAGCCTCAGCTCCATGGCCTCGCATCCTCGGTGCTTCAGACCCCGAGTACGGGAGGGAGGGTGGAGTGGGCAGGAGGGCGTGATGCCGAGTGAGCCTGTGGACCAGGCGTACGCCATCAAAACGCTGCATACACACACACAGGAGGAGGAGGAGCCCGAGGGCTGAGGGAGAGGAAGGAAGGGGAGGAGACAGCAAGGGTTAACAGAATTGAGAGAATTCGATGTTCATGCCAAGAGGATGCAGACTCCCCAAGCGGAATATGAGGTGCTGTTCCTCCAATTTGCGGTGTTGCTCACTCTGGCCGTGGAGGAGGCCCAGGACAGAGAGGTCGGATGTGGAATGGGAGGGGGAGTTGAAGTGCTGAGCTACTGGGAGGTCGTGTTGGTTAGTGCGGACTGAGCGGAGGTGTTCGGCGAAACGATCGCCAAGCCTCCGCTTGGTCTCACCGATATAGATCAGCTGACATCTAGAGCAGCGGATGCAATAGATGAGGTTGGAGGAGGTGCAGGTGAACCTCTGTCGGACCTGGAACGACTGCTTGGATCCTTGAATGGAGTGGAGGGGGGAGGTAAAGCCACAAGTGTAGCATCTCTTGCGGTTGCAAGGGAAAGTGCCCGGTGAAGGGGTGGAGCGGGAGGGAAGGGAAGAATTGACAAGCGAGTTGCGGAGGGAGCGGTCTTTGCGGAAGGCAGACAGGGGGGGGAAATGAGAAGATGTGGCAAGTGGTGGGGTCACGTTGGAGGTGGCGAAACTGGCGGAGGACTATGTGTTGTATGTGCCGGCTGGTGGGGTGAAACGTGAGGACCAGGGGGACTCTGCCCTTGTTGCGAGTGGGGGGATGGGTAGAGAGGGCAGTGTTACGGGGTATGGAGGTGACCCTGGTGTGAGCCTCATCTATAGTGGGGGAGAGGAATCCCCGTTCCCTGAAGAATGAGGACATTTGTGATGCCCTGGTGTGGCACACCTCATCCTGGGAGCAGATGCGGCATAAACGGAGGAATTGGGAATAGGGGATGGAGTCCTTACAAGAAGCAGGGTGGGAGGAAGAGTAGTCCAGATAGCCATGAGAGTCAGTGGGTTTATAGTGGATGTCGGTCAGGAGTCTATCACCTGCGATGGAGATAGTGAGGTCAAGGAATGATAGGGAAGTGTCGGAAATAGTCCAGGTGTATTTGAGTGCCGGATGGAAGTTGGTGGTGAAGCAGATGAAGTCAGCCAGTTGTGTGTGGGTGCAGGAGGTGACACCAAAGCAGTCGTCGATGTAACAGAGGTAGAGGTCGGGGATGGGGCCCTGGTATGCCTTGAACAAGGATTGTTTGACGTACCCGACAAAGAGGCAAGCGTAGCTGGGGTCCATGCGCGTGCCTATAGCTACGCCTTGTATTTGGAGGAAATGGGAGGAATCAAACGAGAAGTTATTGAGGGCAAGGACCAACTCTGCTAGGCGGAGGAGGGTGTCAGTGGACGGGTATGGGTTGCTCCTCTGGTCGAGGAAGAACCGGAGGGCTTTGAGACCATCCTGGTGGGGGATGGAGGTGTAGAGTGACTGGACGTCCATGGTGAAGAGGATGGGGGCCTCGAGAATGGAATGCGCGGAGACGACGGAGAGTGTCTGAGGTGTATTGAACATAGGTGGGGAGGGATTTAACCAAGGGGGATAGGATGGAGTCAAGGTATGTGGAAATGAGTTTGGTGGCGCATGAACAGGCAGAGACAATGGGTCTACCGGGGCAGTCAGGTTTGTGGATTTTGGGGAGAAGGTGAAATTGGGCCGGCTGGGGAACGATGAGGTTGGAGGCTTGGGGGGGGGGCAGGGAGCCGTTGATGAAGTCGGTGATGGTGCTGGAGATAGTGGCCTGGTGCTCGTCAGTGGGGGCACGGAGTCAGCGGACCTGCCCGACTTCCGAATGGTTTTGCCACCAGTCCGAGGAGCACCTGCGGGCTGTAGCGGTGTGAAGTCAGGGGGTTGCGGTTTGTATCAGCAGCTCTGGAGAACTCGACCGCTGCTGGCTGCCTGCTTCGCGGTCCTCAGCAACTTGTTTGGCAGCGGCTTGTTTGGACTTCGTCCTCAATTCCATCTTGGTACGCCCTGTAAGAGAAATGCTTAACAGAGCCGACAACGACCTCAGAAATGGTAAGTACTTACCTGCGGGCCGTTTTTAAACTTGCGCTGGAGGAGCGGCGCTCCTCCTGCCTGTCGCTTCACAATGCGTTCGACGATATGTCGCGCATGCGTGCTGGCGGGGTGTTTGCGTAGTCACTCACGTGACTCCGAAGTAAAATGACTCTGTATCAATGGTACTTTGCACATACTATATCTGTGTTCTCTAGAGTTTTGAAAAGTAAGAGGACATCTGGTTGAAACTTACAGAGATCCATGAGCAAGATTTTGTGAGGATATTTCCTCTGGCTGTTGCATCTTGAACTAGAGATCACCGCTCCGAATAAGAGTTGGTCACTTAGGAATGTGACTGGAGCACACGGGGGCTCACTCACTGAAATTCATACAAACCATAGATCAATAGATTTCTAGATGTTAGTGGAATACATGAATAGAGCAAGGAAATAGAGTCGGGATGGAAGATCAGCCATCACATTGAATGGCAGAGGAGGCTCAAGGGGCCAATGGCCTACATCTGCTCCTATGCCTTATGTTCTCATTTGATCTAATATCTTCAAAAAAATGTTTTGAAGATGAAAAATTGGCACGCACCATTTGAAATGTTGGTTGGTTTGGATCCCCATACCAAACAATTGAACAATACTTATGCTTATTTTGGCACGGGCAACTGATGTTGAAATTTCCCGTCAATCTACCAGATACCAGAACTAGCAATCCAAATAATGAAGGTTAATTAATACAAAACATCTCACATTATTTTCACATTTCTTAAGATCATAAAGTAATATCAACTTCAATTAAAGCATGGAACCTTTACGTGCATAATGGACACAGACTGTTTAAGAAAATATACATTCAAAAGAAAATGCCACATTAGAACACATCTGAATGCAGGTGAGGTTTATATTCGTTGTCAGAGAGGAATTTGCTCCAAAGATCCTTGAATCTTTGATTTGCTTGGACGGCTACTCAAAGACCTGATGCTGAAAATCCGTTCTACGTGACTAAAAATGCCTTCAATGCCTTCACCATCATCGCAAGTGCAGGACAAAGCAAAAGGTATGTAGTTTATTTAATTGTTTTCCCAGTCCCTACCTGGGTGAGGATGCATCCTTCCTCCGAGCCGCATCTTCGCCCCCTCCTCACGGCCTACCATTTAGATTGGCGCAGCCTTTCCTGCCAGGACCGGCCAGTGCTTCGAGCTGCAGCTTCAGCACTGAGGTACGTTCACTGAGCGGCCCGCCGAACCTCGCCACCCCACTGGGGCCTACTCACCTTGCCACCTCACCGGGCCCATCGAACATCGCCGCATCACCGGGCCCATTGAACATCACCGCCGCACTGGGCCCATCGAACATCGCGGCTGCACTGGGCCTGCAGAACATCATGGCCGCACCGGGCCTGCTGAACCTCGCCGCCTCCCTGGGGCCTGCTCACCTCGCCAATACACCGGGACCACCGAGCCTCGCCGCCCCACTGACCATCCCGCCCACCAGGACCTCCCACGCTTCACCCGCTGACCCGGACTCCACTCCCCGTGGTCTTCCACCATTGACTCCACCGACCATCGTCACTCCACCGCTCTCCAGCCATCGCCTTACCTGAATCCTGGACTCAGCACCGGGCCTGAAGTTTCCACGCTGCAGACTCCAACTCCCCTGGGTTTGACTGCGCTGGGTCCTAGTGCCAGTACCCCCAACCCTGGTAACATCAGTGGCTGTTCCACTGGGTATTCCCCATCCCCCTCAAACCATGTGATCCCAGCTCTTCCCCATCCACATTACATAGGTATGTTACAAAACTTACCTTCAGCGGTGCTGCAGTTCTGTCACTGGCTGTGTGCGCGACTTTGGCGCCTTTGAGGGGGGGTCGGGGGTAAAGTGCGGTTTTCCCTTGCTATCCGGAGCTTTATTTTCTTGGAGTGCGAGATTCTAAAGATTCGTTCCGACTGCTGGTAAGTTAAAAAAAAAATTTAATCGCCCGACTATTTCATCGCTGCAGTAAAATAAAACTTAGCTCCTAATGCCGTGAACGCCGACAATGGGGATGGATTTTACGTAGGGGACAGGCAAGTGAAAGCTGCTTATTTTTTCATGTAAACTTGCTTTTTTAGATGACCTTAATCAAACTTTAACGTTGCAAAACGGTGATTTATTCCCCATACGAACCGGCAGAATTTTTCCTGCCGATATGGGATTTAAATTCACCGCAACCGCAACGTTCCAATCCATCGCGTTCCAGAAAATCCCACTCGCAAGATGATTAAAATGCCCATTAATTTACAGGCATTAGACACTAAATTCCTTCAATTTGGCCTATTAATTAATGACAATTAGATTTAAAAATCATGTTATATTGTAAATTATTGTGCGAATGTTATTTGGACACTTAGGCTTTTAAAAAAAAGTTACTTTTTTCTTAAGAAATGGATAGATGTTTAGATCTAGTAATTGAATTTTGTAATTAGCTACAATTGGGTAACTAACTAATTATATGCTTTAATTTCAGGTCATCCAAGTAAGATTGTTTCATATTTGTTTCAGAATGCTTCAATCTATAATAACTGAAAAATTCTTTCAGTTCTCTTAATTTTTAAAAATGTTATGGGCTTTTGACTGTCCTCGATCACAACTTTTGTGTTAAGTCAATAGAAAAGCAATAGGAAACAAGTTGCTAATTTCCGAGTATGAAAATGGCCATAACTTTTTTAATACTGAAGATATGAAAGTAAATTAGGAGTCAAATTAAACTTCTTTGTATGCTTTATCTGATGGGATAAATTGCAGACTTGATTTTTAAAATCTCAACATTTTGTAACATTGCTACACCTGTCTTCCTCTGGCCCCAACCCCCATCCTTGCCATGCGTTCACCACCCTGACTTCCCCCTCTCAGATATCGAACGGTCTGTCCTCAGCAGAGGCCTCACCTTTGTCCCTCAACTACCTTCTGTGACCCTCAGCAGAGGCCTCACCTTTGTCCCTCAACTACCTCACTGGCCTCAACTACCTTCTGTGGCAGAGAATTCCACAGACTCACCACTCTCTGTGTGAAAAATGTTTTCCTCATCTCAAAAGGAATTCCCACTTATCCTTAGACTGTGACCCCTTGTTCTGGACCTCCCCAACATTGGGAACAATCTTCCTGCATCTAGCCTGTCCAACCCCTTAAGACTTTTGTATGTTTCTATAAGATCCCCCCTCGGTCTTCTAAATTCTAGCGAGTACAAGCCAAGTCTATTCAGTCTTTCCTCATATGAAAGTCGTGACATCCCAGGAATCAGTCTGGTGAACCTTCTCTGTACCCCCTCTATGGCAAGAATGTCTTTCCTCAGATTAGGAGACCAAAATTGTACACAATACTCCAGGTGTGGTCTCACCAAAACCCTGTATAACTGCAGTAGAACCTCTCTGCTCCTATACTCAAATCCTTTCGCTATGAATGCTAACATACCATTTGCCTTCTTCACTACCTGCTGCACCTGCATGCCTACTTTCAATGATTGGTGTACCATGACACCCAGGTCTCATTGCATCTCCCCTTTTCTTAATCTGCCACCATTCAGATAATAGTCTACCCTCCTGTTTTTGCCACCAAAGTGGATAACCTCACATTTATCCACATTATACTGCATTTGCCATGCATTTGCCCACTCACCCAGCCTATCCAAGTCACCTTGCAGCCTCCTAGCATCCTCCTCACACCTAACACTACCCCCCCCCCAGCTTAGTGTCATCCACAAACTTGGAGATGTTGCATTCAATTCCCTCGTCCAAATCATTAATATATATTGTAAATAGCTGGGGTCCCAGCACTGAGCCCTGCGGTACCCCACTAGTCACTGCCTGCCATTCTGAAAAGGACCCGTTTAATCCTACCCTTTGCTTCCTGTCTGCCAGCCAGTTCTCTATCCACATCAATACTGAACCCCCAATACCGTGTGCTTTAAGTTTGTATACAAATCTCTTATGTGGGACCTTGACGAAAGCCTTCTGAAAGTCTAGATATAACACATCCACTGGTTCTCCCTTATCCACTCTACCAGTTACATACTCGAAAAATTCTATAATATTCGTCAGACATGATTTACCTTTCGTAAATCCATGTTGACTTTGTCCATTGATTTCACCACTTTCCAAATGTGCTGCTATCCCATCTTTAATTACTGACTAGCAGTTTCCCCACTACCGATGTTAGACTAACTAGTCTGTAATTCCCAGTTTTCTCGCTCCCTCCTTTTTTAAAAAGTGGGATTACATTAGCTACCCTCCAATCCTCAGGAACTACTCCTGAATCTAAGGAGTTTTTTTAAATTATCACTAATGCATCCACTATTTCTGTGGCTACTTCCTTGAGTACTCTGGGATGCAGCCTATCTGGCCCTGGGGATTTAACGGCATTTAATCCATTCAATTTACCCAACGCCACTTCCGGGCTAACCTGGATTTCACTCAGTTCCTCCATCTTATCTGACCCCCGGTCCCCTGCTATTTCCGGCAGATTATTTACGTCTTCCTTAGTGAAGACAGAACCAAAGTAGTTATTCAATTTGTCTGCCATGTCCTTGTTCCCCATGATCAATTCACCTGTTTCTGACTGCAAAGGACCTACATTTGTTTTAACTAATCTCTTTCTCTTCACATATCTATAAAAACTTTTGCAGTCAGTTTTTATGTTCCCTGCCAGTTTTCTTTCAGAATCTATTTTCCCTTTCCTAATTATGCTCTTTGTCCTCCCCTGCTGGACTCTGAATTTCTCCCAGTCTTCTGGTAGGCTGCTTTTTCTGGGTAATTTGTATGCTTCATCTTTTGTTTTTATACTATCCCTGATTTCCCTTGTTATCCATGGATGCACTACCCTCCCTGATTTATTCTTTTGCCAAACTGAGATGAACAATTGTTGTAGTTCATCCATGCAGTCTTTAAATACCTTCCATTGCACATCCACTGTCAACCCTTTAAGAATCACTTGTCAGTCTATCTTGGCCAATTCTCGTCTCATACCTTCAAAGTTACCTTTCTTTAAGTTCAGAACCCTTGTTTCTGACTTAATTATGTCACTCTCCATCCTAATGATGAACTCAACCATATTATGGTCACTCTTGCCCAAGGGGCCATGCACAACAAGACTGCTGACTAACCCTTCCTCATTACTCAATACCCAGTCTAGAATAGCCTGCTCTCTCGTTGGTTCCTCTACATGTTGGTTTAGAAAACTATCCCGCATACATTCCAAGAAATCTTCTTCCTCAGCACCCCTGCCCATTTGATTCACCCAATCTATATGTACATTGAAGTCACCCATTATAACTGTTTTACCCTTGTTGCACGCATTTCTAATTTCCTGTTTGATGCCATCCCCAACTCCCCTACTACCGTTAGGTGGCCTGTACACAACTCCCACTAGCGTTTTCTGTCCCTTTCGAGTTTAGCAGCTCTACCCATATCGATTCTACATCCTCCAAGCTAATGTCCTTCCTTTCCATTGCATTAATCTCCTCTCTCACCAGCAATGCTACCCCACCTCATTTTCCTTTCTGTCTATCCCTCCTGAATATTGAATATCCCTGGATGTTCAGCTCCTAGCCTTGGTCCCCCTGGAGCTATGTCTCCGTGATCCCAACTATAGCATAGTCATTAATAGCTATCTGCACATTGAACTCGTCCACCTTATTACGAACGCTCTTCGCATTGAGACACAAAGCCTTCTGGCTTGTTTTTACAACACTCTTACTCCTTATACAATTATGTTTGCAAGTAGTCCCTTTTGATTTTTGCCCTGGATTTGTCTGCCTGCCACTATTAAATTTCACCTTGCTACCGATTGCTTCTACCCTCATTTTATACCTCTCTTTCTCTCTACTCACACATTTAAGAAACCCACTACCTCTTATTCTCTGTTTATTATTTTTTTCTTCTATCCCCCCTACATGTTGGGTCTGAGTGCTTCCCTTCTCTGCCTCCTGCCTCAGACCCTGTCTACTAGCTTTCTCTATTTGAGTCCCTCCCCCCAACCGTTCTAGCCATCCACTCACTCTGCAACAATCCAGACTGGGTTATCAAACCCGCCGACAAGGGAGATGCCAAGGTAGTCTGGCCACTGATCTCTATAAGGCTGACGCCATGCGCCAACTCTCAGGCACCTCCTCCTACTTATCCTTGGACCATGACCCCACAGACTTTGAAATGCATCTACCAATTGATGAGAGAGGAAGCCCAGATTAATCCCAGTAAGGGGTATTGAGACAATGTCCGATGTCTTTGAGGTATGCAGTAAAATCTGAGGTCATCATCCGACGTCGGAACGGGAGAACATTCTCAGCGGTTGGACTTCCGAATTGGCCACTTCCTTTCGGAGACCATGGCTCCCGAAGTCCACAGGCTGAGCTGGGCGGAGATTCACGCTGGCGGCCCTTGGCAAAAGGATCCCAGAGCTCCGCGATGTTGAAAACAGCACAGCCCGAGGCTGGGAGCTCCGCAAACCACAGCTCTGATGTTGAAGCAGCGGGCCCAACACTCCAGAGCTGCAAACGTCAATCCAGGTAAAGCATCGCCTGCACTGCGGTGAATCCAATATGTATTTTAAAACCAACTGTTTAATGACAACATACAGTAAGATCTAAAAGTGTCACACTGTCACTGTCGGGTAGTCATGGTCCTCTCGTAGTGGGGATGGGGATTGGGAGTGGGGGGGGGGCTCTCAAGTGAAATAGCTTAGGGCCTCTCTTCATCTAAATCCGGCCCTGTAGATGCCACCATGGCCCTCCCTTGAGCAGTCCCATCAATTTGCTCCCCCTGCACCTCCACTCCCACATTCACTGGAGTTTAATATTCACTGGAGTTTAGAAGGATGAGGGGGAAATCTTATAGAAATATATAAAATTATAAAAGGACTGGACAAGCTAGATGCAGGAAAAATATTCCCAATGTTGGGTGTCCAGAACCAGGGGCCACAGCCTTCGAATAAAGTGGAGGTCATTTAAGACTGAGGTGAGAAAAAACTTTTTTACCCAGAGAGTTGTGAATTTATGGAATTCCCTGCCACAGAGGGCAGCGATGGCCAAATCACTGGATGGATTTAAGAGAGAGCGGTGCTGGCTCGAATGGCCTCCTCCTGCACCTATTTTCTATGTTTCTATGTTTCTATGATCAGGAAGGAGGAACTGAAGTACAGCCGGAAATTGAAGAGATCCCTCGAGATAATGGAAGAGAGGAGTGCAACCTTTCGCACTCTGAACTGATGTGCAACATGGATTCATTTGGGCCATTGAGTTTGCAAGCAAGCTGGCAGCGCATGAACTCACTGAATGCAACAGAATCATTCATTTCACACTCTCCCGGTCAATCCTCCGCGGGACCGTGGATTATTTGCACTGATGGTCCACCAGTGGGATGGAGTGATGATAAAAGAATCAAAGCCCTGTGGTAAATTGGTATGAAATATCAAGGAGAATCGTAAGCACATGCGGCGTGTCATGTGTGAAGTTAAGCTTGGTCCTTGGCCGCACATATACTGTACGTCCAAATGTCCTTGATACTTAACAGCGAATTCATATGAAATTCTTGGTTAGTATACATCAAATGCTTTGTTATTTTATTTATTTATTTTTTTTATCCCAATAAAGTGATGGAGCTGTTGTCTGGCAGCTTCTATAACATGTGGGGAAAAATAACTTGCACACGTTTTTCACTCTTTATTTTTTATTTTAAAGCGCTTTTTTAGTTTTTCTAAAACAAAGTTCCCAGCACAATCACACAATTCGAATGTCTCCGGGTCTTGCCCTTTGCAGCGTCCTCTGGGTGAATCGGACCACCTTAAGGACGATTTGGCAGAGTCCCCAACTGGATATTACCTAAATAGTAGTTCAGTGAGATCAACACCCCCCCCCCCCCCGTCTGCGTCCGTAGCTCTATGTCTCTCCAGTTATGCAACAGCCTGTGATAATGTGCTGTTTTTCAACCTTACCCGGCACGATCTCAGCGCCCGCCCTCTCCGCGGCTGGGTTACGGCCGCATTGGCCGCTCCCTTGTGCCGAGTGTGGCTGCTCCCTTTCGCTGTGCGGACGAGCGCACTGTCAATCAGGCGCTTCCTTATTTCCCCCCACTCTCTCAGTCTTGGTTACTCGGCGGCTGACCTACTAACACACATCTCGGGCACCATCAGCAGCAGCAGCAGCAGACGAGCGAGCGGCTTTTTTGTGGAGAGGCAAGGCGAGGTTTCAATGGGAAGTGGAAGAGAGAGACAGAGAGCTACAAAGTAAACGCGGGAGGACTTCCACTGCTCTCAGCCAGCTTTGCTTAGACATTTACTGATCGCCTCTGCTGGTGTTTGGCGAGGTAAGGAATAGTTTTGTCTGTTACCTTATGGTGTGGTGTGTATTAAAATCGATTTAATCTCCGCCTAAAGGCGCAGCGCTCCTGGGGAGGCAACGTTGCACGTCTCGCTGTGACGAGCAGCTTCTATATATAAATTATCTAATTATAATATCTATCCATAGCGGAGACACTATTATGTAACCATGGGAGCGCTGCTAGTGCCGGCAACGAGCGTATACATGATCGGTGGTGTAAGCACAGAATTAGAGAGGGGTCCCACAACACATAAAAGACCGCGGTAGATGAATAATTTTGTAACAAGGAGTTGGGATGCCCTTGGTCTAGATCTTGCGTATGCATTGCCGAACAAACAGGTTGGCGCTGGGCGCTTTGCCCACAGACAAATTAGCCTTAATGTGATGAATTTCCCTTTCTACTGTATATATTTTATGACATTATTACGCTATTATTAATAGATTGTTCGCCTGCCGAGCACATCCTGTGACTTGTACTTGGAGGGCTTGTTCCTGGAAACATTGCATAATATAGCCATTATAAAACGCTGGCAGCAGCGAGAAGCTGAATGGACGCTTTTGTAATCCTGCTATTAGGAAATGAAGACACGGGTGCAATACTGTCTTGTCCTTTTCTTGTAACAAAATGAGAGTATTTTTAAATGGTGAAACAGATATGTGTAATCTGTTGGTTGGAAACGCTAAGGGTTGCCTATTTAATGTAAAAATCCGAGTGTTTCCATCACCTTGTGTTACTTGCATCGCTCAAAGGCAACACGCATTGAGACGACTGGTTCTCCCGGCCCTTTGAAGAGAGCCTGTTAGAAAATGTTGCACAATCTAATCGGGAGTGGGGGAAACTGAAAGTCGAAAGAGACAATGTTAACCGCGTAACTATTGTAAAACAGGGAGTCTTGGAAAGGGAACGAGGATTATTTGGGGCGACCAGGAATTAATTGCTTAAAGTGAAAAAAACATTTTAAATTGTTGGAATTTAACGGATCTAAATCCCTTTCCCAGTTCTTTGCTCGGAAAACACGGGTGGAATGTTGGTTTATGTGTAAAGTTTTCAGTCATATGCCGCAGCTTTTGTGTTTTTCTTCCCCTCCAGTACAAAGGAGTATGTTGTAGGCGTTGGTATCGGGAACACGTGAAGGGCAGCGGCTGCATTCCTTTGTTCGGGGTGGATTGGAGTGAAGAGTAAGTGGAAGAGCTGAATGAGGATGAATCAGCCGCAGGATCAGCTTGGTTGCAGCTTTAGTCACGTATTCTGACTCTCACTGTCGCAATCCAATGAGAGGGAAAGAAAACACACACACACACACACACACAGAGGTACATTATATTGTGAGGCAATCGCTTCTGGACTGACATATCGTTCCAGAACATTTCATCAGTGCAGCGATAAACACCTTTAACGTTATCGAGACGTCTAGTGAGAGCAAGAGGGACAGAGTGGCGGTAGGGCATTGGTTGAAGCCTACCATAAATAAGAGGACAGCAGCTTATTCAAGACCTTTTCGTGGTGGACCTGTTAGTTTAGCAAAAGTTCTCCACCAGTTCTCTTTGTGATAGATGGCCTCGATTCACTCGGTATGATGGTTTTATTTCCTAATGATAAATATGTGGGTTTCTTTTTCCATATCTCGTAAATTGTTAATGATTTCAGAGAAACCCCCTAACTTTACTTTTTTTTAAAGATCAATTTATTTTGTACAGTGTACATTTATAAAAATATTAATTCAAATATTAATGTTCACGGCAGTTGAATCTGTTTAATTCAGTCTTTCGAAACAGACACACCGATTTTTTTCCCTTTGCATATTAGTTTTCCCAGTCAGGCTATTTTGGTTGCATTCGTTCTGTTGCTTTGTTACATTATAGCGTTTGAAATGTGTGTCACTATTATTGTTGACCTGACAGCAGGAGTCAATTATGTATATGGCTGGCTAAGTAGGTCATTTGTATAATGGCTTTATTTTCCTGGTTCGTGGTGTTGTCATCAACAGCGTTGGAGTGGACCGCTGAGTTGCAACGCGGGTAATCGTCTCAAGAGGGCGCCAAGATTACCTTCATTGCAATACCTGTGATTAAGAGTAGAATCGGGAAGTTTTTGCTCCGCTCTAACATTTAACATTGTGAAGACATTAGGAGGAAATGCGAATTGGATTATACGTACTAATCGAGACCGTGGACACTCAGAGACCAGTGTTTTCTGATGCCAATTGAATTAAAATTTCAATTGAGGCGAGGGAGACTGCTGTGCTGGACTCTTGAGCAAAACGCAAAGCGCTTGAGAACTCAGCGGGCCAGGCAGCATCTGTGGAGGAAATAGAGATAGGCGACCTATCGGTTTGGGACTCTTCAGATAGATTCTGAATTGAAACCAAATTTGAATAGTGTTAAAGAAGGAACTGCAGATGCTGGAAAATCGAGGGTACACAAAATGCTGGAGAAACTCAGCGGGTGCAGCAGCATCTATGGAGCGAAGGAGATAGGCAACGTTTCGGGCCGAAACCCTTCTTCAGACTTGAATAGGTTTACCCAGCAAGTGGATCAAGGATAGTCATTCTAATCCATGTGAATTTTAATATGGTGGTGCTGGTCTTTTCTCGGTATCCAATCCCTGCTAAATCCTGCAAGTGGAATTCCAGCACTTTATCAGTGTGTATTTTAATCTTAAAGCCCTGAGCTATGGTAGTGTCATGATTCCCCACTGCCTATCTATCTATCTGAATGTCCATTTGAATGAAGATGCTTTAATGTATCCAGAGATAGTTTGTGGAACCTCACATGGAGTAGTATCCAGTGTGAAATATCCTCTATAACTGCTATATATATATATATATATATATATATATACTTGATATATCATTTATATCCCTTATACCTGCTATACATTGTGCAGCAAACATTCACCAGGTTGGTTCCTTGGGTGGCAGGTCTGTGATATGGGGGTGATTGAGTAGAGTATGCCATTTTATTAAGAGTTCAAAATGATGATTTCATTGTAAATTTGTCACAGAGCTCAGCAGGATAGTTGTAGGAAATACATTTCTCCTTGTTCAGGAATCTAGAGTTAGGATTCACTGTTTGCTAAATAAAAGTTATTTCAGACTGGAGTAAGGTGAAATTTTGTTCACTTTTGTATTTCTCCATCCATATGAGAGGAATTGAGAGATATGCGGAAAGTCCAGGAAAATGGTGTATTACTATTCCTTCCTCTCCTGTTATAATTATTGTTACTACTGCCTTTCAGACCAACAGCTCAATCCTATTATAGTTCTAATTTGATTTATTGCCAGCAAGCAAACTACACATCATGAATCTAACGTTATAATCTTATGTGCATTTTATTGCAAGTAATATTAAATGGAAGTGGATTCTCGGTATACATACCTTCCTTTAGCAAGAAAATTGTTAACAAACCTTAATGCTTAATAGTTAATATTTGTAAATATTAAGAAAATTGAAGCAAAGTACTTTACTATAAGTGTATGAATTGTGTCAATTATTCTATTCATATGAATGTGGGGCTTTAACCATTTTCATTCTCAAAAACAAATTGCTTTATCATCATTTCATCCTATTCTGTAAATAGAAATACGGCCATAGTTACAGTTGAGTAATACAATAAGCACAGTGTCAATGGGTACTTGTAGAACATTTTTTGTTTTTTACCCTCAAGATTTTGTAGAATAAAAATAAACAAGGATTATGTTACATACATTGTTTCTAATTATGAATGAACCTTTAAAATGTAAGTCTGCTTGCTTTCTCCATACAAATATAGAACATTTTTGTGGAAACAGGTTATATCATTGCGACCTAACAATTGTGACATGTTTTTTTGTAGTTCAGCAAATGTCATAACTTGAATTTTTTTAAGAATGTATTTACATTCAATGAATTGGTGTATGAAGAGTTTGGGGAAGTTGAGAATTGAGTTGATATTTCTGGGTGGCACAGTGGTGCAGTTAGTAAATCCTCACAGTTCCAGTGACCCAGGTTTAATCCTGACCCTGGGTTCCATCTCTGGAGTTTGGCCATGTGGATTTTCTCCGGGTGGTCTGGTTTCCTCCTACATCCCAAAGATGTGCTGGTTGGTAGGCTAATCTTCAATCTGAAATAATGTGAGGAAAGCGAAGAGAGTGTGGGGGAGAATAAAAGTAAAATTAGATGGTTCATGATTGGTAGGCCAAAGTGCCCTTTTCCTTTCGAGATCTTTCTCTGATTCGATGATAAATAGTTATATAAATAAACATTTAAATGCATTACTTAATTAAATTTATTTTTAGCACATTTCTGTGGAGAGTAAAGTCCATCAATTTGTTAGGGAATTGATAATGATGTTAGATGGCATGTTTGAAGATAATATATTTCTAAGCTAGCGGACAAGGAATGTTATAGTTATATGTTATTGTTACCCTGACTACAGCATTAATTGACCATTTGACCAGGATATTATTTCTCAGCCTGTCACTTGACTTCTAACATTTAAAGTAGTCATTGAAAACCTTAAAATTCATCATACTATTTACAACAAGAATGGGAAATGTCCCCACATAAATCATAAATTTATCAGGACATTATTGTTGAATTATTTTTTTAAATGTTTTTATTTCCCATTTAAGCATCGACCCTGAGGAACTGAGTTGATATTTTCATAGGTTTTAGCAGCTGACTAGTTTATTTCTTGCGAAAAATAACTCATGATTTCAAATAATCAACCGTCTCTGGGGACTAACTTTGCTGAAATGATTTAACAATAAAAAATAGAGAAGTGCTCTACCAGGTAGTGAAAATCTGCATTAAAATATGCAAAATCATACGGATTTGTTTGGTAAGCTATTCCTTTGAAGTTGAAAGCGTTAATGATGGACAATTAATAATATTGTTAAATGGAAAATTGTATTCCCATGTTAAGAGCATTTATCCATTAGGATAATCAAGACAGTTATTTTTATATGCATCTGAATTGTAGATTACATTTTTAGAAAAGCGAATGAAGGATCTGTCAGTATCCAATTTATACTCAGCAATACTTTAAAGATGGATTTTGAAAATTGAATAAAATCTGAATCAGCTGGAAATCCTTAACTCCAATTAAATTAATTTTCATAAAGATTCTGTGAAGTTTCCTAGAATCTAGCCATTGAAATATATGCAATTGATATTTTCTTTATCTGGAACTGGCCATTTCCATCATGTTCTGTTAGAGGGCAAAAAGATTAATAGCCAACATTTATAAATGGCCAGTCCTATTTTAGGTGTTTTAGTAGTTGGAAATGGTTATAGTTCAAAAAAATGATCATAATTCTTAAAATTTGTTTTAATTTCAAAAAGCATAGAAGTTGGAGTAGGCACATTTGTGCAGAAATAGGACTATCATGTTTAAATATGTATATACATAAATATTTAATTAGAGATGGGGAAGGGGATTTTACGTTGCTTCATATCTTTTCTTAACTCTGATTCATCAGTATTGTATTTTATCAATAGTGACAGCAACCCACTACCAGGATGAATCCACCTGTTTCAGAGAACAATCAATCATCTGTGTTACTTTTAATTTAAGAATAGCAAAAACAATCTTTTAGCTAACCTTCACAAAAGTCAGTGTACACAGAGAGCAATTATAATTAGTAAAAGCAGCTTATCTCATGGTTTAAATATTGTTTGATTCATCAGTGATGCAGGACTATTTATTTTATATTAATTAGGTATGATTACTTAGAATACATTTTAAACAAAAGCAGTGAACCTCCTACTTTTGTTCTATACGGGCCAGTGAAGCTGCACAATACTTCCTCTATTGCGCTGTCATTATTTATAAACTAGCTCTGTTAATATGTAAAAGGTTCAGCAGTCAAATATCAGTTTTCATCTGATACTGTATTTGATCTCTTTTTTTTACACAAAGAAGACTGACTGGTTATTCTAAGAATTGCTAGTAATCATTTCCACTAGTAATCACTCCTAGGATTTAACTTGGTGGGATCCAGGCTTACTGAGTAATTTTCCAAGTTATGACTAACAAAAATAATATTTATTGAGTATGTGGTTATTTTCAGCATATACATCTTTCAAGAAACATACTGGTAAAAATACAAATTAGTCCTTTCAAACCGACTACAGTACATGATGTAATGTGACAACCGTGTTTATCTTATTTTAATCGGCAGTGTCTTGTTTGGTGTCCTTGTATTCTTATCTCATCTATGTTTTGGCCTGAGTTCTTGTTGCTATGTACTTCTGACCTCTCCATATAGAGTTAGAAAGATTGTCAGTGTAATGGTTGCAGCTTCAGTTGTGGTCTATCAGTATCTATTAGTGATACAAATACAAAAAGGGCTTCCCCAATTCTTGGATGCATTTTGGAATTCATAATCATACTTTATTAGCCAAGTGTGCTTTGCAAATTGAGGGACAGATGTTGTTAAAAATAAACTGACAAAACCATTTGTTTGAGGGGATGACTACAATAGAGGAGTATATAATGCTGGGGTATTGTGTTTAAGAAAAGGTTTATTTTAAGACCATACTTTTAAGAAAGTTCTACTGTTTAGGACTCCATTTAAATAAATTTACATGCGTCTACATAGTAGTTTTAAAATTACTGTCGAAACAAGGAACTGCAGATGCAGGTTTACAAAATAAGGCACAGAGAGCTGGTGTAGTACAGCAAACCAGGTAGCATCTCAGATTGGATCTTGAGTCTGAAGAAGGGTACCGACCTGAACCATCCCCTATCCATGTTTTTCTGAGATGCTGTCTGATCCGCTGAGCTACTCCAGCACTCTGAGTGTTTAAAAAAATATTGTTCCCAAATAATTGTTAGAGAATATGCGTGCATTGTATGAACTTAGATATATTGGGACGTATTGGCTCATATTTCACCCTGATAATGTGGACTGTGGCACTCACTACCAACCTTGGGGAAAGCTGTCCACAAAGACCCAGCAATCCCTGTGCTGTGAATATCACCACGTCTGGTGCTGACAGCTCCCTGGGACCTCTGGTATCACACAACTGTGCTGTCAGCAACTGCAAACTGGATAAATAGGCAATCTCAGTTTAAAAGAAAACTGAAGTAGAAGCCATTATTATAATCCACATTTTATCATGAATTCTGGATGGGATGTGGTCTGCTCTTTAACCAAAACATTTTAGTTAAAAAGCAAGTCACATAATTACAAACATGAAATCAGCTTTTTTAATCAGTAATTATATCTTTAAAATGTCTACCTCTCACAAGAGTGCAACCTTTTTAATATTATTTTTACAGCAAGAGTAGTTTGCAAATACCAGGGGTTCTTATGTTTGCTAACTTGACAATTAGACTGGGGAAGATTGCAAATCTGCCAGTGAATCACTGTAGCAACCTAAGGATTTTCATTTAAACTCCAGGAGTTGCTGCCTGATTTCTCACATAAAAATAAAGAGCACAATGGCTCCTTGGTGTTTTCTAATTGCAGATTCCAAGTCTTAATAAAGGTGAAAAAGGTCTATGAAATTGAAAATTTGATGATAATATATGCCTGGAACTTCATGCCAGATTGGTAAAGCTAAACACACTGTATCATTGATGTCAAAGAGTTCTGGAGGCCATCTGTAATACACTCTTGAGAGTTTAGCACTGCCAGCAGAAAATGAAATTCTCGGCAATTCTTTAAAGTGGCATTTGTTTCAAAATGTTAATTTGTTTAATTTTCTTTCTTCCAGGATGTCGATAAAATCACAGCGTAATTGAAAGACTTCTTCTATCAAGTCCAACAATAAATCTTGCAACTGTTTTTGAAATCCAACCGGTAATGAAGATCTGGGTGCAATTAAGGTTTCAGATTTCATTTGTGTTGCAAACAGTGAAGGTTTGGAAGTAGAAGCCAGCTAATGGAAGAAACATTTTCAATGAAGTATATTCTAGAAAATAGTTAATAACATTTTTGTCCCATCAGCCATACATACACTTGAGGACAAAGTTGACATAATGGAAGCACAGAGACCAGCTCTCCAGAAAAATACAGGATTGGTTGGATCTTGTGTTTCTGGGGAACAAATGATGGTATTAGCTCCTGCTTTTGAAAACAGTGCAGAGACTTTTTCTGCAGATGACAGTATGATGAGTGATGACCTGAGCATTGGGTCTCTCAAACAAAAGTCTTCCACTTGTCGCAGAAAGCGGGAATTCATCCCTGATGAGAAGAAAGATGCACTATACTGGGAGAAGAGAAGAAAAAATAATGAAGCAGCCAAAAGGTCACGTGAGAAGCGGCGTTTGAATGACATGGTTTTGGAAAACAAACTTATGGCATTAGGTGAAGAAAATGTAAGACTGAAGTCGGAGCTTTTAGCTTTGAAATTAAAATTCGGATTAATTACTGCGGCATTTTATGCCCAGGAAATACAGAATCTTGGAAATTCTCCAGGGCCATGTTTTCAAGACTATAAACCCTCCAACATAAATTTAGCTGCTTTCCAACCAGAACATGAACATAATTTCCTTGCAAATGGCTGTATTTCTGTCATTAAACACTCTCCACCAAGTTCATTGTCAGATGTTTCGGAAACGTCTTCAAATGCCAGGGAAAGTCCCCTTCTCCAAGTTGCATGCAAAAGCCCAAACAGTACTTTCAATGTTATCAAACAAGAACCTCTGGAATTCAAACTAGATACTGGGACCTGCTTAAGGGAACCCAGAGAGGATAATGGTTCATATATTGCAACTGTGTACAGGAACTACATTGGGAATGCTTTCAATGGGAATTATTCCCATTCACCACCTTCTTTACAGATTACTAGATCATCAAGTAATTCCCCAGGAACATCAGAAGCCGATGAAGGCATCCAAGGGAAAAATACGTCTGAAGAAGATGGAGAAGATGAACAGCGCGTACCAAAAGGTCCAATACCCTCTCCTGTAGAACCAAAAATTGTGAGCATTGCCACGGTTAAGTTTCCTGAATCAAATTCTTCTGCACTGCCTCACAAGCTTCGCATCAAGGCTAGAGCAATGCAGATTAAAGTAGAGAATGCGGAGGCACGTTATGCAACGACAGAGAAACAACCATCTGCCAGCAATATTTCCACTGAAAAATCTTGCTCATTAGACAGTGCGATAATGTTTAAATGCAATTCTTCACAGCCAGTACACTCTTCTCTTGCTCCTTTGTCTATTCAAGTTGCAAGCATCAATGATTGGTCTCAGAAACCAGAACTCTGGCGTCAAAAGGAGATTGAAGAAAAATTGGAAGGGGCATATAAAAATGTTCAGCCATGCTCTCCAGTTGCACTAACAAACCAATTGGTTAATTCTGGGAAGGACTCTGCTTGCATTGGAATTCACCAAGGGGCACACTTGGAATCTGAGAACTTGTACTTAAAACAAGGAATTGCAAACTTAAGTGCAGAAGTTGCATCATTGAAAAAACTCATAGAAAAGCAGCAGGTTACTGCTTCAGACACTGGCAAATGCACTACCGAGAAAAGACTTGCCAACTAAGATTCTAAAATGAAGTAGAGTAGTACATTTTATATTATGCTAAATTTTCACTGGAACTGTTGTCATTTCACTGTAGTTAAATTGTGATTTCTTGTAAATGCTTATGTACGTTCTGAATTGTACATTATGAAATTTGTCTTTTGTGACTTTGTGATAAACATAGTCTGATGAAAACATTCACTTCTGTACATTCAAATGCCTGATTCAATGCTACAGATGAATCTTTTACCTTTTTGTTTTATCAGACATCAAAAAGCAAAATATCAGGTACAATAATTAAACTGTTGATGAATAATGAGACGCCTGATTTTTGTTGAATATGGGAAAATATGAAAAAATTGTTTGTATTTCAGTTTGCAAATATGAAGGTTCTGTTACATCCAATTGCTTAAATACCATTGCCTCGAAATGTAAAAATAATTCCCCTGGATCTTGAATAATTTAGAATATTTACAAAAGTATAATTGAAGATCATCAGCATATTTATAAAATTAAAATTGAAGATCGGTGAATTACAGTTGCACAACACAATATTTTATTGGAAAAGTGCCATTAGTTTAGAGATACAGAGCGGAAATGGGTCCTTCGGCCCACCGAGTCCGCACCGACCAGCAAATACTATCGTACACACACTAGGGAAAATTTACAAATTTACTAAGTCAATCAGCCTTCGTCGTCTGTTCGTCTTTGGAGTGTGGGAGGAAACTGGAGCTCCCGGAGAAAACCCACGCAGGTCACGGGGAGAACATACAAACTCCTTACCCATAGTCAGGAGTGAACCCGGGTTTATTTCAACTTGAATTATAAAGGATTTTTTCCTTTCAGAAAATAAAATTTGGTTCCTGTTCCCAAGTGCTGAATTAAATGAAGATTTTATTCAATTTTTATAATCTAGTGTCAGCATAAAAACGTTCTCAGGCCAGCGCCACATATATAAAATCATGTTTAGATGGTAAATAAAACTCTCTTGAATTTGTATCTATAAAATATCTTAGCCTTAGTTTTTATTATTTGCAGGATGTGGGCATTGTGGTTGGCTGATGTGCATTGTGTGTTCCTATTGTATTTTGAACAGAGTGGGCATTTCATTGTCCTTTTTAAAGGCAACCACAACACGGTTGATGAGCAATCAGGAGTCACTGGATTAGACTGATCAATATCCTTCCTGAAATTATACTAGCATAAGCAAAAGAACCTGTTTACTAATTTTGGGACATTCATGGTCGCCATCACTGTTACTATCTTTATATTCTATTCTGTTTAATCACTTTGATTTAAATTAATTAATTCCAGAACCAGGGGCCACAGTTTAAGAATGAGTAAGCCATTTAGAACGGAGACAAGGAAACACTTTTTCTCACAGAGTGGTGAGTCTGTGGAATTCTCTGCCTCAGAGGGCGGTGGAGGCAGGTTCTCTGGATGCTTTTAAGAGAGAGCTATATAGGGCTCTTAAAAATAGCAGTCAGGGGATATGGGGAGAAGACAGGAACGGGGTACTGATTGGGGATGATCAGCCATGATCACATTGAATGGCGGTGCTGGCTCTCCTGCCTGGCCTACTCCTGCACCTATTGTCTATTAATAATCTGTGTGGAATTCAGACTGACCGATCTTGGGCTATGAACACCTGACCTATTGGCAGAAACCCGGGTTCGATCCCGACTACGGGTGCTATCTGGTCGAAGTTTGTATGGTCTCCCTGTGACGGCGTAGATTTTCTCTGAGATCTTCGGTTACCTCCCACACTCCAAAGACACCACAGGTTTGTAGTGTAATTAGCTTGGTATAAATGTAAAATTGTCCCTTGCGTGTGTGCGTGTGTATAGGATAGTGTTAATGTGCAGGGATCACTGATTGGTGCAGATTCAGTGGCCTGAAGGGGCTGTTTCCATGCTGTATCTCTTAAAAAAAAACACAAAAGCTGCCTGTTCCTCCAGAGCAGGTCACTTTAGAGAATTTGAAAAATGACAAGCAATCCAGCAATCCTCTTTATTTGCAACGATTTTCTATAAAAAATGTAACATCCACTAATACTAAGCCTATCAAAACTTGCCATTGATTGTGACATCCTCATCCCCATTCTAACTAGGCGGGGGAAGAAAATAAATGTTCATATTAATTAATCTCCTTCAACATCATTCATTGCAATGCCTTGGAGGTATGGCTACTGTATCGTTATTTGTGTATTTTCAGACTTATGGACAAAATCAATGGATGCCTGTCCTGCTGAGTTACTCCAGCTATTTGTATCTACGTACCTTCAGTATCCTCAGATTATTTTATCTGAGGGTACTGAAGATACGTAGATACAAATAGCTGGAGTAACTCAGCAGGACAGGCATCATCTCTAATGAGAAGGAATGGGTAATCAAGATGTGGGTCGAGATCCTTCTTCAGTCTAGTCAGGGGAAAGGAACCGACAGATATAGACGATGATGTAGAGAGATAATGAACAATCAATGAAATGTGTGCAAAAAAGTAACAATGATAAAGGAAACAGGCCATTGTTAGCTGTATATTGTGTGAAAACGAGAAGCTTGTGCGGCTTGGTTGGGGGAGGGATGGAGAGAGAGGGAATGCTGGGGTTACTTGAAGTTAGATAAATCAATAAATCAATATTCATACCACTGGGCTGTGAACTGCTTAAGCAACGTATGAGATGCTGTTTCTCCAATTTGCATTTAGCCTCACTCGGACAATGGAGGAGACATTGGACAGAAAGGTCTGTGTGGGAATGGGAAAGGGAATTAAAGTGTTTAGCAACTGGGAGATCAGGTAGGTCCAGGTTGACTAAGCGAAGGTGTTCAGTGAAACGATCGCCCAGTCTACGTTCGGTCTCGCCGATGGATAAGAGTCCATATCTTGAACAACGGATACAGTAGATGAGGTTGGAGGAGGTTGGAATCTCTACCTAACCTGAAAGGACTGTCGAGGTCCCCGGACAGAGTCGAGGATACCATGTTCCACTCGTACAGGCCTGACTTCAGGCTTCTAACTTTGTACATTAACCACTATGTGCGTAAATCTATGATAATTTGATTTTGTGTTGCCTGCACTATTCATTCCAATGCTTTATTTAATTTAATTGTAATGTAACTAATCTTGCTGGTCTACCGATTTCACCCGGAAACTGTTTGTGGTACCACATTAGTGGAAAATACGAGAAAGGGAAAAATATTTTTACATTCATACCTAGATTCCAGGCTAATGAGATGGAGGTGCAATACAGTCATATTTTAGTGAATTGGCCCAATTGATCAAAAACTACATAGTCAGTTGATGATTATGGGCAAGAACATAGATCTGATAATATTTTAACATTTCAGTTAACAGGTGAAATTCGGCTTTTGTCTGTGCTCAGTCTGTTTTGGAAAATAACATTTGGGTTAGAAAGTTACCACAAGAAAGCCGATTATGTGGTTAAGTTTCAAGTTTCGTAAAATATTTAAGGTGGTACGACTACAAGTATGCAGTAACGGCATTACACATTTCTCCAGTGCTCCGTGCATTATAGCAATATTTCACAGGAGTTGCAAGGAACTAACTGTCCCCTACTCATTCAGGATTGACAAGGTTTCTATGCCTAAGTGTCTGGCAGGCATGGTGAGTGAGTGTATGCAGTATCATTTCTGGGGAGGTGGTAGACAATGATGAAGATGAATGATGGAAGCAGACATGAGATTTAAACCTAAGCTGCCTAGGTTTTGCCCCTAGTGCTAAAGGAAACAAGTCCTGCATAGACCTTTTAGAATTTTACATAACTATGAAGTCTTCAATCAGCTTTCTCTACTGCTGAGAAAGCAGCCACAACCTATTTCAAATTTTCTCTAGGTTGGAATGTTCCAATCCTGATAACAGCTGAAAGATTTCCTCCATGTAAATTCCAATAACGTTGTATCCTTCTAATGTGGTGTAGTAGCTGCAAGGTATTTGAAGCTGCGTCCTGACTGGAGTAAACATTTCCAGCATAAGTTCCATGCCTTGGCGAATAAAGGGAAGCATTGCATAGCCTTTTTAACCAGCTACCTTGTTACTAGGAATCTGTGACCATATACTCCAAGATCCTTCTATTTCTCCACATTCAGTATTGTTCCTTTTATTGGGATCCCCTTGAGGTTGCTTCTCCCCAAATGAACTACCTTACATTTTGTTTTTTGAATTCCAGTTGTCAATTTTCTGCTCAAGTGTCTAAATAATCTATATCTTAAGGCAGTCTGAATCTTTTCTCCCCACTGTCAACCACTATGTATTTTGAAAGGATTGGACAGGCTAGATGCAGGAAAAATATTTCAGGCCATTTAGGACTGAGGACATTTTTCTTCACCCAGAGAGTTGTGAATCTGTTGAACTGTCTGCCACAGAAGGCAGTGGAGGGCAATTCACTGGATGTTTTCAAGAGAGAGTTAGATTTAGCTCTTAGGGCTAAAGGAATCAAAGGATATGGGGAAAAAGCAGGAACGGGGTACTGATTTTAGATGATCTGCCATGATCATATTGAATGGCTGCTGCTGGCTTGGAGTGCTGAATGGCCTACTCCTGCACCTATTTTTCTATATTTCCATGATTTCTATGTTTAGCGTCATAGAGCAATACAGCATGGTTACAAGCCCTTCGGCTTCACTGAGCTAGTGCTACTTGCCTGAGCCTGGGCCGTATTCCTGCAAATGTTTCCTTTGCTATAAGTATCTATGTGATTTTTTATTTTAATATTATAATTGTACCTGTCTCCTCCACTTCCTCTGGGTGTTTTTTCCATTAACACATTAGAAACATAGAAAATAGGTGCATAGTAGGCCAGTCGGCCCTTCAAGCCAGCACCACCATTCAACATGATCATGGCTGATCATCTAAAATCTGTGAAAAAAGTGGCCCTTTTTAAATGTTTCCCCAATTAGTTTATAAAGAAAAAAATCTTGTTTTGTTATCCTAAAAATGCAAACTTTCACATACAATCAAAGAAATATTTTACTTTTCTGTCTGTCAACACCAATTAGTTCACCACATTTAAGTATTACAATGGCAACTTATTAAAACGTTTGTTGTTTCTCTCCCATCTTGATGGGAAATATTCATGGCCTACTGTCTAGATTTCTACTTAATGTTTGCATAATTTTCATTTCAACAAGTGTTTTCTAAATTTGAAATGCATAACACTGTACAGAGAATACATACTTTGGCCATGATGTGAAAACAAATATAAAAATTCCATTTGGAATTTAATAAGTACATATCCTAAAATTAGAACTTAGAATTTTAACACTCTCACTTCAAATATTTATATAACCGGTGGAGTATTAAATCAACACTGAAACATTTTTGCAACAAATAAGGAATTCCTCAGAATATTCTAGTGCTACACTTATAAAATACTGTTATTTAAATAAATTATTTGAAAGCCATAAGGCCCCAGTGACCTTAAATGAACTTACATTGATATATTTTGATGCCTAAATTTGTTCTCTTCATATTTTGTAATATTCATATATTATTGACTGGCCTTGAGGGGGATACGACATATATTGCCTGAAGTAGATTCATATTGCCCGAGTCGAAGACGAGGGCAATATGGATCTAGTGAGGGCAATATATGTCGTATCCCCCGAAAGAGGACAGTCAATATTGTTATTATTACCCATATCAGACATCTAGAGGAAAATCTGAACATCTCAGCTCGGCGGACTTCCACGTAAAATTTAACCAAAATGGACGCGGCAGTCTTCCTGTCTGCCGTTTGAATATTCTAAATTTCCCACGCAGCGTCACGTTGCCAAGTTCCCGGATGTGAGACCAGGGGAATATAAGACTATATTCCCCGCTGTTTTAACAGGTAAAGTCCATAGGCGTTCGCAAGAAAGGGGAATACAAGAAAATATTCCCCTGTTACCCCTGCTGGCAGTAAAAACGAAGGGAATACAATTTGTAAAAGCATACCTCAGATGTGTGATATGGGTAATAATCATATATATTTTCTTATTTCAAAGTTTTATATTTTTACACATTCCTCATCAAAAGAATCACAATGAATTGATGTATACCGTGAAACTGAGTAACAATTTTAATATCTATTTAGATCCATCAAAAGCTTTCTTGGGAGTTAAGATTTATTAATTTCCCCAAAATTATAATAAATAAAGTTATGTTACACTGCATTGAACAAAAGAAGCATTGTCACCAGGATAAGACTAATTTGTAAATACTGAATTGTATAGAGCTCAAAACAAAATCCATGAACATCTTGAAATATATTCTGAAATTTATATTTTGTTTAGAAATATCTCTATTCATGCTACAAATGCCAACATTGTGTACTTGAAAGCAGCAAGCATCTCAATGACACATTCCACAATGTTTTTATTTTCAAACAAGAGGCTTTATTGGATTAATTGACTGAGTTTAAAAGAAAGTATTGTATATTTGATCTCTAGGCAAAACAAGCTCAAATAAAACATAAAATTTCTATATCAATAACTGCAGCATTGTAGTTCTTATTCTTTGATAATCGTTTATTAGTTGCCCAAGGAATTGAGGGCTGTTATTGCCGAGCGTACTGAACACGAATCCATTCCTACATTCAACTTCCTCTTTCATAGTACGGCCAGAACAAAATATAATGACATTTTAATAGAGAACTTGTTATTTAATCGGCAATCCTCCAACATAGCAGTTACCCATAATGCAGATTATCCTCTGAAGGAAACCTCTACTTAGTAAACATAATCCTACACTGTTTTCCATGTTAAGTGGCAGGGGTCCATTCCTAACAATAAACATAAAGATAATCAATTGCTTACAACTTTTGGCAGACTCATTTGTATAAACAAGAAACCTGCTTGAACATTAATTATAAAATGGCTGTTCTGGACTGCAGTTACTAAACAGAATAAGAGCAGGTGCCAAAGGCTATGTATGATTAAGATACATTAATAGATATTAAAATTAATCACTTTATGGAAACATTTAAGGGTTATGAAATATATCAACAGAAGTACTTTTTAGTGAATATTGTTTTTTAAATTAGTCTGCATTGTAATTCATTTCTATGAGGTTAGTACCTTGTAAGATGCTCTTGCCATGTGTGTATGAACTTGTTTCCATAGGGAATTTATATCCTTTTTAAAAGCTACAGAAGCCTTGCTGAACCTCATATAATCTAATACAGTTGTGGACTAGTGATAGTAAAAATGAATTTACATTTAGTACAAAATCTGCAACTTATCTTCATGATGTGATATGTGATACATGATACATTGCTGGGGTCTGACTAACTGTAACCTGGGACATTGTTGGAAGACAGAGGAAATTGCAGGTGCACTTGCAGAGATATTTCATCAACGTTTTACCCCCATAGCAACCTAACTTCACCCTATCAGAGATATTTGAGATATTCCCTTGTTCTATATATCCTTTTCCCAATCTCTCAACTTTAAAATTAATATTTTCTTTCCCTTTCCCAATTCTTTGACTTGATGCATTACCTCCGTTTCTCTATCCGCAGATACTGTCTGGCCTGCTGAATGTATTTGCATGTTTAATTAAAGTAATTTTATGCCAGCACCTTAGCATCAATCCCTTTGGTGGTTTCCAATATGTTGCACATAGACCAAAGTTTGATTTTTTTTAATGCTAAATATTTATTTTTCATTAATTGTGCATGATATAGATATACTAGACTATAATTATATACAGTTTCACAACAATAATTTAAGAAAGATCATGATTAGAAAACCATAAAATAACCACCATAACATTTTGCATATTTTCAGACCTGGTTGTGACTGCACATAATAAACTTTAATAGATCATTTGTGAAAAATGTTAAAATGAAATACTGGTTAACTTTTTGAGTTGTTTTTTTGCTTGTTTATGCATAATATTAACTGGATTTATATTTGTGCTTAAAGATCTCCAGAGGATCTGATATGAGGCTTCGTAATATACACTTTAATATATAGTTCCCTGAAGGTGGAATCGCATGTAGATAGGGTGGTAAAGAAAGCCTTTGGTGTGCTGGCCTTTATAAATCAGAGCATTGAATATAGGAGTAGGGAAGTAATGTTAAAATTGTACAAGGCATTGGTAAGACCAATTCTGGAGTATGGTGTACAATTTTGGTCGCCTAGTTATAGGAAGGATGTCAACAAAATAGAGAGAGTACAGAGGAGATTTACTAGAATGTTGCCAGGGTTCCAGCAACTATGTTACAGAGAAAGGTTGAACAAGTTAGGTCTTTATTCTTTGGAGCGCAGAAGGTTAAGGGGGGACTTGATTGAGGTCTTTAAAATGATGAAAGGGATAGACAGAGTTGACGTGGATACGTTTTTCCCATTGAGGGTAGGGAAGATTCAAACAAGAGGGCATGACATGAGAATTAAGGGACAGAGGTTTCGGGGTAACGTGAGGGGGACCTTCTTTACTCAGAGGGTGGTGGCTGTGTGGAATGAGCTTCCAGCAGAAGTGCTAGAGGCAGGATCGATTTTAACATTTAAGAGTAAAGTGGATAGGTATATGGACGTGAAGGGAATGGAGGGGTATGGTCTGAGTGCAGGTAGATGGGACTAGGGGAAAACAAATGGTCGGCACGGACTGGAAGGGCCGAGAGGGCCTGTTTCCGTGCTGTAATTGTTATATGGTTATATGGTTATATACTAAATAAACACTTTCATTAGAGAACAGCACTTTAGTTGACAAGTAGGAAATAAATGAGCGAAATTGGAACAAATGTCCAGAAGATTTACGATTTAGATCCTATAATATAGATCACAAATTGGCTGTTGTGCAAATGGTCTAACCATTATGTCCTTGACTTCCAACAAAGGTAGCGGAAAGTTGGTGTACAATCTATTGATCATTCAAGTATTTCTTTTAAATGATGTATAGTAAGTGTTATCAGGAATCAGACTGAATTATCAGCATGACCATTATTTCAGTAAAGATTTGATACATAGTTCATTTACCATTAAGTTGCGTGAAATCTGACATACAGTAAATCTCCCCCATTAAATCACCAAAAATGAACAAATCAGCAGGATCAGTCAATGAATGCCATTCTTGCCAACAATGTCCATACATGGTGAAAGGAATAATATTTTAATTGTAAATATGTACTCGAACTTTAAGAAAGTGAGAGAGAGAAAATTAATATTTCAGGTCAATTACCTTTTGCCAAAGCAGGAAATATTAGGAAAAGGGCATGATTTGATTTGCAGAAAAATGGGAGGGGAGGAGATAAAAAAGGAATGACAGGGTGAGAACTAAGAGAAAGATAAAGTCAAATCGAGGTTGGCTGAAAGCGATTGGTGAAAGCTTGTTAATGGCAGCCGTGAGGCCTTCATCTTCCACCACATTTGGTTATTCTGTTATTGCATTTTGGCTTTTGTTTGTACTCCCTCAAATTGTACAACAGTCTTTGCACCATTCTGTTGTTCTGCATTTGTTGTATATGTAACATTTATCATAACCACATACATTGTTTTCTCTAAGAGCTCTATGCCAACATGGAAATTCGTTGTCCCCTGATGTATTCTATAATAAACTAATCTGAATCTAAATCTAATCTATCTGTAGGAAATGTATATTGAGGGTGTGACAGAACCAAAGAAAAGCAATGCTGGAAACTTGTGATTTTGGGTACAATAGCTAGTAAAAGAGAATGTTTGAAAACCTCAATGGGTTAGGCAATATCTATGGAGAGAGGAAAAACTAGATGACCTTACATCAGAACTGTCCAAAGACGGAAAAGCAGAAAAAGGTACTTACAGGCAACATGAGAAGAACAATGATAATTCTGGAATCACTCAGTGGGCCAGGCAGCATACATAGAATCAAACAGTCATACAGTGTGCAAACAGGCCCTTTGGCCCAACTTGCCCACACCGACCAGCGTGTTCCATCTACGCTAGTCTCATTGCTTCTTTAACATTGCAATAGTCCCTGCCTCACCAACTTCCTCCAACAGCTTATTCCATACACCCACCACCCTTTGCATGAAAAAGTTACACCTCAAATTCCTATAAGATCTTTCCTACATAGTGCGAGAAACAGAGGCAGCAACCCTGCTCATTGAGCTCAGTACGTCCTCCTCCAGAAAGAAAATCTACCTGAAATACTGCCATTAATACTCCATTTCCTGGATGATATTGAGTTTTTTTTTAATGTTGCTGGAGTAATGGTTCAAAGGTTATTTATTGGTCACACACCATAGGTGTAGTGAAATGCTTGTTGCCAATGCAGCACCTAAAAAAAGAATACAGACATAACAATATTAAAGAGATTTAAACATTAAAAACATCCCCCCACAATGGTTCCCATTAAGAGGGAAGGCACAAAGTCCAGTCCCCATCACATGTCCACCCATAGTCGGGCCTATTGAGGCCTCCGCAGTCACCTATACAGAGGCCCGATGTTCCAGGCCGTTCTCACCGGATGATGGTGCTCCGGCGTCGGGAGAACCCTCTCAGCGTCATGGGAAACCTGGAACGGCTGCTTCCTCACCGGAGACATCCGAAGCCGACGGGCCGTGCTGGATGGAGCTCCACCACTGGTGATCTCAGTGAGAGATCCCAGGCGCCCGATGTAAAGTTCCACGATAGCGCTCCAGCGCTGAGCCGCCACCAAAGCTGAGGTTCTGGGCGGTCCCCTCAGGAAACGCCGCTCCAGGCCCGCTGGTAGGCCGCAAGGACGGGTAGAAGATGCTGCCCGGAGAAAAGCCACCTCTCCGATCAGGTAGGGAGCTTGAAAAGTAATTTCCCCCTTCCCCCCCCCCCCCCCCCCCCCACCCCCCACATAAAAAAGACTAGAACTCCAAAACAAAACACTAAAACACACTAAAAATTAAAAAAAAGAGTGAAAAAAACAGACAGCTGCAGGCTGGGCAGCCATACCATACAGGACGGCACCCGCCTACCACTCATCAATGTCGAGCTTGTAGCTGGTGGAATGGCTGCGGAATGTCAGGAAGTGTTACTCATTACAGGGCTCCCAGCCTCTAACCTGCTCGTGCAGCCACTGTATTTAAAAGCTTGCTCTGTTGATTTTCTGATGAATCATAATCTCTGGTACATTTTTAGTGGACAACTCAATAATGGTAAGCCTATTTAAATGTCAATACGATCGTTGGAGTGTTGCTCAGCAGTTTGAGGTATGAATGATATATACCACAAATCAGTTTAGCTTATTGACATGTGTACCGAGGAAAAGCAAAAAACTTTTGTTGCGTGCTATCCAGTCAGCAGAAAGACAATATACGATTTCAATCGAGCCATTTACAGTGTATAGATACATGATAAGGGAATACCATATAGTGCAAGGTAAAGCCGGCAAAGTACGATCAAGGAGAGTCCAAGGGTCATCAAAGAGGTAGATAGTAGCTCAGGACAGCTCTCTGGTTGTGGTTGGATGATTCAGTTGTCAGATAACAGCTGGAAGAAACTGTTATCAATGTCTGCTTATTTTCTGGGTATTGCTGCATGCAGGTATAGAATTTTATTTTCTGAGGAGCAGTGCATAAAATTGATTATTACCCATATCACACATCTGAGGTATGCTTTTACAAAATTGTATTCCCTTCGTTTTTACTGCCAGCAGGGTTAACAGGGGAATATTTTCTTGTATTCCCCCTTCTTGCGAATGCCTATGGATTTTACCTGTTAAAACAGCGGGGAATATAGTCTTATATTCCCCTGGTCTCACATCCGGGAACTTGGCAACGTGACGGCAACGTGACGCTGCGTGGGAAATTTAGAATATTCAAACGGCAGACAGGAAGACTGCCGCGTCCATTTTGGTTAAATTTTACGTGGAAGTCCGCCGAGTTGAGATGTTCAAATTTTCCTCTAGATGTCTGATATGGGTAATAATAACAATATTGACTGTCCTCTTTCGGGAGATACGACATATATTGCCCTCACTAGATCCATATTGCCCTCGTCTTCGACTCGGGCAATATGAATCTACTTCAGGCAATATATGTCGTATTCCCCTCAAGGCCAGTCAATATTCGATTATTATTGCACAATCACCAACAAGCTCATCAACAGGTTTCTGACTGTATGAAGAAGAAAATGTAATTGTTTGGCTGGACATAAGCATTGCCCTGAGGAACTCCTGCAAAAACGACCTGAGACTGCATCGATTTGTTTCCAGAAAATGCTACCAATATACTTTATGAATGGTATGAGTCCAGCCTTTGACTACATCCAATTAATGACACATTAATCATAAGATCGTAAGATCATAAGTGATACGAACAGAATTAGGCCATTCGGCCCGTCAAGTCTACTCCATCATTCACTAATGGCTGATCTATCTCTCCCTCCTAACCCATTCTCCTGCCTTCTTCCTGTAACCTCTGACACCTGTACTAATCAAGAATCTATCTATCTCTCTTAAATATATCCACTGACTTTGCCTCCACAGTCTTCTGTGACAAATAATTCCACAGATTCACCACCTTCTGACTAAATACATTCTTCTTCATTTCCTTTCTAACAGAACGTCCTTTAATTCTGAGGCTATGACCTCTAGTCCTTGACTCTCACAGGTGGAAACATTGATTCCAACAGGCTTGAGGTCTCAATTAGTTGAAAGGTATGAAGAAGTCTGGAGCCAAGTAGTCCAAGTGATAAGCAAACTGAGCATCATTTAACATGTTATTGGTGAGTAAATGCCACTTGATATTACTGTTGATGACACCGTTCATCATGTTATTAGCAATCAACAGTGGATATTGGCCTCCAGTTTGGCAAGTTAGATTTGTTCTACTTATCATGATCAGGGCAAATATGGGCAATTTTCCATTTTGTCAGGTTGATTCCTGGGTTGTCATTCTACTTTAGGAGCTTGGCGAGGTGTGCATCTATTTAGGGAGTAATAGTCTTCAGCACTTTGCACTATCTACTCTTAGCTGTGGTTGTTTTCATGTTGAGTGAATGAAGAAATGGCTGAGTTTCAATGATGGTGAGCATTTCAGGAGGAATCTGAGATGAATTCCACAGGCAAGTATGCAGTTTTCACAGCCAGTGCCATGAAAGAGCAGAGGTGCAATTTGCGAATGCAGTCCCAAAAGTTGTAGCCAAGGCCTTGATGACCTCCAGAGATTTTTGTACCAACTTCACCATTTAATTAAATCATAACTGATCTTATATCTCAGAGTCACTTTGCTGTTATGAATCCATACCACTTGATTCCTTAATTTCAATAAAATAAACACCATACTCAATGTTTATTTGAATATTGAGGCCCCTGCAACCCTCGGGTTGAGTATTCTAAAAAATGCACTACTATTTGGGTATGAAATTTCTTCTGATATTTATTTTAAATGGATAAGCTTTTATTATAACATAGATTACAGCATAGAAGCTAGCTCTTTGGAATGGAATGGAATGGAAGACCTTATTGTCAGATGTGACTAGGCACAGTGAGATTCTTTGCTGTATACCCAATGTATACAAATAGCAGCCACCTACGGCGCTGACAAAGTTACAAGGCACGCTGGCTCCCCCTTTTGTTCTCCCCGCCACCCCCCCCCCCCAACACCGTGTCCCCATTGTCGTTTGTTCTCCCCCCCCACCTCCCTCACAGCGGTCCCCCCACGCCAGGTCCTCCATTGTTCTTCCCCTCCGCATGGCCCACAATTCTGTGCTGAATATGATGCCAAATTAAACTAATCCTTTCTGCCTGTACTTGATCTAAAGTGCCCTCAATTATGTTTGGGACAAAGACCCACCATTTATTTATTTGCCTCTGTACTCCACAATTTGAGATATGTAATAGAAAAAAAATTACATGTGGTTAAAGTGCACATTGTCAGATTTTAATAAAGGCCATTTTTATACATTTTGGTTTCACCATGTAGAAATTACAGCAGTGTTTATACATAGTTCCCTCATTTCAGGGCACCATAATGTTTGGGACACATGGCTTCACATGTGTTTGCAATTGCTCAGATGTGTTTAATTGCCTCCTTAATGCAGGTGCAAGAGAGCTCTCAGCACCTAGTCTTTCCTCAAATCTTTCCATCATCTTTGGAAACTGTCATTGCTGTTTATTAACGAGGACCAAAGCTGTGCCAATGAAATTCAAAGAAGACATTATGAGACTGAGAAACAAGAATAAAACTGTAGAGACATCAGCCAAACCTTAGGCTTACCAAAATCAACTGTTAGGAACATCATTAAGAAGAAAGAGAGCACTGGTGAGCTTACTAATTGCAAAGGGACTGGCAGGCCAAGGAAGATCTCCACAGCTGATGACAGAAGAATTTGCTCTATAATAAAGAAATATCCCCAAACACCTGTCCGACAGATCAGAAACACTCATCAGGAGTCAGGTGTGGATTCGTCAATGACCACTGTCTGCAGAAGACTTCATGAATAGAAATACAGAGGCTACACTGCAATATGCAAACCACTAGTTAGCTGCAAAAATAGGATGGCCAGGTTACAGTTTTCCAAGAAGTACTTAAAAGAGCAAACACAGTCTGGAAAAAGATCTTGTGGACAGATGATACGAAGATTAACTTATATCAGAGTGATGACAAGAGCAAAGTATGGAGGAGAGAAGGAACTGCGCAAGATCCAAAGCATATACACCTCATCTGTGAAACACGGTGGTTGGGGGTGTTATGGCCTGTGCATCTATGGCTGCCGAAGGTACTGGCTCACTTATTTTCATTGATGATACAACAGCTGATGGTGGTAGCATAATGAATTCTGAAGTGTATAGACACATCCTACCTGCTCAAGTTCGAACAATTGCCTCAAAACCTATTGGCCGACGGTTCATTCTACAGCAAGACAATGATCCCAAACATACTGCTAAAGCAACAAAGGAGTTTTTCAGAGCTAAAAAATTGTAAATTCTTGAGTGGCCAAGTCAATCACCCGATCTGAACCCAATTCATTATGTCTTTTCTATGCTGAAGACAAAACTAGCCCCCAAAACAAGCATAAGCTAAAAATGGCTGCAATACAGGCCTGGCAGAGCATCACCAGAGAAGACACCCAGCAACTGGTGATGTCCATGAATTGCAGACTTCAAGCAGTCATTGCATGCAAAGGATATGCAACAAAATACTAAACATGTCTACTTTCATTTACATGACATTGCGGTGTCCCAAACATTATGGTGCAGTGAAATGGGGGGACTATGTATAAACATTGCTGTAATTTCTATTTGGCGAAACCAAAATGTATAAAAATGGCCTTTATTAAAATCTGATAATGTATACTTAAACAACATGTGAATTTTTCTATTACAAATCTCAAATTGTGGAGTACAGAGGCAAATAAATAAATGATGAGTCTTTGTCCCATACATTATGGAGGCACTGTATCTCCCTTTAGCTATCTGAAAGCCTCTTCAATGCTACTATTTGCATGGGCTGTCAGAAGTACCAGTGGCACCAAGTTCCAGGCACCTATCACTCTCAGTGTAAAAAAGAACTTGCCCCCAAAATCAAACTTTCATTTACTCCTGGTCCTTGTTACCCTGTGATTGAAAACATAATTCCTGCATGCACCCAATAAAAATCGCATTAATTTTGTGTGTTTGTTTTATTATTAACTCGAGAGTTTATAGACCAAATAGTATTTCTAGTGTAGCGGCGCCTGCTGACGCACACAGGTTTCGAACCCGGCGTTCGGAAGCCATGGTCACGTGACTCAGGAGGGGCTGCTTGTTTTAGCGAGGTTTTGCTTTCCCGCGGCAGTTCAGTGCTGACCACCGTTGTGGCCAGACGTGTTGTGAGAGCCTGTGAACTGAGAAGTTATTTTCTGAATAAAATACGTTGGAAAAACTCAGTTGTCGTTCTTGCGACCGCCAAATTGGTGACCCCGACCTGTCTAGCCATCGTAAGACAAGCAGATCATGCAGGAAGACTACGTTCCCAGCCAGCACGCGGCAGGGCTCACCGGGCTTCAAATTGCCATAGTTTTGGCCCGATCAACCTCAGATGTGGTTCGCCCACGTTGAGGCAGTTTCACCTGCACCGTATCATAGCAGACGATACCATGTATTTCCATGTGCTGGGAGCTTTGCCACAAAACTGTGTCTCGAGGCTGTTGCCTTGCATCAGGGACCCGCCAACGATTGCCAAGTATGAAGGGCTGAAGGCCATTCTGTTCCACACTTTCGGTCTCAGTCGCAGAGACAGGGCGGCGAAGATACTACACATGGACATGCCACATCTTTGTGCCCGTCCATCAGGGCGAAGATGTTAGCCCTTCGAACAGGCGTTCTGGAGCAGATGCCTGACGAATTCCGACTGATGCTCTCCAGAGCTGATTTCAGCGACCCCCAGCATCTCGCAGAGATAGCCAACGAATTGTGGGCCCACAGATGGCGGGACGTTTGTGCCTTCACCCGCTACCTTGTCACGGCGTGGGTGCAACCGAGACAACAACGGGAGATAGAAGAAGCCCAGCCCAGCGCCGAAGAGGAATCGCCGCTTCCAGTGGTTTACAGCCGACGTCGTTGGTGCTACTACCATCAGCGCTACGGCCCTGGTCTGTTCCAAGGTGGCTAAGACAGCATTGGCCAATGCCACTATGCTAGTTCACCCTAGGGCGTCAGCCCTAACGGCCCTCACCGTGGACACTTCCGACGTCGCGGTGGGTGCTGTCCTCGAACAGTGAGTAGGTAGCCGCTGGGTGCCGCTGGCATTTTTCAGCAGGCAGCTGCCAGTCCCCGAGGTTAAGCACAGCACATTTGATTGGGAACTCCTCGCGCTCTACCTAGCGATCCGCCATTTCCGTTATTTCCTGGAGGGGCGCGCGTTGACTGCATTCATGGACCACAAGCCACTCACGTTCGCTTTGACCAAGGTATCTGATCACTGGTCCGCCAGATAGCAGAGGCACCTTGCCTACATATCCAAATTCACATCTGATATTCGGCAAGTGGCGAGGAAGCTGAACGTTGTGGTTGACGCGCTGTCCCATCCGGCAGCCCCCAAGGTTTCCGCTTTAAGCCAAGGTGTGGATTATGAGGAGCTGGCCGCTGCCCAACAGGTGGATGCTGGTATGGAGGTTTACCGCAATGCTTAGTCGGGCCTTAAGTTGGCCAAGGTGCCCTGCGGTGCCGCTGGCGTGCAGGGCCTTTGCGATGTCTCCAAGGGCAAAGCCCGCCCCATTGTCCCAATTGCCTGGAGGCGTCAGATATTCAACACCATCCACAGCCTAGCGCACCCGTCCATTCGCGCCACCTCTGACCCGGAAGCAGGTCGCAGCATGGGCCCGCTCTTTTATCCTCTGTCAGACTTCCAAGGTGTAGAGGCATATACGCACGCCCATACAGGATTTTGCTGTTCCAGACGGCAGGTTCCTGCACATCCATGTCGACCTGGTAGGCCCCTTGCCGTGTTCGCGCGGGGCCATTCACCTACTATCGTGGACAGGTTTACCAGGTGGGCGGAGGCGATACCGTTAACTGACGCCTCCGCTGAGGCTTGTGTGTGGGCTATCGTCTCACATTGGATCGCTCATTTTGGGGTTCCTTCTGATATCACTACTGATCGAGGGGCCCAGTTCACGTCCTCCCTGTGGAGTGGAATGGCGCAGCTGTATGATGCGAAGCTGCACCAGACCACCGCATATCTATCTCCCAGAGTCCAACGGTTTGGTTGAGTGTTTCCACAGGTGCCTAAAGTCGGCGTTGAAAGCTCGGCTCAACGGCCCCGATTGGGTCGACCAGTTGCCTTGGGTCCTCCTGGGTATCAGAACCACACGTAAGGAGGACCTCAACACCTCCACAGCTGAGCTGGTTTACGGCTCGGTTTTGAGAGTTCCTGTGGATTTTCTGCCCGTCCCCCGGGATCAGGAGGTTCTGGCTTTGGCAGTGTTGGCTGACCTTCGCGAGCAGGTGCGCGCTTTGGTCCTGGTTCCCACTTCCCGTCACGGGTCGTCCGCGGTGCATGTGCCTACTATGTTATGGGATTGTGCTTATGTTTTCCTTTGTAGGGATGCTCACCGCTCACTGTTACAGCGGGTGTACGAGGGTCCGTACAGGGTGTTAAGGACTGGTACCTCGACGTTTACGTTGGACATGGGTGGCAAGGAGGAGTTTGTCTCCATGAGCTGCCTTAAGCCAGCACACGTCGACGAGGATAGCCCGGTGGTGGTGGTCACTCCGCGGCGTAGAGGAGGTCCACCGGCCGTTTTTCCCTCCTCTGCACCTGTTACCCCCGGTTATGTTCCACCGGTCCCATCTGTTACGCCTGCCCTTGTTCGCGTTTGTTGCGTCCCCCCGGTTCTGTTTTGCCGGCCACTACTGTTACGCTCACCCCGCGACCTCGGACTACGTGTTCCGGTCGAACCGTCCGGTTACCCGTGCGTTTCCGTACTGTGGATTCTGGGGGGGACTATCTAGCGGCGCCTGCTGGCGCACGCAGGTATCGAACCTGGCGTTCGGAAGCCGCGGTCACGTGACTCAGGAGGGGCTGCTTGTTTTCACGCGTGTTTTGTTTTCGCGCGGCAGTTCAGTGCTGACCACTGTTGTGGCCAGATGTGTTGTGAGAGCCTGTGAAGTGAGAAGTTATTTTGTGAATAAAATACGTTGGAAACACTCAGTTGTCGTTCTTGCCACCGCCAAACTAGTTTAGTATTTCTGGAACTAGTTTAGTATTTCGCTGGAATTTAGAAGATTGAGGGGTAATCTCATAGAGACTTACAAAACTCTTAAGGGGTTGGACAGGCTAGATGCAGGAAGATTGTTCCCGATGTTGGGGAAGTCCAGGACAAGGGGTCACAGTTTAAGGATAAGGGGGAAGTCTTTTAGGACCGAGATGGGAAAATCGTTTTTCACACAGAGAGTGGTGAATCTGTGGAATTCTCTGCCACAGAAGGTAGTTGGGGCCCTTGTGGCTGAAGGGATCAGGGGGTATGGAGAGAAGGCAGGTACAGGATATTGAGTTGGATGATCAGCCATGATCATATTGAAGGGCGGTGCAGGCTCGAAGGGCCGAATGGCCTGCTCCTGCACCTAATTTCTATGTTTCTATGTTTCACAGTACAACTCCTATTCCCATAAATTAATTTGGTGAACCCATCTTGTCATAAGCATACATTTCCTTACGTTAAAAATAAATGGCATTATTTTATAACTCTTTTTATCCAGTGGTGATGTACAAATTTTGCATTGATGGATTGTATTGTTTGTTTTCAGTGATGATTTTTGCTTCCACAGCCATAAGCGATGTACAGCTGTACAGCTTTTCTAACATGATTAAAATATATTGCAAGATTATTTTAAGTAATAAACGTTTAATGTGGAATATGCACACCTATAAAGGAAATGAAAACTATTCCAAGGACGCCTCAGCTCTTGCACCTCCTGACCAAAGATGCTAGAGGAGTATCTTTGCTCCTGACTTGCACACCAGCCAAGCTTGACTGGTTCTGCAGCCGCAGCGCAGAGGCTTCTGGGGAGCGTGGCAAGGAAGGTCGGATGGCCTCTGTCGCCCGGGTCAGAGTTGAGGCATGGTTACTATGGCGGCGCTGACAGTTGTCTGCAGGCCGCTGGCCCTGTGGCGGGGGGCCGGCGCTCTGGTTGCTGCCGGCCCGGGGAGGTGCAGCTCGGCAGCCGGGAGCGGCTTCGCTGCGTTTGGGAAGCCGAGGCGGGAAGCGTGAGGCAGCGGGGCCGCCTGGAAGGAGAGGTTACAGTGAAAGCGCAACGGAAGCCGAGCTGCGAGTGCATTACCTGGACGTGGAGTCGGCAGGTAAGGTCACACTGGGGAGGGAGAGTTAGCATCGAGGGACGGAGGGACGGAGGGAAAGGTAGTACGTCGTTGCGAATGGCAGGCACCCAGCATACTCTAATTCGGATTTGGCCTTATTGCTCTGTGGTTGATCAGAATCCAAGGTTGCCCTTGAGCGCGGATTTCATGATTTATTTGAAGCTGAAATCCCTATATTTGTGTCGAAGGATTGCAGTGGATTCCCTACTTTGTTACTTCAGTTTGTATTTTTTCCCTAATTTTGTTACTTTCTACTTCTATGGTTCATCGTTTAATCGATCAAAACTTTACTCTTGAATTTAAATAGACAAGAGTGTTTTACTGTCATGCGTCCCAGATAGAATAATTAAATTCTTATTTGCAGCAAGCCAACAGAATATGTAAACATAGTACACTGTAAAACAATATAATAAATGAGAAAAAAAATATATATACACACACACACACACACACACATACTCACCAATACACACACACACACACACACACACATATACACTAGACCAAGTGCAGACCCGTTGGGTCTGTTCCTCCAAAGCGCGTTTGTGGTGGTGGTGGTGGTGGTGGTGGGGGTGGTGGGGGGGTTGAGATGCAGGGCGGCATGCGGCGTCGCACACACTAACCACTGCCACACTAACTACCTCCTTGATATATTATTATTAATTAGATCCTTTTACCCCATACCCGCCCTATCCACTGACGCATAGCCCCCAACTCGCAGGCGCGTCTAGAGATGGAGAGGGGGATAGAGAGTGAGGGCAGAGAGAATGGGGAGAGACAGTGAGAGAGGCAGAGACAGAAGGGCAAGAGTTGGGGAGAGCGGGGGTGGAGGAGGAGTGGGGAGGGTGGGGAGGGGGGCTGAGAGGGGGGGAAGGAAGGGGGGAGATGGGGTGATAATGGAGGGGGAGAGATGGGGGGAAGGGAGGGGAAGAGGTGGGGGAGGGGAAGAGGTGGGGAAGGAAGGGGAGAGGTGGGGGAAAGGGTTGGAGGGAAGGGGGTTTAGGGGAGGGCAGGGGGGTATGAGGGGGAGGGAAAGAGAGAGAGAGAGGGGGTGAGGGAGAGAGAGAGGGGGGGAGAGAGAGAAGAGGGGGAGAGAGAGGGGGGGAGAGAGAGGGGAGGAGAGAGAGATAGGGGGGAGGAGAGAGGGAGGGGAGGGGGAGAGAGAGAGGTAGAGAGGGAGGGAGGGGGGAGGGGGAGAGAGAGAGAGAGAGAGAGAGAGAGAGAGAGAGAGAGAGAGAGAGAGAGAGAAAAAATCGCCAGTGAAAGACAGGCCATTGAGGCGCCGGCTCTGGCACGCTGGCTCTAGCCAAAGATAGGCTGTTCCCCCTGCGAAAAGCAGTGGGGGAAGAGCCGATCTTTGCCTTGAGCAAGCGTGACAGAGCCGGCCCGGGGGGGGGGGGGGGGAGGGGGAGTAGAACCGGGCGGTAGCAGTGAAAATCGTCAGCGATAGAGAAAAATGCCGGTGCTTTCGGAGTAGAACTGGGTGGCAGCAGTCGTTATTGTGGCTGGCCAGCAGGAGGAGACAAAATGAGTGAGGGGGGGTGAAGGATTTTATTTAAAAATGTGTACATACAAATGTCTGAATGTAATGAGGAGTGGATCCGTGAATGTAAATGTGTAATGTGTAGCAAAATGGAAATTTTAGCGTGTGGTTTTGGCGGACCATGAAATCAAAGGCCAAAAATGTGACACAAATAAACACATGCACACACACACACACACACACACACACACACACACACACACACACACACACACACACACACACACACACACACACACACACACACACACACAGAGTTTTAAAAGTGTATATATATATATACTAGACTAAGTGGGACCCGTTGGGTCCCATCTTCACATGGGACGGCTGGTCCCCCAACACAATATTACACCTCTCCACCAATTCCAATCTTGCTGGCCAGTGGGGGGAGGGGGGCTTTCTGTAGCGCTAGCATGGTGTTGTGGGCCGAAGGGAGTGGTTTCCAGAAGGCTAGTATGGACATTGTGGGCCAAATGGTTTCATGGGCTGGCAGCTCAGTCACTGAGACCACACACACTCACACACTCACACACACATACACTCACAAACACACACACATTCACTCACACACATACATACACACACATACTCTCACACATACACTCACACACACACACTCACAAACAGATACGCACACATCCCACGCACACACACACACACACACACACACACACACACACACACACACACACACACACACACACACCCCCAATACTAAAATGACAAGTAACTTCAGAATGTGTTGAATATACAGTGTGTAAAACAAATCTTTAAAGTCTGCTGTACAGGCTGCTGCTGCTGAAGCGAAATAACATTTAACAAACACACTCACCATAGAGCATAAACTCATGAATTATTCAGCAGCGCCTGCATTCGTCGCCATTCCGCTGCTTGCCACGAACCGGAAATTGCGCACTCAGCGCCAGCATGCCACTAACCGGAAATTACATCATCGGCGCCATCTTGTAACCAAGCGAAAATCACAGAATGAGCGGCAATTTTGAAATTAAACACAGTTCTGATTTGATAACATGTTTATTCACTTTATCCATCCGAAAACTGTTGCTGAAAGCCCTTTAAAAAACACCAACCACTTGCGGGAAAAAAACATTGAGCAAGCAATTTAAAAAACGCCAAGCAATTGCGGGAAAAGAGCACTGAGCAAGCCGACAAAATACACATCTGTTCGCTGAAAAGCACATCGAGGGGACTCACCGTGGAGTAGATTCGCAGCTCAGAGAGCCGTGACCCTCGTGCTTCCTGGGTCTGGCAGAGACTGAGTGAGGCACGACACCGGGTTGTATAGTCCCTCTCCCTGCCGCCTGTGGGGGCAGCAGAGAGAATGGGACCTTTTTAAAAACATTAATCTCTCTCTCATTTTTCATCGATGGAAAAAATCCTCTGGTCCAGGAAGGCGGAGGGGGGCTCTGAGCGAGATGGCGAAAGATGACGGCCGTAGGTGGCGGCGTTCTCTCGGAAATTGCGGCACAATGGGCCAAAAGCGATTAAGATCAGACTTTTAGTAATATAGACTAGACCAAGTGCAGACCCGTTGGGTCTGTTCCCCCAAAGTGTGGTTGCGGGGGAGGGGGGGGCGGCATACACGCCACACATGCTAACTACCCCCCCGCAACATGCTAACTACCCCCTTGATATTATATTAATATTATTAATTTGCTCCTTTTACCCGATACCCGCTCTATCCACTGACGCATAGCCCCCAACTCGCAGGCGCGTCTAGAGAGGGAGGGGGGGGTTAGAGAGTGAGGGCAGAGAGAGAATGGGGATTGCCAGAGAGAAAGGGGCAGAGACAGAAGGACAAGAGACAGAGGGAGAGGGGGGTGGGCGGGGAGGGGGAGAGGGATGGTGGGTGAGGGGGGGGGGAGGGTGGGGGAGGAGGGGTGAGAGAGATGGGAGGACGGAGAGAGGGGAGGAGAGAGAGGGGCTGGAAGAGGTGAGGGGGAGGGGGAGAGGTGAAGGGTAGGGGGAGAGGTGAGGGGGGGAGGGGGAGAGGGAGAGAGGGGGAGAGGGGGAGAGGGAGAGAGGGAGAGAGGGAGGCGGTTGACAAGGATTGAAGCAGCCTTTCAAGGATTTTGACGTTGGAGAAGGAGAGGCAGAGGGGCTTCAATGTGAAAATTCCTGAGTTTTCTCTACATTGTCGAGGGTGCGGTTGTCGGCGGACTGCCAGGAGTGCCTGGAGAGTACCTCTCGGCTTTCGACAAACTTGGGCACTTTCCTGCTTCAGCTGGAGGTTTCTGCTTTCTGCTGCCTGTCTTTGACTGTGACTGTCTATGGAACTTAACTTGGAGCTGAGCTGCTGGGGTGCCTGGAGCTGGTTTGTGCGTCTGTCAGGATGGCAATGGGTGGGGCGCGGCCGAAGGACCGGAGCTACGCAGCGGTGGCTTCAGTGGCAGATACGAGGCCATCTGAGCATGAGCCTCATGTTGACTTGGATTGGGACGGTTTTGGTATCTCGGTTCATACTGGGCTTATGATGTCCAGGGGAGCAATTACAAAGGGCATAAATGAACTTCTTGGGAGGGGAGCTATTGTCTCTTCCGAGCTCGAAAGAGGAAAGGTTGAGATGATACTAAAGACCCGGGAAGGTGTGGCCCGAGCGTTGGAGAAGCAGGTCTCAATGGGGGGGTGGTTTCCACATACAGGTGGATCCGTGGGTATCCAGGGTGAGACCAGTTCTCCTGCGGAGTTGCCCCACATGTATTCCGGACGCGTCACTTATTCCACATCTGTCTAAGTTTGGGGAGGTGCGGTCTAAGTGCTTTAGGCTCATGCACCCTGGGGGGGGACCCAGATGAAAAAGGGGTCTTCAGTTTCAAGAGGAGGGTGTTCATGAAGGTGGGTGAGGGGGGAGCTTCAAGGTGGAGTGTAGGGGTCTCCCTAGAACCGTGCGTTGGAGTTGGGGAAAGGCACGGTGTCATGCGTGCGGCGAATTTGGACATCTCCGGAGGGAGTGTCTTATTCGCGGGGTCACTGCGAGAAGTTCTAGCGCAGTGGCCCAGGGATGCACTGCTGGTCCATCCAGTGTGGCTCGTCAAACCTCAGTGACGCGGGGGTGGTACTGCTGACCCGGCTAGGGCTGCCAGCTGGGGCGGCAGTGATAGCCCATCTGGGTCCGCAGTTTCTGCCTTGGGGACCCGGGGCAGCGATAGCCCCCGCCCCGCATGTCCTGGTGGCGGCTGAAGGCGGGGTATAGGGGGAGGGGGGTGAGGAAGGGGGAATTGGGAGAAGCAGAGGAAGAAGAAGAGAAAGGAGAAGAAAAAGTCCGCCCGTGCGAACTGTGCACCTGCCGAGTTCTGAGACCACCCAAGGGGCGCCTGTCAGCTCCAGTGAGGTGCAGATTGCACCTGCCGTGGCCCAGCAAGGAGCTGAGGTGGTTCAGATGGGGGCAGGGAAGTTAAAACCTGCGGGTGGTAAAGCGGCTGGGGGTATCGTGGAGGCGGAAGACAGTTCCGTTATGGAGGTCACCGTACCGCCACATACTAGCGGGACAAAAAGGAGGTTAGTGACTGGCGAGGAAGAGCAAGGGCGTGACTCTAAAGTTAGGGGGATGTCTTTCTCCAGACTTTCCACCACTGATGTGGTTCGTGGTCTTGAACTGGTGTCTTCTGGGTCGGAGGTTGGGCCTCTATTTCAGGGATCTTCCGCGGGTATTATAAGACCATGTGCTGGGGTTGACTCCCCTGGTGTTGTGCCCTCGGAGCGGGTGGATGCCACTTCGTTTCAGGGGCCCTCCGAGGGAGTTATCTCATCGGGTGTTGTGGTTAGCTCCCCTGGGTGTGTGTCCTCTGGGTTGGTGGAGGTCCCCTTGTTTCAGAGGCCTACTGAGGGTGTTGGCACGCCAGATGATGGGATTAGCTCCCCTGGTAGTGTGCCCCCTGAGACGGAGGATGAGCAGAGTCAGCCCGAAGGGCGAGGTTCGGGGGCATTGGTGTACCAGTCTGTGCTCCATATCAGTGCCAGTGGAGGTGCTGGGGGTGTGCTGCCTCACCGGCTGAGTTGGCAGGGGAGAGTTTAAAAGCAAGTGGAGATTCTCTGGGTGTTGCCTGTGGAGAGGGTACTCTAGGTGTTGTGGAGGTCGGGGCTGTTTCGGGTCGTGATCCTCTTTCAGATTCCGGGGGTGCCAGTGTACCACAGGCCCTAGAGATGCCTCTTGTTTTTCTTCCCCAGGCCCAGACGTGGATGGTAGAGTGCAGGAGCCCAACCAGTCAGCGGGCTACTTGTTGCGGTCAGGGGAATCGGGACCCTTCCCCGGCATTGATTTTGGGGGTGGTGGCGTGCTGGAGGAGGGGGAGAGTGATGGAGCCAGTTTGTGTAGCGGGATTAGCGAACTTTCGGAAAGTTCTGGTCTTACGATTTTTGATAACGACCCTGGTCGCTGCGTTGTTTCAGGTGCGAGTGGGTTGGCCAAGTGCCCAGACTCCAAGGCCGTTTATCATGCAAGTGTTATCCGACCAGCATGCCATTTCGTGATGCGAAGCGACGCACACTGTACAGGATGCTCCTGCACATTCTGCACTTCCTTGCCTTCGTCCCCCGTCCCGACACACCATGGCGGACGGTATTACCACCGAAGGCGGGGGAGGTCCCCAGTGGGGGTCCTTCTATGAGGGAGTTGTTCGCCTTTACATTGGGGACCTGGGGTGGAGAGTGTTGCACAGAGCGGTGGTATGTAATAAACTTTTGAGCCGGTTCACGGGCTCGTCCGCCGCATGTATTTTCTGCGGCGAGGAAGAGACCGTGTTCCACGTGTATATGGAGTGTGAGAGGTTACTGCCCCTGTATCAATATCTGAAGGGGTTGTTCCTCAAGTTCTGGTTGCATTTTAGTCCCACGATTCTAGTGTTCGGCCACAAGGCAGGGAGTGGGGAGAGCCGAATGGGGGGGGGGGGGGGGACTTCCCTGTCGGTTTGCTCCTGGGCCTGGCCAAAATGGCCATTCGCTGGTCCAGGCAGCGGGCGGTCAATGGTCAGGCTAGAGACGACTGCCTGCCCCTCTTTCGGGCCTATGTCCGTGCATGTGTGTCCCTGGAGAGGGAACACGCGGTGTCCACGGGGACTCTGGAGGCTTTCCGTGGGTGCTGGTCACCGCGTGGGGTTGAGAGAATTGTAAACAATTAATGTATTGTACTATAATGATTTTTTTTTTTGATATAGTGCAATTTTTGATTATGTTGTATTATATGATTGTGTCGAATAAAGTTTTTGAAATTAAAAAAAAATAAAAGGAAAGAGAGAGAGATGGGGGAGAGAGAGAGGGGGAGAGACAGAGAGAGCGAAATGCAACCATGCGTCACGCGTTCAGAATGTTCTGGAAATGAAGCGTACGCGTCTCATGCACGAAAGCTGTCGGCAGCTCTATGGAATTCAGAGGAGCAGCCTGCCGCGTCACACACACACTAACCACCCCTCTCCCTCTAACGTCCCCCCCTCTAAACCACCCCCCCCCCCTAACCAACCCCCCTTCCCCTTTAATCCCCCCTCCCCCTTACTTACTACCCCCCCCCTCCCCTCATCTCACCCCTCCCCTCCCCTCCTCCCCCTCCTCTCCTCCTCCCCTCTCCCCTCCTCCCTCCACTCCTCCTCCCTCCCTCCCCCCCTCCCTCCCTCCCCTCCACCCCCTCCCCTCCACTCCCTCCCCTCCACCCCATCCCCTCCACCCCATGGAAATCATACAATCTACAGATAGTTGTTCTACAACACATGTTTCATAATGTGAATTGGATACATATAAAGCGATAGATGAATTTTGTATTATTTGGACCAAATTGGATAAAACATTATTTCTAGAGAACTTAAAGTACTTAAAAGTTGCTTTAGAAATTGTCAAAGGACAAAGTTTCCATTGCAAAGAAACTATTTCTATCTAATGCTCTACCCTCCTCAAGCAGTAATCAAACCCTATTGATTCTTAAGAACACAATCTGTCAGTTTCACTGCAGCTGGCCATTGAAATTGACAAGCTTCACTTCCATTGACACTTAAGTATGCAACGATACGCTAAACAATGCAACATATAGCCTTCGGTATTTTTAGATTGCAGTAACAAAAATAAACTTGATAGAGTGGGTGCCAAAACAAAAATCTTACTCTCAACACTGACAAGACCAAGGAGCTGATTTTTGACTTTACAAAGGGAAAGTCAAGGATCCATGAACCTGTCTTTATTAATGGGTGGGCGGTGAGCGCATCAATAGCTTCAAATTACAGTGCATGCATATCTCTGAAGATTTGTCCTGGGCCCAGCACATTAATGCAATCGTTAAGAAAACTCCATTAATGCGTCTTTTCAGAAGATTGAGGAGATTTGGTACGTTGACAGATACAGAATATCTTGCAGGATGTGGGAAGTCAGGCAAATTTCCGGTGCCCCTGAGGACTATACCTGTGGGAAGTACATTCAGTTGCAGCTCCAGACTGACTGCGTTGGGAAATGGAGCTGCAGCTGGATGAACTCCGGATCATCCGGAAGGATGAAGGTATCATAGATAAGATTATAGTTTTTCAATTCTCCCACTGCTGTTCTGACTGTAAAATTAATTGGCTCCACCTTTCTGATTCTACAAAGTCTCCTTTAAATGTATCTGACTTTATTGTTACTCTTACCTAACATAAGGACTATTATACTTAATATTTTACTTAACTTTTGTAGAATTTGTAAACTAATAGAATATTATTGGTAGTCATAGAGTGAAACAATGTGGAAACAGGCCCTTCAGCCCAACTTGCCCACATTGGCCAACATGTCACAGCTACACTGGTCCCACCTGTCTTTGCTTGATCCGTATCCCTCCAAACCTGTCATAGAAACATTGAAACGTAGAAAATAGGTGCAGGAGTAGGCCATTCGGCCCTTCGAGCCTGCACCGCCATTCAATATGATCATGGCTGATCATCCAACTCAGTATCCTGTACCTGCCTTCTCTCCATACCCCCTGATCCCTTTAGCCACAAGGGCCACATCTAACTCCCTCTTAAATATAGCCAATGAACTGGCCTCAATTACCTTCTGTGGCAGAGAATTCCAGGGACTCACCACCCTCTGTGTGAAAAATGTTTTCCTCATCTCGGTCCTAAAGGAATTCCCCCTTATCCTTAGACTGTGACCCCTTGTTCTGGACCTCCCCAACATCTGGAACAATCTTCCTGCATCTAGCCTGTCCAACCCCTTAAGAATTTTGTAAGTTTCTATAAGATCCCCCCTCAATCTTCTAAATTCTAGCGAGTACAAGCCAAGTCTATCCAGTCTTTCCTCATATGAAAGTCCTGACATCCCAGGAATCAGTCTGGTGAACCTTCTCTGTACCCCTCAATGGCAAGAATGTCTTTCCTCAGATTTGGAGACCAGAACTGTGCGCAATACACCAGGTGTGGTCTCACCAAAACCCTGTACAACTGCAGTAGAACCTCCCTGCTCCTATACTCAAATCCTTTCGCTATGAATGCTAGCATACCATTTGCTTTCTTCACTGCCTGCTGCACCTGCATGACTACTTTCAATGATTGGTGTACCATGACACCCAGGTCTCGTTGCATCTCCCCTTTTCCTAATTTGCCATCATTCATATAATAGTCTACCCTCCTGTTTTTGCCACCAAAGTGGATAACCTCACATTTATCCACATTATACTGCATCTGTCATGCATTTGCCCGCTCACCCAGCCTATCCAAGTCACCTTGCAGCCTCCTAGCATCCTCCTCACAGCTAACACTGCCCCCCAGCTTAGTGCCATCCGCAAACTTGGAGATGTTGCATTCAATTCCCTCGTCCAAATCATTAAAATATATTGTAAATAGCTGGGGTCCCAGCACTGAGCCTTGCGGTACCCCACTAGTCACTGCCTGCCATTCTGAAAAGGACCCGTTTACTCCTACCCTTTGCTTCCTGTCTGCCAGCCAGTTCCCTATCCACATCAATACTGAACCCCCAATACCATGTGCTTTAAGTTCGTATACTAATCTCTTATGTGGGACCTTGTCGAAAGCCTTCTGAAAGTCTAGATATAACACATCCACTGTTTCTCCCTTATCCACTCTACTAGTTACATCCTCGAAAAATTCTATAAGATTCGTCAGTCATGATTTACCTTTCGTAAATCCATGCTGACTTTGTCCAATGATTTCACCACTTTCCAAATGTACTGCTATCCCATCTTTAATAACTGACTCTAGTAGTTTCCCCACTATCGATGTTAGACTAACTGGTCTGTAATTTCCCGTTTTCTCTCTCCCTCCTGTTTTAAAAAGTGGGGTTACATTAGCTACCCTCCAATCCTCAGGAACTACTCCAGAATCTAAGGAGTTTTGAAAAATTATTCACTATTGCATTCACTATTTCTGTGGCTACTTTCTTGAGTACTCTGGGATGCAGACGATCTGGCCCTGGGGATTTATCGGCCTTTAATCCATTCAATTTACCCAACGCCACTTCCCGGCTAACCTGGATTTCACTCAGTTCCTCCCCCATATTTGACCCCTGGTCCCCTGCTATTTCCGGCAGATTATTTATGTCTTCCCTAGTGAAGACAGAACCAAAGTAGTTATTCAATTGGTCTGCCATGTCCTTGTTCCCCATGATCAATTCACCTGTTTCTGACTGCAAAGGACCTACATTTGTTTTAACTAATCTTTCTCTTCACATATCTATAAAAACTTTTGCAGTCAGTTTTTATGTTCCCTGCCAGTTTTCTTTCATAATCTATTTTCCTATTCCTAATTAAGCCCTTTGTCCTCCTCTGCTGGACTCTGAATTTCTCCGTCCACTGGTAGGCTGCTTTTTCTGGCTAATTTGTATGATTCATCTTTTGTTTTTATACTATCCCTGATTTCCCTTGTTATCCATGGATGCACTACCTTCCCTGATTTATTATTTTGCCAAACTGGGATGAACTATTGTTGTAGTTCATCCATGCAGTCATTAAATACCTTCCATTGTACATCCACTGTCAACCCTTTAAAAATCACTTGCCAGTCTATCTTGGCCAATTCATGTCTCATACCTTCAAAGTTACCTTTGTTTAAGTTCAGAACCCTTGTTTCTGACTTAAGTATGTCACTCTCCATCCTAATGAAGAACTCAACCATATTATGGTCACTCTTGCCCAAGGGGCCACGCACAACAAGACTGCTAACTAACCCTTCCTCATTACTCAATACCCAGTCTAGAATAGCCTGTTCTCTCGTTGGTTCCTCTACATGTTGGTTTAGAAAACTATCCCGCATACATTCCAAGAAATCCTCTTCCTCAGCACCCCTGCCCATTTGATTCACCCAATCTATATGTAGATTGAAGTCACCCATTATAACTGTTTTACCCTTGTTGCAAGCATTTCTAATTTCCTGTTTAATGCTATCCCCAACTCCACTACTTCTGTTAGGTGGCCTGTACACAACTGCCACTAGCGTTTTCTGCCCCTTAGAGCTTCGCAGCTCTACCCATATCGATTCCACATTCTCCAAGCTAATGTCCTTCCTTTCTATTGCATTAATCTCCTCTCCCACCAGCAACGCTACCCCACCTCCTTTTCCTTTCTGTCTATCCTGAATATTGAATATCCCTGGATGTTCAGCTCCCAGCCTTGATCCCCCTGGAGCCATGTCTCCGTGATCCCAACTATAGCATAGTCATTAATAGTTATCTGCACATTCAACTCGTCCACCTTATTACGAATGCTCCTTGCATTGAGACACAAAGCCTTCAGGCTTGTTTTTACAACACTCTTACTCCTTATACAATGATGTTGACAAGTCCTGTTATGTTGACAAGTTATGTTGACTGTCCTTTCCATGTACCTGTCTAACTGTTTCTTTTTTTACATTTTTTAAAAATATCTTTATTTATTAGAGGTACCATAAGTTACATCAGTGTACATCCCTTATATTGTATTACAGTAATTGTACCCCTTAATTTTTTTAAGGCTTTAGAAAAGAGAGAAAAGAGAGAGAAATAACCGGAAAGAAAGAGTGAAAAAGAGATGTGAAAGTGCAAAAGCGTGACAGAGGGAAAGGAAACCCTTGAAGAGTTAGAGACTGGAGATTAAGAGATAGACCCTGGAGAGGTAAAAAAAAGAAAAAGGGAAAGAAAGAAGAAAAGCCAGTTACTTTATTATAAACATCTCGTAAAAAGAATCTACCAACTCGACAGTTTTTCTTTCCCCTTTACCAAGACCCGACACCGGTACTTTTTTGAGGTATTCTTGCACCTTATCCTTGTAGTAGATTTATAAATGCAGACCATGTCTTATAGAAACAGTCTGATTTTCCTGCTAGTCGGAGTCTCATGTCTTCCAAGTGTAGTGTTTTGAACATAGTTGAAATCCACATATTAACTGTTGGTATAGGAGTATTTTTCCAGAATTTTAAGATGAGCTTTTTTCCAGTTATTAAGCCATATTCAAATAGAGTCTTTTGAAACATTTAATTCAGGGCTATCTTCCGATATCCCGAAGATAATCCAGTCTGCTTTTGGAGTCAGTTTTATTTTAAATATTTTTGTGAAAATCTCAAAAATTTCTGTCCAAAATGTTTGAATTTTTGTACAAAAGACAAATGAGTGCACTATATTAGCTTCTTGACATTGACATTTATCACATATAGGTGAGACGTTGGGAAAAAGTTTACTTATTTTAGTTTTTGTATAGTATAATCTGTGTAAGATTTTAAATTGTATTAAGGTGTGTCTTACATTGATTGAACATTTATGCACATTTAATAAATATTCTTCCCACCTTTCTTTGGGAATTTTTATACTTAATTATGTTTCCCAGTCTCTCCTGATACCTTCTGTTGTTGGTATTTCTGCATTTAGAATAATATAATATATATATGATATTAGGTTTGCTGATTCTGCCTTTGTATTCATTACATCTTCCAGTAAGCTTGGAGGCATATTGTGATAGTCTTGTGCGTATTTTTTCAGATAGTCACAGATTTGGAAATATTTAAAATACTGATTTGTTTCCCAAATTGTATTTTAGTTGTATTTGTTTAAATGATAATAGTTTTCCCAATTCATACACATCTCCGAAGATTTTAATTCCAGCTCTTTCCCATTGTATAAATGCTTTATCTATAGTTGAAGGTCTAACTGTTTCTTAAACGTTGGGATAGTCCCAGCCTCAGACACCTCATCTGGCAGCTTGTTCCATACACCCACCACCCTTTGTGTGAAAAAGTTACCCCTCAGATTCCTATTAAATCTTTTCCCCTTCACCTTGAACCTATGCCCTCTGGTCCTCGATTCCCCTACTCTGGGCAAGAGACTCTGTGCATCTACCCGATCTATTCCTCTCATGATTTTATACACCTCTATAAGATCACCCCTCATCCTCCTGCGCTCCAAGGAATAGAGATCCAGCCTACTCAACCTCTCCCTATAGCTCACACCCTCTAGTCCTGGCAACATTCTCGTAAATTTTCTCTAAACCGTTTCAAGCTTGACAATATCTTTCCTATAACACGGTGCCCAAAACTGAGCACAATATTCTAAATGCAGTCTCACCAACGTCTTGTACAACTGCAACATGACCTCCCATCTTCTATACTCAATACTCTGACTGATAGTTCATTATTTCTCTATTTTTACAGGTATTGTTGTATTTGGAATAAATAGACCACAGTCCAAAAATGCTATCAGCAGGAACCTTGTAGAAATGGTAAGCACAAACATGTATGTAAATTTGTATTTTATTGAAGAGGCATAATGATACAATTAGGCGACACAGTGGTTGAGTTGCTGTCTTGTCACGCCAGGTACCCTGGTTTGTTCCTGATTAAGGGTGCTGTCTGTACGGAGTTTGCATATTCTCTCTGTAATCTTTGTGGTTTTCTCCAGGTGCTATTTCCTCTCTAGAAAAAGGCATGCAGGTTTGTCGGTTAAGTTGCTTCTGAAAATTGTCCCTAGTATGTAGGATAGAACTAGCGTACGGGTGATCGCTGGTCAGCGCGGACAAGGTAGGCTGAAGGGCCTGTTTCCAGGCTGTATCTAAAAACTAGAGAGAAACTATTGTGCATTCATAAGAATATCATTGGAAAATTGATTATGCCCGAGGACTAGGAGATGGATAATGGTATTTCTCTGTTTAAATAGGAGATGGAGCAAGTCTAGGTACCTTCAAATTAATTTTTGGGAGAAAATATTATACTAAAATGGAAGAAGTCCAAAAAGCTGCAGTATAAAGACTAGTCACTTTGGTTTCAAAGCCATGCAACCAACCTTGTTCAATCCTTTCAAGGCGTGAGGAAGAGTGGTAGATGTTATTTATTTGGATTGCCAAATGGTTTAAAAGTGGTGGATTAATAATTTATGACTAGATCTTTTGTATGTTCAGTCAGGGTACACACTGAGTAAAAGAATGGATAATTCTGGAAACTGAACAAAATTAAGCAAGATAGGATTAACTTTACTTGTTGAGATTTGTGGTAGTTTAGAGATTCTACTTTGCGCCATTGTTTATTTCACAATTTATATGTATAATTTGGACTTGGAAACAGAATTACAATTAAAAAATTTGCACATGTCATCAAATCGGTGGACTTAGTTAAGATTGAAGAGAATTGCAATGCAATAAAGTCATTAATACTGTTCCAATGTGGGCATGTAAATTGGAATTTTATTTTTTCATGCACATAAGCAATGAAAGCTGCAATTGACAGGAGAATATTAAAAAAATATTCATTGTGGGACAAGGAGGAAGAGGATTTCAGAAGAAAGGGTTGAGGGCAACATATTCAGAAATTGTTAAAGTTTGATCCTTGGGATTGACTTGGGGATATGGTTTCCATATTGGTTTTCTAAAACGAGGGCCATAAAAATAAAATTAAAGTGGTTAAAGCTTAATGCCATATGGACCAGTTGAGGGCTGATGACTAAGGAGAAGCTGAGTAAATATGTTAAAAAAAAAAGATCTGAAAGATTGATGAGGTAGGAGAATGTTCCTTTGTAAGATAAACATGGAGACAAAAGTGCTATATATATATATTGATCTGACATTGTTCTTCTGAATCTTAGATTTTATATTTTTTCTCTCTTGTTTAGATGGCAGCAGCAATAGAAGAAGTGAAACATGATAACAGTGTTCGGACAGTTATATTGCGCAGTGAGGTACCTGGAATATTTTGTGCAGGTGTGTCATCGGCATTACCTTTCAAATAACTTTAAACAACATGCGTTCAGAATATAATCAATTTGATCAGACTTTCATTTCCAAAAGACAATGTGAAATATTTGCAAACGTTTATTTAGATTGTTGTGAAGTGCTACTTGCTTTGCACGTATTCTAATTGGTGCATAAATGTCATTTTACTTGATACTGATTACATTTCAAATTATTTAAAAATACAGATGTTTATTAACAGCCTCTTCAGTTGATAGTGGCATCTTCATGTTGCAATGAACAGTTCAGATGTCTTCTGCACTACCTGAAGCGAGGTGTCTGAAGAAGGGTTTTGGCCCGAAACGTTGCCTATTTCCTTTGCTCCATAGATGCTGCTGCACCCGCTGAGTTTCTCCAGCACTTTTGTCTGCCTGAGGTGAGGACCAGGGAGACAATGGTGCCTTGCTCATCAAAATGTGGAGAATTACAGGAAGATCATCACACAAATTTAACACAGGGTTCCAGAAAGAAATATTGATGATTAGAACCCGATGAAGAAGACATTTTAAGTTGATTTAATTCCTAGCCATCCAACTGAAATCCCTGATTTTCTGGCCAGATCGTGATTTGATAAGGTCCACGCAGCCAAAACAGATAATAAATGCCCAGCACTGAGATGCATTCTCGACTGCACAGAGATATTTATAGAATAACCACGGCATCTACAGTTGCAGGCGTTGACATGGTCCCACTATAAGAAATACAACACTGAAACTATTGGTTGTAATTACCCCAAACGGCATGATCACATTCTTATCAAAATCAATCATCTGATACACACATTGTTGGGAAGAGTGGATTTTTGATCTTAGTTGATCCTGGGGATTGCATAATGGTGGATAGAGGATTTCCCATTCAAGAAGATTTGCTGTTTCGCCTATTTAGAGATTCCCCCTCCCAGCATTGGTTATCAGCAAATGACCAGAGAAAAAGTACAAAAAAACCACGGGTCATGTTCATAAGTGATAGGAGCAGAATTAGGCCATTCGGCCCATCAAGTCTACTCCACCATTTAATCATGGCTGATCTATCTCTCCCTCCTACCTTCTCCCCGATAGCACTGATACACACAAGAATCTATCTATTTTTGCCTTGAAAATATCCACTGACTTTGCCTCCACAGCCTTCTGTGGCAAAGAATCGCACAGAAGTGGGAGTTTGGGGTCCAGGAGTTTGGAGATGAGTTTGGCTGGGATTGTGGTGTTGTAGGCAGCGCTGTCGTCGATAAATAGGAGTCTAACAGGATCCTTGATGTCTAGGTGTTCCAGAGGTGAGTTTAAAGCATGGGAGACGCCATCTGCTGTGGATTGTTACGACCGTAGCAAACTACAGTAGATCAAGGTTCGCTAGGAGACTGGAGTTATTGTGCATCATCACCAATCTTTCGAAGCACTTCCCGATTGTGGATGTCAGAGGCACCGGAGAGGCGCTGTGCTCTATGACTTATTTATATTTATTTATTTATTTATTTGTTCCGAACAAGTAAAGACATAAATAGGAATAAATAACAACAACAAAATCGAAATAGTCAAACAATTGGCCATTCCAGGCAATATTTACAAAGCAATGAAAAGTATAAAGCAAAATTTAAATGTCCAACACTTTTTCTTTACAAGGTCGAAAAGGAGTGAGAAGAAGAATAACTTATTTAATCTCACCCCTTCTCCCTAAACCCTTCTTCCATATTTAATAATTAATTAATAAATAATAATAATTATCACCATCATTAATAACATTGCTTATAATAATAACAATAATGATAATGTATCAATAGTAATGTAATATGTAACACAATATACAATATGTAATCTACAATAGCTAATTATTCATTTGAGATACAATTTAACCATAGACGTACCCCAGACAATTTTTAGAGATGCATACAGACATGTATATACATACAACTGATAAACACATACAAGTATATGGAAGTATAACATAGGAGTATAGTTGGAATAACATCGACTGGCCTGGAAAATCTGCCAGTCTAGTACCACTACAGTCAGATTAACAAATAAATGCTCCAATAGCGTCATTTGTTGGATAACATCTCAGAAGCAAGATCAATGTCTAATTCTGAAAAAAACTGAATAATCTTTATCAGGTCCACAAGACACGAGATTTCACAGAACTTGAATAATGAGTGAAGGTTTGCTTTAAAATTTGTAAGCATTCTCACAATTCATAATCAGTTAGATTTTCCATTCAAGATGTGTTTCAATACTGATGATGTGTTCAGTAGCATCAGTAGATGTATTTTTATCTATCACTGTGCTGACGAAACCAGTGGCGACCAGGAATAGACTGGTTGACAACCAAGAATAGGGTGGTGATGACTGGAGAAACAGTGGACAGCTCGGAAAGACGGCAACCAGGGCAGGGCGGGTTGGCAGGCCAAACCGCATCCTCTGAGAGGAGGAGACCCAAATCACGCTACAGGAAAACACATGGAAAAATACCCCCAGGGGTGCCCGAGAGGGGGGGGGGGGGGGGGGAGGATGAGCACCCCAATTTGACGGATCAAAGGCTAACGACTAATGGCAATGAACAACCGACTATGAGTATCAAATGCAGATGTGGAAAGGTCTGCAAGAACAGCCGAGGCCTGAAGATTCACCAGACGCGGATGAAGTGTTTGGAGGGAGGGGGAGTGTCACATCACGCAGGTATTTTACCTGGTGAGACCTAGGAGGAGCCGGGCCCAGAAGCACCCCATAAAGTCCGAAACCTCCAAGTGGTGCAACTAGTCCCTCCGAACAGATCTCCGGAGAAGGTTCGCGTCAAATGGCTGCAGGCCTGCAAGATGGCAGTCTGGCATCAGTTGGACGAGGACGTTGACAAGGTGCTAGAGGTAACTGCGAAGGGAGGTGTGGATCGAAGGCTGCAGACGATGACGACAATCATCCTCAGCCTAGCTGTGGAAAGGTTTGGAGCAGTGGAGAAGAAGCCTGCCAGAACACCTTTCACCATGAACCAACGAGCAACAAAGATCCACAAGATCCAGCAGGAGCTCATGTCTCTCAAGAAGCAGTATAAAGAGGCCAGCAAAGAGCAACGTCCCCCCTTTGCTGAACTGCGAACCATCCTGAGGAAGAAGCTGCTGACCCTCTGTAGAGCTGAAGACGGCGGAAAGAGCCAGGAAGCGAGCATCCTTCATAGCCAACCCCTTCGGCTTCAACAAACAACTGCTAGGGCAGAAGCGCAGTGGGAGTTTGGCTTGCTCTAAGGTGGAGATCGACCAGCACATCCAGACGACCTACAGTGACCCCGTCAGGCAGCAGGAGCTGGGCCAGTGCAACATCCTTTCTTTTAAAATCTTTTTATTCATTTTTTTTTCAAAAACAAAAACAAAGAGAAAAAAAATAATGATAAACATTACAATGATATTGATACATAGGGATCAGGATAACATTAATAACAGGTATAACCTAAATATGAGTCCAATGTCAGAATACACATTGAGTATAGACCTCCCGGTCTCTATGTAAATATAGTTAAGTGGTTAAAAGAGAACTTGTCTATATAAAAACAAAAAGGTAAAAAAAGAGAAAAAAGAGAAAAACAAAACCCCCTAGGAAAAAAAAAAGAAAAACAGAATCTGGGCTGCAAAGAATTTAAGTCCCTGTTTGTCGTCAAGTCCGTTCCACCGTATAAAGGTAAAAGAATTATAACAGTTGGAGAGGGGACATTTTATGTTGTGTGAAAATGTTAAATAAAGATTCCCCAAGTCCTATCAAATTTAACCAAGGGTTCAACAATGTCACTCCTATTTTTTTCTAAATTTAAACATGATATTGTTTCAGAGTACCAATTGTGGTCAGAGGATTAGAGTCTTCCATTTAAATAAAATAGATCTTCTGGCAATTAATGTAGTAAAAGCAATCTGCTGATGGGCGGAATGGGACAGATGAGTAGAATCTAACATTGGTAGCCCAAAAATTGCAGTAATAGGATGAGGTTGTAAATCAATACCTAAAACTACAGAAATAGTATCAAAAATGTATTTCCAATATTTTTCCAAAAGTGGGCAAGACCAAAACATATGAGTCAATGAGGCCACTTCAGAATTACATCGGTCACATGTAGGATTTAAAGTGGCTTGCAAAAGTATTCATACCCCTTGAACTTTTCCACATTTTGTCACGTTACAACCACAAATGTAAATGTATTTTATTGGGATTTTATGTGATAGACCAACACAAAGTGTGCATAATTGTGAAGTGGAAGGAAAATGATACATGGTTTTCAAATTGTATTACAAATAAAAAACTGAAAAGTGTGGCGTGCAAAAGTATTCAGCCCCCCTGAGTCAATACTTTGTAGAACCACCTTTCGCTGCAATTACAGCTGCAAGTCTTTTGGGGTATGTCTCTACCAGCTTTGCACATCTAGAGACTGAAATTTTTTGCCCATTCTTCTTTGCAAAATAGCTCAAGCTCAGTCAGATTGGATGGAGAGTGTCTGTGAACAGCAATTTTCAAGTCTTGCCAGAGATTCTCAATTGGATTTAGGTTTGGACTTTGACCGGGGCATTTTAACACATGAATATGCTTTGATCTAAACCATTCCATTGTAGCTCTGGCTGTATGTTTAGGGTCGTTGTCCTGCTGGAAGGTGAACCTCCGCCCCAGTCTCAAGTCTTTTGCATACTCTAACAGGTTTTCTTCCAAGATTGCCCCGTATTGGCGCCATCCATCTTCCCATCAACTCTGACCAGCTTCCCTGTCCCTGCTGAAGAAAAGCATCCCCACAGCATGATGCTGCCACCACCATGTTTCACAGTGGGGATGGTGTGTTCGGGGTGATGTGCAGTGTTAGTTTTCCGCTACACGTAGCATTTTGCATTTAGGCCAAAAACTTCAATTTTGGTCTCATCAGACCAGAGCACCTTCCTCCACATATTTGCTGTGTCCCCCACATGGCTTGTGGCAAACTGCAAACGGGACTTCTTATGGTTTTGTTTCAACAATGGCTTTCTTCTTGCCACTCTTCCATAAAGGCACGATTTGTGGAGTGCACGACTAATAGTTGTCCTGTGGACAGATTCTCCCACCTGAGCTGTGGATCTCTGCAGCTCCTCCAGAGTTACCAGAGTTGGCTGCTTCTCTGATCAATGCTCTCCTTGCCCGGCCTGTCAGTTTAGGTGGACGGCCATGTCTTGGTAGGATTGCAGTTGTGCCATACTCTTTCCATTTTGGGATGATGGATTGAACAGTACTCAGTGAGATGTTCAAAGCTTGGGATATTTTTTTATAACCAAACCCTGCTTTAAACTTCTCCACAACTTTATCCCTGACCTGTCTAGTGTGTTCCTTGGGCTTCATGATGCTGTTTGTTCACTAATGTTCTTTAACAAACCTCTGAGGCCTTCACAGAACAGCTGTATTTATACTGAGATTAGATTACACACAAGTGGACTCTATTTACTAATTGGGTGACACCTGAAGACAATTGGTTGCACTGGATTTTATTTAGAGGTATCAGAGTAAAGGCTGAATACTTTTGCACGCCACACTTTTCAGTTTAATATTTGTAAAAAAAATTTGAAAACCAAGTATCATTTTCCTTCCACTTCACAATTATGCGCCACTTTGTGTTGGTCTATCACATAAAATCCCAATAAAATACATTTACATTTGTGGTTGTAACGTGACAAAATGTGGAAAAGTTCAAGGGGTATGAATACTTTTGCAAGCCACTGTATATAACCATAAAAACGAGCTAACTTATCTTTTGACATATGAGCTCTGTGAACCACCTCGAATTGTATCAGAGCGTGTCTTGCACACATTGAGGAAGTATTAACTAATTGAAGAATCCTCTCCCATTTCTCTATAGATAGAGAAATTTGGAGTTCTCTTTCCGAGTCATTCTTAATTTTATCAAATGTATCTATTTGTAATTTCAAAATGAACTCATAAATAGTCGTAATTAAACCTTTTGTCTGGCACTGGAGGATCTGCACGCCATGATCAACAAACACCAGACGTTTTACCCCGAGGCATTTACCACCATTGCTGAGGGCTTCAATATGGGAAACCTCAAGAAATCACTCCCTAACTTCCACCAACATGTCTCCTGCTGCACCAGAGGACCAAACACAGTCGACCACTGCTACACCACCATCAAGAATGCCTATTGTTCTATCCCTCGCCCTCACTTCGGTAAATCCGACCATACCGCGGTGCTGCTTCTTCCTGCCTAAAGGCAGCAATTGAAGAGCGCATCCCCAGAGGTGAGGACAGTCCAGAGCTGGTCGGTTGGGGGGGGGGGGGGGGGGGGGAGGGGGGGCAGAGGAACAACGCCAGGACCGTTTGGAGTCTGTAGACTGGGCAATGTTCAAGGACTCGGCAACGGACTTGAACGAATACGCCACAGTCGTTAAAGACTTCATAAAGAAATGTGTGGAGGACTGCATCCCTACAAAAACCTTCCGAGTGTTACCCAATCAGAAACCTTGGATGAACTTTGAGATACGCACTCTTCTGAAGTCCAGACACCGGGCATTCACGTCTGATGATACAGTGGCTTACAAGAAGTCCAGATACGACCTTGGTAAGGCCATCAAAAAGGCCAAAAGGGACCTGCTCCAAACTGGAGGATGAGACAGATGTCCGACAGCTGTGGCGGGGCCTGAATGCAATCACCTCCTACAAGGCGAAATCAGGAGGCAGCTCGAATGTTGGCGAATCATCACATCATGACGAGCTCAATGCGTTTTACGCACGCTTTGATAGGGAGAATACTGATGTGCCTTCCCAAGCCCCCATTCGCTGAGATGGTATTTCAGTCTCAGTCACAGAGGCTGACCGTCAGGAAATCCTTCAGAGGGGTGAACCCTTGAAAAGCGCCTGGACCTGATGGTATACCCGGTCGTGTTCTAAAAACCTGTGCAGACCAACTGGCTGGAGTTTTTACAGACATTTTCAACCTCTCACTTCTGAGGTCTGAGGTCTCCACCTGCTTTAAAAGGGCATTATACCAGTGCCCAAGAAGAGTAAGGTGATGTGCCTCAATGACAATCGACCAGTGGCACTAACGCCTGTGGTGATGAAGTGTTTTGAGAGGTTGGTCATGGCGCAAATCAACTCCTACCTCGACAAAAACCTGGACCCACTGCAGTTCGCTTACCGCCACAACAGATCAACGGTGGATGCGATCTCGCTGGCCCTCCACTCCGCTCTGGACCACTTGGACAACAAAAACTCATATGTCAGACTGTTATTCATTGATTACAGCTCGGCATTTAACACAATCATCCCCTCCAAGCTGGTTACCAAACTCGCAGAACTGGGTCTCTGTGCATCCCTCTGCAATTGGATCCTCGATTTCCTCATTCACAGATCACAGTCTGTTCGTATTGGTGGACATGTGTCAGCCTCGATAACAATCAGCACGGGAGCACCTCAGGGCTGCGTGCTCAGCCCCCTGCTGTACTCACTCTATACTCATGACTGCGTAGCCGGTCACAGTGCGAACTCCATCATCAAGTTCGCTGACGACACCACTATTGTGGGACGTATCACTGATGGGGATGAGTCAGAGTATAGAAGAGAGATCGAGCAACTGTCTACATGGTGCCAGCACAATAACCTGGCCCTCCACACCAGCAAAACCAAGGAACTGATTATGGACTTTGGAAGGAGTAGGATGGGGACCCACAGTCCCATTTATATCAACGGGTCGATGGTAGAAAGGGTCAAGAGCTTCAAATTCCTGGGCGTGCATATCTCTGAAGATCTTTCCTGGTCCGAGAACACTAATGCAATTATCAAGAAAGCACATCAGCGCCTCTACTTCCTGTGAAGATTACGGAGAGTCGGTTTGTCAAGGAGGACTCTCTCTAACTTCTACAGGTGCACATTAGAGAGCATGCTGACCGGTTGCATCGTGGTTTGGTTCCGCAACTTGAGTGCCCTGGAGAGGAAAAGTCTACAAAAAGTAGTAAACACTGCCCAGTCCATCATCTGCTCTGACCTCCTTCCATCGAGGGGATTTATCGCTGTCGCTGCCTCAAAAAGGGTGGCAGCATCATCAAGGACCCACACCATCCTGGCCTACACACTCATCTCCCTGCTACCTTCAGGTAGAAGGTACAGGAGCCTGAAGACTGCAACGACCAGGTTCAGGAATAGCTACTTCCCCACAGCCGTCAGACTAGACCTGGCTCGGACAAAACTCTGATCATTAATAACCCATTACCTGTTATTTGCACTTTTATCAGTTTATTTATTCATGTGTGTATACATTTATATTATGGTAAATGGACACACTGATCTGTTTTGTAGTATATGCATACTATGTTCTGTGTGCTGAAGCAAAGCAAGAATTTCATTATCCTATCAGGGACACATGACAATAAACTCACTTGAACTTGAAATGTAAAAATGTTTCCAAGGTTGCGGTTTGATGTGGTAACGGAAAAAACGGAAATTAGCATTCAAAAAATGTCTAATTTGTGAATATCTAAAGAAATGTGAGTTAGGTAGATTGTATTTATTGGAGAGCTGTTCAAAAGACCCAAAACAACCATCCAAAAACAAATCACGAAAAGCTGCAAATCCCTTCCTCTTCATTAACAGAAAGGCTTTATCAGTACTAGAAGCTTGGAAGAAAAAATTAGATTTGATAGGATAAAATCATTCAATCCAAAAAACTTACGAAATTGAAACCATATTCGGAATGTATGTCTTATTATTGGGTTAGTTGTATATTTATTCAGTCTCATAATTGTAAAATGTAACAAGGCCCCTGGAATAGAAACCAATGATAGCCCTTGCATAGAATCACTTTCAAGATTTATCTATCCTGGGCATTGGGTATCTTCTAAATCTTTTGTCCAAAACGTTAGATAGCGAGCATTAACCGCCCAATAGTAAAATCTAAGGTTTGGCCGTGCCAAACCACCGTCTTTTTTGGATTTCTGTAAGTATTTTTTACTTTGGGATTTTTATTCTGCCGTATATATGAAAACATTTTGGAGTCAATAATATCAAAGAAAGATTTAGCAATAAAAATTGGTATCGTCTGACATAAATACAAAAATGTAGGTAGGATTAGCATTTTAATAGCATTGATTCGGCCAATTAAAGGTAAGGACATTGGTGACCATTTAGTAAACTGTTGTTTGATATGGTTAATTAGAGACGTAAAATTGGCTTTAAATAGATCCTTGTGTTTCTTGGTAATCTTAATGCCTAAATAAGTAAAACATTCGGTAGTCAATCTAAATGGAAACTGTCCATAATTCGAAATTAGATTGTTTAATGGAAAAAGTTCACTCTTACTAAGATTTAGTTTATAACCAAACAATCTACTAAATTGATTAAGTAGTGCTACTATTGCCGGAATAGATTTCTCTGGGTTAGAGATGAATAATAACAGATCATCTTCATAGAGAGATAGCTTATGTGTCTTAATCTCACGGACAATACCAAAAATATTAGGGAATTTCCTAATAGCGTTGGCCAAAGGTTCCAAAGCGATATCAAACAGTAAAGGACTCAAAGGACAGCCCTGTCTGGTACCTCGAAAAAAGGGAATCTCTGATTATTGGTAAGTACAGAAGCCAGAGGTATATGATATATCAGCTTGATACAAGAGATACATTTTGGACCATTCTTAAAATTTTCAAGTGTATTGAATAAGTATTCCCATACTACTCTATCATATGTCTTCTCAGCATCAAGTGAAATGACACATTCTGGAATTTTATTTGACGCTGTATATACGATATTCATTAATCTCCTAATGTTAAAGTATGAGTAGCGATTTTTAATAAAACCTGTCTGATCTTTAGAAATAATTTGCGCTAAAATATTTTCCAATCATATCTAATATTTTTGAAAGAATGTTGGAATCTACATTTAATAGTTATATAGGTCTATATGATGTCACTTCAGTCGGGTCTTTATCTTTTTTAAGAATTAAAGAAATAGATGTTTCATAAAAGGATTGTGGTAATCAATTCATTAAGAAGGCTTCTTTAAAAACCTTGCACAGCCAGGGAGACAGTAAACTTGAGAAATAGAACTTGCTCTATAATATTTGCTAACACTAACGTAGCTAAGAAAATTTATAGTGAAAATCCGATAATAGAAAACGGAATCCGCATCTGGAAACAAATAAAGAAAACATTAAAACTAAAATTTATACCATTAGGTCTTACCATCGCCAACAATTTTACGTTCAAACCTTCAATGATGGATAAGGCTTTTTTACAATGGAAAAATAAAGGAATTTTTAAGATGGGTGATCTTTATAAGGAAAACTCTTTTCTCTCATTTCAAGAGTTACAACAAACTTATGGACTACACAATAATGAATATTTTAGATATTTACAAATCAGAAACTATGTTTCTGCAAATACACAAGAACTTAGAAATAGAAAGACAGAAATTTTAGATGAATGCTTGAATAAACATCCAAATACAGAAAAAATGATATCATGTATATACAATATTTTATTGGAAAGTGATATCCCATCAACAGAAACACATAGACAGTTTTGGGAAAATGAATTAGGCCAAATAATAAGACCAGAAATATGGGATGAAAGCTTACAACACATACATCATTGCTCGTTAAATGCTAAACATTCCCTTATACAGTTTAAAATTCTACATAGATTACATTATTCCAAATCTAAATTACATAATATATTTCCAAAATTATCTCCTATATGTGATAAATGTCAAATCTCAGAAGCAAATTTGTCACATTCATTTACTAATTGTATAAAAATTGTAGAATACTGGAACGAAATATTTAAGATAATTTCGAATGTTGTCAATATAACTATGACTTCTGATCCAAAGTTAATAATACTTGGAATACTTGAAACTGACCAACTAATAACAATGAACCAAAGAATTTTTATCGACTATTGTTTAATAATTGGGAAAAAATTAATATTAAAATTTTGGAAAGGCCCTGCATCCCCAACAATCAAAATGTGGAATACAGAAATGTCGGAGACACTTCATTTGGAGAGATTGAGGCTTGTCCTCATGGATAGGTTAGATCTCTTCAGAGGGATTTGGTCTCCATATATTAAATATTTACAGGGTCATAATGGTTCGGCGCGAGGACTTGACTGAGGCCTGAATATTTGAATAGATGAAGAAATATATATAATAAATCATGAATATATCTCCTAAGGACGGATTAATGAGTTTATACTTATATAATTATATCACATTATCTTAAATTCTTAATATCAGTACGAATATAAATATCATTAATTCCATGAAAATATTATTAGTGTCGTGTATTTTCAATTATATAAAATTGTGTATTTTCAATTATATAATAATTTTAAATTTAAAATCAATGATAATACAAACATTGTTAACATTATGAAAATATAATGAATATCATAAAAGTTTTATTAGTATTACGTATTATTAATTACATAAAATTAGGTCCTATATTTAAAAATCAGAGACAATATAAATATCATTAATAGTATGAGTATATTGCTAATACTATGAATGTATCATTAATACCATGTATTCCCAATTATATAAAATATACAACCTTGAAATTTATAATTAATAATAATACAAATAATATCAACAGTATGAATTTATTATTATTATCATGTATTTTTTATTATTGTAAAATAATGTACTTTGTTATTACTTTGTTTCTATAATAAAAATATATTAAAAATAAATAAATAAATAAATAAAGCCTACGTCAGTCATGGTAAAAAAAAAACTTTAAAAATTCCACTGTAAACCCATCTAAACCGGGAGCTTTACCAGATTTCATCAAAAGGATTGCTTTTTGTATTTCTTCCTCCGTGATGGGTTCATCTAACAACAGAGACTCATTATGTGGTAAATTTGGCAAGTTCAGTTTCTTTAAAAACTCATGCATTATATTGGAATCAGTAGGAAATTCTTCTTTTATTTTATTTATTTATTTTCTTTTTATTAGAAGTAATGTACAGTACAGTGGTATAAGCCAAAAGTAACATAATACATTTAATGTACCACTTCTTGTTTTAAACTTTAATAATAGGAAAGTAACAGAAGGAAGAAAAAGAGAAATAGAGAAAGTTAGATAAGATAGTGAGTACGTGAAAAAGTGAAAAGAAAGAGCCCGTAAAGACGTAGAACGCGAGGGAGAATAAAAGAAAGAAAAATAAAAATAAAAAAAGGAGAATATAAGAAAATAAGATAAGATAAAAGGGATGTACCTACTTCATATCTTTACACACCCCTCACCAGGTCCTGAAACTGTTTATTTCCAGAGTTATGTTGCACCCTATGCTTGTCATGTCAATAAATGGAGACCAAATCTTTAAGAAATGGTCTGATTTGCCTGCTAGGATGAATCTCATGTCTTCGAGGTGTAACATTTCGGACATATTTGAAATCCACATTTTTACCGTTGGTGTGGGTGCATTTTTCCAAAATTTAAGTATGAGTTTTTTTGCCATTATTAAGCCATAATTAAGGAAACTCTTTTGGAACGAAGTCAGCTCAAAGCCGACTTCCATTGTTCCACAAAATATCAATCCTGCGTTAGGTTTCAATTTAATTTTAAATAATTTTGTAAAGATTTCAAAGATTTAATTCCAATTTTTTTGGATTTTTATGCAAAAAACAAAGGAATGTGCTATAGTTGCATCTTGAGATAAACATTTATCACAAATGGGGGAAACATTTGGAAAGATTTTACTTAGTTTAGTTTTCGAATAGTATAATCTGTGTAGGATTTTGAATTGGATTAAAATATGTCTAAAATTCCTGAAAGGATTTATTAATTTCATCATGGTCTACTTTCAATGTACCATCCCGTTTACTCACTTTAATAATCTGAAGTTTGGCAGACACAGCTTTCAACTGATTGGCAAGTAATTTGCCAGATGTATTGCCATCGTATATAAAATTGACTTTTGGTTTTAAGTAGCTGATTCTCAATCAGTGATACTAATAACAAATCATGTCTCAATTGAAGTTCAACTCTATTATAGAGCTCTAGACTAGGAGCTTTTGAATATTATTTATCAATTTATTTAATCTCATCAGCCAATATACGTATTTCATTTTGAGTTTGTTTTTTTAATCCTGTGGAGTATGACATAATTTGTCCACGAATATATGCCTTAAAAGCATCCGAGTCTACACCATTGGATATTTGTTCAGTAGAATTTGTTAAGAAAATAGCAACCTGATCTTTAATAAAATTAACAAAATTTAGATCTTGAAGCACAGTAAGTACTAAATCACCAATGTTTAGCACGAAACTTGGAATCACGTAGTTTAATTGATAGTTTCAATGGTGCATGATCAGAAATAGCAATTGCATCATACTCACACGCAGTGACCGATGAAACTAGCTGAGAATCTATTATAAAGTAGTAATTCCTAGAGTAACTATGATATACATGAGAGAAAAAAGAATTTTTTTTTGTTATTTGGGTGTAGGAATCTCCAGACATCTAACATTCCAGAGTCGAGTAAAAAAGAATTGAGAAAACTAGTTGATTTATTTGGAAGCACATGATCAGATGCAGATATATCCATCGAGGAGTTCAAGCAGCAGTTAAAATCTCCACCCATTATCAAAAGATGTTCATTTAAATTATGAAAGGATGTGATTAGCTGTTTAAAAAAACATACACCATAACAACTTTTTGGTTATGGAGAACACCAGTGATCATCAAAACTCTAACATATGGATCAGAAATTGTTTCATAATGAACAAACGAAATTGAGGAGTCAATAAAAATAGAGACTCCTTTCACCTTTGCCTGTGAATTTGAATGAATGTCGTCTTTCCTTACATGAGTTTCCTGAACAAAGATAATCTGTGCATTTAGTCTACGAAGAACTTAAAACAATTTTTTCCTCTTAATGGGATGATTCAGACCATTCACATTCCATGAAAGGAACTTTATCCATATTGTTTGTAAAAATCATATGGAATGTAAGGGGTTAATTTCATAGCAGTTCATGATACTGGAAGGAGAAGAATCTAAGGCGGAGCCAGAAGTGACCACATTTCAGACATTTTTGTAGTTCAATTTCTGCCCAGATAGAAAAAACTAAACTGAAAGCAAAAGTCCCCCCCCACCCCCAACCATGCAAAGCTCGAAACTTACCAGTAGACTGTCAGTACGCTACCTAATCCCTCCCCTACCCCCATCTCTCCTAATGACGACACCCAATGTAAAAATAAGGCATATTTACCACTCAATAGCCAAAACAAATTAATGTTATGGTTAAAAAGTGCATGTTAACTGTGAAAAACAAAAGCTACTTCATATTATTTATCCAAGGTCAAAATATGAAAAACAAGAACTGTTTCACTTTGTTTGTCTAAAGACAGAGGAAAAAATCCTTCGATGGACATTTTAAAAGTAGAAGAGGTAACAAAGAAGATCTTAAAGGTTAATATATAATACCATTACATTAAATTAACAGTATCTTCGAGAACGTAAAAGTTATGGCTTGATACCATCATAATAAAATTCTAAAAAGTAATTAAAGAATAACTCATCCAATTAAATTCTTAATCATTTACAAAACGATATATTGTCAAAATAGGAACAATAAATCTCCAATTGTAACTTAGTCGACTATCAGTAACTCCCCGTCGTGGCTTCAGCCCCATAAGCCTCCAGAAAGCTGAAAGCTTCTTGCGGATTGTTAAAAAATCGGTTACCATTAAAGAGTCGTATACGCAGTCTAGTTGGATAGAGCAAGGCGGGGCTCAGCTGTTTCTTAAACAACTCAGACATTACATTATGGAAAGGCTTTCTCAATCCCATAGGCTCACGGCTGTAATCAGGAACAAACTGAAACTTGCAACCTTCATATTCAACCATGCCCAACTTTTTTGCTGCTCGGAGAATATTCTCCTTCATCTGCAAAAAGTGAAACCGAACGATCAAATGTCTCGGTTTATCTTGGAGACCAGATTTTTTCCCGATCCTGTGTGCGTAATCCAAAATTGAAAGATTTTCATATTGCTCGGTGTTGAAAGTCTCCTTTATCATTTTAGAGGCATATTTTATAACATTATCCCCTTCTTGACCTTCAGGCAAACCAACAATTCACAGATTCAGTCACCAGCTTCTGTTTTCCAGATCAATGTTTTTAATGTATTGTATTGCTCGAGTGCCCGAATGTTTTCATTCATTTTCCGTTCCAATATTTCAATCTTCAAATCTCTTTCCTGGCCCAAGGTTCGCAAGTTATCAATTTGTTCTTTCTGTTCATGAGATTCATCTTGTTACATAATCAGCTTGTCTTGGGCTTCCTTCAATTTGCTCGAAATTCCTTTCATGATTTCTTCCATACTGCAGAATTTTGTTTTCATTTCTCCGTTCATTTTTGATATTGCTTCTAAGATACTAGTCAGAAGCTGCGCCTTCCCCACGCTCCTTCCTTGGAGAAGCTCTTTTTCCTCTTGTCTCCATCCTTTACACGATTGAAGCGTATAAAAGTGTTATCAACATTTTAAGAAAGGTTAGACCGTGCCTTGAAATGAAGTAATAACAAGTAACATTGAAAGAGTGGTAAGCAAGAAGTTAAAAGTTAAGGGAGCAAATGAAATTACAACCTTTACAGCATGCTGCCACTAGGAGAGCCCAGTGCAACATCCTGATAAAACAACCTCCACCCATCAAGGAGCTTGATAGTCAAGAGCCACTCCTGAAAGAGGTCCAGGACGTTGTGAAGAGAGCAAGATCTGGCTCAGCCCCTGGCCTGAGCAGAGTTCCGTACAGGGTCTACAAGAACTGCCCCATGTTACTTAAACGGCTGTGGAAGATCCTGAAAGTCATCTGGAGGAGAGGGAAAGTGGCGCAGCAGTGGCGATTCGTTGAAGGAGTCTGGATCCCAAAGGAAGGAGATTCCAAGAAGATCGATCAGTTCAGGATCAACTCCTTGTTAAGCGTTGAAGGCAAGATCTTCTTCAGCTTAGTGGCGAGTCGGCTGACCAACTTCTTCTCCAGCAATGGCTACATCAACAGCTCAGTGCAAAAGGGAGGCTTATCTGGAGTGCCCGGGTGTCTAGAGCACACGGGAGTGGTGACCCAGGTCATCAGAGAAGTCAGGGAGAACAAGGGAGACCTGACAGTGCTCTGGCTTGACCTGGCCAACGTGATGGCTCCATCCCGCACAAGCTGATCAAGACAGTCATGGCCAAGCATCATGTGCCAGGCCAAGTGGCAGATCTCATCCTGGACTATTACAACCAGTTCAGCATGAGAGTCTCATCAGGGTCAGTAACATCAGAGTGCCACAGACTGGAGGTTGGGATCATTACAGGCTGTACCATTTTGCCTTAACGATGAACATGATCGTCAAGTCTGCTGAGCCAGAGTGCCGGGCCCTTGGACCAAGTCAGGAATGCGCCAACCACCAATCAGAGCCTTCATGGACGACCTGACTGTCACCACTGAGTCAGTGCCAGGAGGCAGGTGGATCCTGCAGGGGTTGGAGAAGATGATTGGATGGGCAAGGATGAGAAAATCCAGGAAAATCAAGGTATCTGGTGCTGAAGAAGGGCAGAGTCATGGATAGGTTCCGCTTCAGCATCGAAGGGGTAGCAATCCCAAAGGCCAGTGAAGAGTCTTGGCAAGGATGCAGCATCAGTCCAGGCAACCTGTCAGGAGCTGGAGAGCTGGTTGAGAGCAGTGGACCGGTCAGGGCTTCCCGGAAAGTTCAAGGCATGGATTTACCAGCATGCTATCCTGCCAAGGGTACTCTGGCCACTGCTTGTCTAGAAAATCCCAATAGTAGAGAGATTGGAGAGGAAAGTCAGCAGCTTTCTCAGGAGGTGGCTGGGACTGCCCAGGAGCCTTAGCAGAATCGTCCTTTACCGAAACAACACCAAGCTCCAACTGCCCTGAAGTACCTGGAGGAGGTGTTTAAGGTGACTCGGGCCAGAGAGATGATGCTGTACAGGGACTCCAGCAACCTGAAGGTGGCTCAGGCAGAGGTGAAAACTGGGAGGAAGTGGAGAGACGGCAAAGCTGTGCAGCTAGCGGAGTCTCAGATACGCCACAGAATCCTGGTGGGAGCAGTGACTCAGGGAAGAGCTGATCTGGGAATCTTCCCAACTCTCCAGTTTTGACAAGGCCAAGGGGAAGGAGAGGTGATGGCTGGTCCAGGAGGAAGTGAGGGCAGCAGTGGAAGAGGAGAGGTATACCAGGGCAGTTGGCTTGAGGCAGCAGAGTGCCTGGACAAGTTGGGAGCAGGCTATGGACCGAAAAGTCACATGGACTGACCTCTGGCTGGCTGAAACACAGCGCATCAAGTTCCTGGTCCATGCAGTGTACGATGCCCTGCCCAGCCCATCGAACCTCTTCATCTGGGGCAAAGCGGAATCTCTGGATTGCCCGCAATGCTCAGGCAAGGGGACATTGGAACACATCCTGAGCTGCTGCCCAAAGGCTGTTGGGCAGGGCCGGTACACCTGTCGTCATGACCAGGTTCCTAAATCCATTGCAGAAGCCATCAGCATAGAAATCAGCAGCTGCAGACGTGCACGCCCCACCACCCAGATGATCACCTTCATGAAGGCCGGAGTGCAACTGCCAAGAACCACAGAAGCCAGGAATCAGTCAGGAATCCTAGCGACTGCGCAGGACTTGCAGCTTTCTGTAGACCTGGTGAAACAGCTGAAGTTCCCACAGCACATTGACACAACCACCCTGAGGACAGACATCCTCCTGGTCTCAGAGGATGGAACTGGCAGTGCCATCTTGTTGGAACTGGCAGTGCCCTGGGATGACCGTCTGTAGAGAGGCCCACGAGAGGAAGATGACCAAGTACGAAGAGCTGGTCATAGACTGCCGTAAGCAGGGCTGGAAGGCAAGGTGTATCCATTGAGGTTGGCTGTAGAGGTTTTGCATGGCAATCGCTCTACAAAGCCTTGAGTGCACTGGGCAGCAATGGAATGGAGAGGAGAAGAGCCATTAAGGACACCACAAAGGCAGCGGGGAAGGCCTCGAGATGACTCTGGATCAGGAGAGGAGGTCCATGGGGAGGAGCGAACGCCACCTGAACACGTCGTGGTCTGATCAACCACGGCTGGGTCGCCCGGGTGAGGGTGTCTGATGATGAAAGACCCGAAGCACCCAATGACCCCTGGTTACAGCTCTGATGATGTGTTCAGGAGCACCAATAGATGTATTTTTTATTCATCACTGTCATTAGTTAATGTGAAAATATTTTTGAAGATTAAAAAAAAAATTAGAATCCTTTATACATTTAAAATTTGTAATTAACAATTACAATCCTTCTGCAAATATTTATACAGCTGAATATTTTGTTACTTTGAAAGTAGCAAAGGAAGCCCAACATTCAAAATAATGCATTGCTGATGTACACAGCTTTTTGGATAATTTAATCATGTTTCTTTCTGTATGATCCTGCTGTTTATGCTGGTTAATTGTTTTTATAGTGTACTCATTGTAATCAGAACTTTCCTCGGAAATCTGCAGTGAAGTGACAGCCAAGCTGTTTCCTGATTCAATGAATTGATATTTGTAACAATGTGACACACCAGTTAAGTAGCAATTTCCTGAAAACAAAATTGTAGCAATAAAGACAAACTATTCTGCCGTTTGATTGACTTGCAATTGGAAAACAGTTTTCTTCTTAATCTTTGTATGATCTGACTGGATAACATGCGAACATTTTTTTTTGTTGCATCTCTGTACATGTGACAATAATAAATCAATAGCAATCCAAATATCAGTAAGAGGAAAGATTGAGTTGATTAGGTCTGTGATAAAATTCTGACAGGGCTTAATGAGCTGAACACAGAGACTATTTCTTCTGGTAGAGGGGACCTAGGGTCACAATGGGGTATGATGCTTTGGGTTGGAAGGTACATGGGTACAACTAGTAGAGTTACTGCCTTACAGTTCCAGAGACTGGGTTTATTTCTGACTTGCTTCAATCCTTATCTTTTATTCTGTCCATGTGGAATTTGACAAAAGACAATAGGTGCAGGAGTAGGCCATTCGGCCCTTCGAGCCAGCACCGCCATTCAATGTGATCATGGCTGATCATCCCCAATCAGTACCCCATTCCTGCCTTTTCCCCATATCCCACTGACTCCACTATCTTTAAGAGCCCTATCCAACTCTCTCTTGAAAGCATCCAGAGAACTTGCCTCCACCGCCCTCTGAGGCAGAGAATTCCACACACTCACAACTCTCTGTGAGAAACAGTGTTTTCTTGTCTCCGTTCTAAATGGCTTACCCCTTATTCTTAAACTGTGGCCCCTAGTTCTGGACTCCCCCAACATCGGGAACAAGTTTCCTGCCTCCAGCGTGTCCAAATCCTTAACAATCTTATATGTTTCAATAAGATACCCTCTCATCCTTTAAACTCCAGAGTGTACAAGCCCAGCTGCTTCATTCACTCAGCATTTGACAGTCCCGCCATCCCGGGAATTAACCTTGTAAACCTACACTGCACTCCCTCAATAGCAAGAATGTCCTTCCTCAAATTGGTTGACCAAAACTGCACACAGGACCTATTTGCTCCTATATTCGACTCCTCTTGTTATAAAGGCCAACATGCCATTCTCTTTCTTCACTGCCTGCTGTACCTGCATGCTTACGTTCATGGACTGATGAACAAGGACCCCCAGATCCCGTTGTACTTCCCCTTTTCCCAACTTGACGCCATTTAGATAGTAATCTGCCTTCCTGTTTTTGCTACCAAAGTGAATAACATCACATTTCTCCACATTAAACGTCATCTGCCATGCATCTGCCCAAACCCCCAACCTGTCTAAGTCACCCTGCATTCTCGTAGCGTCCTCCTCATAGTTCACACTGCCACCCAGCTTTGTGTCATCTGTAAATTTGCTAACGTTACTTTGAATCCCTTCATCCAAATTATTGATGTATATTGTAAATAGCTGCGGTCCCAGCACCAAGCCTTGCGGTACCCCATTAGTCACTCACTGCCTGCCATTCCGAAAGGGATCCGTTAATCCCCACTCTGTTTCCTGTCTGCAAACCAATTTTCTATCCATGTCAGCACTCCACCCCCAATACCATGTGCCCTAATTTTGCCCATGAATCTCCTATGTTGGACCTTATCAAATGCTTTCTGAAAGTCCAGGTACACTACATCCACTGGCTCTCCCTTGTCCATTTTCCTAGTTACATCTTCAAAAAATTCCAGAAGATTAGTTAAGCATGATTTCCCCTTCGTAAATCCATGCTGACTTGGACCGATCCTGTTACTGCTATCCAAATGTGCGGCTATTTCATCTTTTATAATTGACTCCAGCATCTTCCCCACCACCGATGTCAGGCTAACTGGTCTATAATTCCCTGTTTCCACTCTCGCGCCTTTCTTAAAAAGTTTGCATCTTCTCCCTGTGACTGCTTGAGTTTCCTTGAGGTGCTCTGGTTTCCTTTCGCAACTTGAACATGAGTCGGTTGGTAGGTTCATTGTCCGATGTAAATTTATTCCAAGTGTGCAGGTGAGTGGTATATTTTGAGGAGAACAAATGAGAATATGTGAAGAATAGAAAAAAAGTATGGGATTAATGTAGGATTAGTGCAAAATGGGTGTTTGATAGTCAGCACTGACTTAATGAGCCGAAGGGCCTGTATCGCTCTATGAATGAGATGTGCAGGAATGTCTTTATTCAGAGGGTGGTGCACGTTTAGTTCAGATTAGAGATACAGCATGAAAACAGGCCCTTCAGCCCACCGCGTCTGCACCGACAAGCTATTCCTGCACATTTTACATTCTCCAACATGCACTAGGCGACAATGTTACATTTACACCAAGCCAATTAACCTGCAAACCTGCACGTCTTTGGAGTGTGGGAGGAAACCGAAGATCTCAGAGAAAAGTCTCAAGTCACGGGGAAAATGTACAAACTCCGTACAGACAAGCACCCATAGTCAGGATCGAACCCGGGTCCCTGGTGCTGTAAGGCAGCAAATCTACCGCTGCGCCACTCTGCACGTCTGGAATCTTTTACCACTGAGGACTAGCTAAATATATTTAAGGAGAGAGAGAAATTGCCAGATATGAGACATCGAGGGGTATGCAGAGAGTGACAAATATGGTGTAGAAGATGAAGCATGTTCAGATTGAATAGTGGAGCATGCTCTAAAAGGCAAAAGGTCAGCATCCGTCCAGTTTCCCGGTGTTTCTATTTCTAACCTTGTTTATTTCTGGTGAAAGGGCATTCACTTGCTGGGTATTCAAAGTTTTCTGTTTTTAATCGTAGTTCTGTATCTGGTATATTTAATTTAGTTGTGCTTTTACTATGGTATGACAAAAGAGAGCAGATGTAATTCCACCTTGGACTTGCTAATCAGTAACCAGCTGAGATAACTTCTCCATTATGGAGATTGATCATCTTGCTGAGGTACCAGGTGGGTGTAACTAGTACTACTGAGAGACTGTACTACCTGTTTCGTAGTGTCCTCCTTCCCTGCAGAAAGAGGGAACATACCATTTTTGCTCCTTCGCCATGTATGTAAAATAGGGTGCTTATGTACGTCGTGCGGCATGAACGCGAGTTTCTTCCCCTAATAATCCGCTGCTATCTGTGTTCGAGAGCAAAAACTTGCAAAGGGCATGCACGGTTCCTCGCCAGCGAAGATGGACACAGAATGCTGGAGTAACTCAGCGGGACAGGCAGCACCTCTGGAGAGAAGGAATGGGCGACGTTTCGGGTCGAGACCCATTACTTCTCTCCAGAGATACGGCAACAGCACAGCACAAAACAAGTCTGAAGAAGGGTCTCGACCCTGTCTGCCCCGTTGAGTTACTCCAGAATTTTGTGTCTATATCCCATGGCTTATAATGTCACCTCACATTGGAAAATCATTATCTGAAGAAATGTCTCCTCGCTGGCTCAAACATAATCTATGTAGAACTCACGTTTCTCTCTGTTTTCATATCCGTGGGAATTCCCTCAGTGTGGTCACTTTTCACACGTACCTCCCATCAATTTCACGTTAACCCTTCCCATCAATGCTTGAGCCCCCATCTTCGCTCTGTACCTTCAGCTTCATCGGCGGCTCTCTCCCATCGAAAGTATCCAAGTTAATTTCAGACCCCTATCCGTCCATCTATTCATTCATTTCCCATTAAGATCTGACTAATCTTCAACATTTCACTTCTGGCACTCAGGCCAAACCCACGGTAGACTCAAGTGTCCCTACGGTAAACTCACGGGCCACTACGTTCTTACAACGAGTTTAAATGTTTCAATTTTTAACTTCAGCAGTAAATTTGACTCGTGGAAAACTTTAAACATGTTTGAATTTTTTCAAGCGTTAACAAGTTTCACGGATACCTGCCATTAGCGCCACAAGTCGCTGAGTTGTGTCCGCGAGTTCCGACGTTCCCACTACGTTAATTGTACGTGATTACCACGAGTGATAACTCGGGGTCACTCGTGGGTCGACTCGCACCGTGAGACGGGTTTAACTATACTCGTATGGAATGGAGATGTGACAGATTATATGTCCGTGGTAACGATGAGCTAATTGGAGGGCATTAGAGATGTCATGGATGTAAGTGAGAAGTGTCTGAAAGTGGGAAGAAAGGATTGGGTCAAAATAGGAAGAATAAGTTTGGTGGGGCAATAGCATGCTAATATAATGGGTCTTCTAGGTAATTCTTATGGGTGTTGGGCAAAATGAAAAAGTGGTTTCAGAAGGGGCAGGTTAGAGGAGGGGAGTGCAAAAATCAAGATCATGTAGGCTGGTAGCAATAAGTAGATCTATAGGTAGCTAGAGACCAGACTTTGGAGCCAGGTGATTTAGAGATTTATTTCCTCATTCCCAATTCAGATGGAGGACTGCAACTTGAAATGGAAACTCTCTTTCTCTTTCCACAGATGCTATGTGACCTAGAAACACAAGGGGCTGCAAAGTTGGAATCTTGAGGAAAGCAAAGAAGTGGTGGAGGAGCTCAGTGGGTCAGGCAGCATCTGTGGAGGGAAATGAAAAGATGATGTTTTGTCGTCAGGATCCTTCTTCAGACTGCTGTCTGACTTGCTGTGTGTATGGCCAGTGTTTTCTCTTTAATTCAAATTTCTACTGTCTGCTGTATTTTGATTTTCAGGAATATGTCCACTTTAGATTCTATAGCAGTAAATTAGTATTTTCCACTGTATCTCTTTTTCTAATGGGAATCATGTGTCAAGTACATTCCAACAGGGTCACGGATATCCAGAAACAACTGAATAAGCAACAGAATCCTTTTTCTTTTGCAGTGTCTTTTTAAAAATGCTTCACTATATTTAATGGATGCATTTACTGCAGCCCATTTCAGTAGATGGAGAATGCATAAATGACAGGAGGCCCATTACATATTATTTTGTAATAAAATAGATTTTTATCTGATTTCCCAATTCATTACCAGTGTTTCAGTTGTTTTCTGTTCACATGTTACGTCTCTCAGTTACAGTACAATGCCATTCTGATGCAATACTGACATGTCATCTGATTTACGAAATGATATGTTAGCATGATTGCGTCAAATGTTTTTGTTTCTGAAATGGATTCTGGCCTCACCACAACCATGTTGCAAGGAATAGTAATTTGAAATTCTGTGGGATATAATTTGTTTTTGCAACCACCAAGTGTTGCACAAATGGCAACCAATGTTTGTGATTGGAATGAATGACTTGGAAGAGGGTTTTATCATGTTTTGCAAATTATCTTTTAATAAAACCAAAATTATTTGGGGTGAAATGTAAAAGGCAGATATGTAATTTTATTAAACTGGATAAAAATTGTGTTAACGGAAAGCTCCAGCAAGCTGCCGGAAGTTGTGTTTGCGTTTGAACATTACAGCTTGGTATGCTTGTATCAGATATTAGATGCTATCTGAGAAAAACATAAAAAGGTCACAGTTGAGAAGACAACTATTACTATTACCGGCAACTGCAAAACAAAAGATGTTTTTTATAACTGCTTGGTGCAGTTGCAAGTAATACAGATTTTTTAGGGGTAGTCTATATTGGTGGTGTGGCAGTTTAATTTTGATTTTAACTTTGTTAATTTACATTGAGGCCACCCCAGACCTTATTTGACAAATTATTAATTTGCTATTTATTTGTCTAAAAGGTCGATAGACATGCTGCCTTATTTACCAATGATAACAGTTTATATTGTGTCTCTTAATGTAGAAAATTATCTCCAAGGGCTTATGTTGAATGATCTGATCCATTTTGACTATTTTTGTTAAAAGGATTCCATGGGGCATGGTAGTGTTTATTTAAAAGGATGCTTCTCCAAGGAGGAGAAAGCAGTAAAAACATTAAAGAGAGAGGGTCAGAACAATGTCTATAGTGTAGGTATGCTGAACTGGAATATGGATGCACAGGATATTAGAATTAATTGTAATTTGGAATGAATTACATGATGGTGCTAAATATAGATTCAACAATTAACTTAAAAGTTCATATGTTGTAGGACCAGAATTGGGCAATTTGACCCATCATGTCTACTCCATCATACAATTGTGACTGATCTATCTCTTCCCCCTCAACCCCATTCTCCTTCCTTGTCCCCATAACCCTTGACAAAAATCTATCAATCTCCACCTTAAAAATATCAATTAACAGCCTTCACAGCCTTCTGTCTCAATGAATTCCACAGATTCACCGCACTCTCTAACTAAAGAAATTCCTCCTCTATCTCCTATCTAAAGGAATATCCTTTTATTCTGTGGCTAAGGCCTCTGGTCTTAGACTCTCCCATTAGTGAAAACATCCTCTCCACATCCACTAAAGAAAGGCATTGGATAAATGAGAAGACAACATTTCAAGGATATGGGTGTTGGGTGCACAAGATGATGGGAAATTGCAAAGTCAGTGGGAAATTGCAAAGAGGAATGGCAAGGCCATCAATTATTTAACAATAAGAGAGAACTTTAAAATTATGGTGTTGGAATACAAAGTCAACAATGGCAAAGCAGTGGTGGCATGAAGTAGAATACATGAAGAAAACGGAGGAGATACAAGGTTGAAAGCTCGGTTCATGGTTGAATAGAATGTAGTGGCTAGCGACAATCTTGATCAGTAGGAGTTGGTAGCTAAAGTTTGCTTCTCGGGAGGGAAAAAGGGGTAGCTTCAGTGTTGCCACTGTTTAACTTTTGAGAGTTTTAATTTGCCAATACTAATCTTGGTCGAGGAATTGCAAGCAAAGGGAGAAACAAAGCTGTAGATCATCAACATATACTTAGACTGATCCCATTTTTCATGAGCTGTTGTTGCATGCAGATAATGATGGAGGAAAATGTAGAACAATGAAACATTACAAAGCCAATGATGCTGTGGTAGAGAAATGCCATTAACTGAATGGTTGATTAAAAAGAAAACACCATAGTCGATATAAAAACAGAAAATGATAGAGATACTCATCAATCAGAAAGCATCTGTGGAGAGAGAAAACAGAATCAGCAATTCAAGTCGGTGATCTTCAACATGATAAAAACTTTCAACTTGAAATGCTAACTCTGTTTGATTCTCCACAAATGCTGTTGATCTGTTGAGTAGAGTCATAGAGAGAGACAGCATGGAAACAGTGTGTAAGAAGGAACTGCAGATGCTGGTTTACACCAAAGATAGACACAAAATGCTGGAGTAATTCAGCGGGTCAGGAAGCATCTCTAGAATAGATGGTGTTTCGAGTAGAAACACTTCTTCAGACTGAGAGTCAGGGGGGAAGGGAACTTGAGGTATGAAAAGGTTCACAATAAATCAGAGCTGGCACCGATGAACAAGGAAAGGCAGAGCCCACAATGGTCCAGTGTAGGCTATGGACGAGTTGATAACAAAGGGATATATGGATGCGAACAGTGGAACTGGCAGGACCAGGTTGGGGGAGGGTGGAAAGAGAGGAAGTGCAGGGTTACTTAAAATTAGAGAAATCAACTTTCATACCGCTGGGGTGTAAGCTGCCCAAGCAAAATATGAGGTGCTGTTGCTCCAATCCGCATCTGACCTCACTCTGACAGTGGAGGAGGCCAAGGTCAGAATGGGAAGGGGAGTTAAAATGTATGACCACTGGGAGATCAGAATGGGAAGGGGAGTTAAAATGTTTGGCCACTAGGCCAAGGCAGGCCATTTGTCTCCTCCAGACCATTTGTCAACCACCTATTTACACCAATGTCAAATCAATCCCTTTTAAAATATTTTTCCCATGTTCTATTTTTTAATTTTGCTTATAAGCAACTGCCAGTGTATAAATTTAAACAGAGTAAGGACATTTCAGAACCTTTACAGAACTGAAACCTGGTTGGAGAGATGCAACATGGACCTGTAAAAGTTGGGTCTTGATTTGGAAATTGGCATTCCATATAAGAGCCTCAGAGTGGTGACAGTGGCAGGAGTTCGCAAGGATAATAAAAGATAAAGCTGTTAATGGTGACAATTCTGAGAGGAATGAGCATTACTTCACAAGAAATACTTCACAATTTTGTTTCTGAACATTTAATTGGGTTTTCCCACTTTATCAGTTAAACGTGCTTTAATTTACATTTGCTATTTGGAAGAAAAACACTTTTAACATTTATTTGTATTACTGGTGTACTGCTGGTATCACTTTGCTTCCAAGAATTTAATTGTTCTTTGTAATGTATTGCTTCAGTGACACATGTAATTCAGGTCACCTTTTCTGAGTATCGAGAATCATTCTGAGAAGGTTATAAGCAGTCAGGCATAAACATTGAGACAATATTCAAAGCACAGAAGGCAGAACTCCATAAACATGTATTTAAGTATTTTTCTCCATGCTTGACTGATCACATGGTCATAAGACTCTGATCATGAACTTCCAGAGGTCCAGGAGATCATTTGTGTAAGTGGCAGTCTCGACCTGTGGTGATCTGGTGCTGGTCACATGTCTAGCATCATATAGGAAATGTTTGTCTGAGAGTCTCATTTAACCCAGCATCAGCCAGTAATAACATGTTAACAAATAACTAGCATTTGATTTGTGTTCTCATTTTCGTGTGGCAATTCGATTCACTTCAGATTTGGAATTTCTCGAAGAATTGTGCATTAACAGAAGTACAAAGTAGCAAGGACTAGTTGGAGTAACACGGGTGAACATTGGCAGTATTGGTGAGAAATTTCTGCAAAATCTGTGCCATCTTAGCATAGATCCAAGCCTGTGGCAAAAAAAAGTCTTGCAACTTGTCTTGTATTATTTATGCAACAGCTGTAGATCATTTTATTTATAAAAAACGAGATTGGCTAGTACCGATGTGAATAACTGCTGTGAACTATAAAATAAGCTAGTGGGATCTGAACAGGAGAAGGTAAGTTAATGGTGGAATCAGTGTACCTACAGACAAATTCAGGTACTGGTTCTGCATGAGGAAATACGTACAGATGTAGTGGACCGGTAGCTGAAAGGAAAACATTTGTTTGCTGACTACCATACAACATATTGTGTTCTTGCTGTCTCCTAGCTGAACAAATCCCGACAGTCCCTTTCCTTCTTTCATTTCACATAGCTTGGCAATATAATTTCACACACCCATTAACTTCGCTTTGATTCTTACTGCCTCTTATACACACTTGGGTTATTTATAGTGCCAAATAACTCAGCAGCACACATTTTGGATGTGGGAGGAATCTGGAGTCCCATAGGGAAACCCATGCCAGCACAAGGAGAGTGTGAGGTCATAGAGTCTCACAGCTTGAAACCAGTTCATTTGGCCTAACTTGCCAATAAAAGCCAATATACCCCATTTATACTATTCTCACCTGCCCATGTTTGGCCCATATCCCTCTAAACCTTTCCTATCCATGTACCTGGCCAAATGTATTTTAAATGTTGTTATTGTTACTGCCTCAACTACCTCCTGTGGCAGCTCATTTCGTATACCCACCACCATTTGTCTGGGGAAAACGTTGCTCCTCGGGTTCCTATTAAATCTTTCCCCTCACCTTAAACTTATGTCGTCAGATTATTGATTTCCCTACTCTGGGGAAAAGACTTGGCATTCACCCCATCTATTCTCCTCATGATCTTATACACCTCAATAAGATCACCACTCTTCTTGTGTTCCAAGGAATACAGTATTAATCTGCTAAATCTCTCCCTATAGCTCAAGCCTTCCGGTCCTGACAACATCCATGTAAATCTTCTCTGCACTCTTTCCAGCTTAATAACATCCTTCCAATAACAGAGTGACCAAAACTGAACACAATGCTCCAAATGCAGCCTCACCAACATTTTGTACAGCTGTAACATAACATCCCAGGTTCTGTACTCTGACCGATGAAGGCCAATGTACCGAAAGCCTTCTTGACCACCCTTTCTACCATTAAAACCAGATTCTAAGAACTATGTACCTGCACTCGTCAACCCCTGTGCTCTACAACATTCCCCAGGGGCTTGCCATTCACTGTGAAGGTCCTACCCTTGTTTGACTTCCAAAATGCATTACCTTGCACAAATCTGCATTAAACTCAATTAACCATTACCTAGCTCACGCCGAACTGATCAAGATTCTTATGTAATTTTTGATAACTATCTATGAAATTACACACTTTAGTGTCATCTGCAAACTTAAAAATCATACCAACATTCTCATCCTAATGGTTGATTATAAACCGCAGACACAAATGGGCACGAATCCCCAAGGCACAGCACTAACCACAGGCCTCCAGTCTGAAAAGTAACCTTCCACTGTATTTTCCACTGCTGTGGATTAATGCAGCTGCTGTCAACGCGCATGCGCAGTTTTCCACGAGGTACGTTTTTCCACCCACCCCGTTCTTCAAAAGGCGCAGAAAGAACGAGAATATTCTGCGGCAAAGATCCTATAGCTGCGCTCCGCTATTGGATGTTAGTTCTGCAGATCCGGAGATACGCATGGCTCACGCGCTGAAGTACGTTCTCCTCACTGTCGGCACAGCTTGTGAAGCCATGCCCCTCCCCTCCCCCGCCCGCCCGCTCACTCAGCCGCAGGTTTCCAGCTTTTCGCAGCCCTCCACTCCCCGTGTCCGTGTCCGTGGCCCGAACATCTATAACGCTGGCGGAAGCAACGATCGTCCACTGCTTTTGGCAGCTCAGCAAAGAGCCTATAGCGCGCTATGGGATCTTTGCTCTTCGGATCGCTCCGTGCCTCGCTCGGGCCCCTGCGACCTGCAGCCCCGCTGAACTCCTCTCTCTCTCTTTCTCTCTCTCCCCCCTCCCTCACCCTCCCTCCCCTAAACTCCCCTTCCTTCCCTCCCCCTCCCTTCCCCCCACCTCTCAGCCCCCGTCTTTCTCCCCCTCTCTCTTCCCCCTCTCTCTCCTCCCCTCTCTCTCCTCCTGTCTCTCTCAGATTTCTCACAGTCTCTCTACAGATTTCAGAAGTGATTTACCTTATGATTTTAGAAATCCACTACTATGTAAATTTGGTCTTTTTTCTCCTCACATGTTCAATAAAATTGTTCACAAAATGGACTAATTAAAAAAAAAAAAATCAAACTGCTGCCCAGCTGCAGCAGCTGCGGATGTCACAATGCCCTTGCTCGTGGCACCCCCCCCCCCCCCCCGCTCTCGATTAAAGCAGATGCTGTCAACGCTCAGGCGCACTTTCCACCACCCTCATAGCGGGCTTCCCAGAGGGAGTAATGGCCGCCAAGGCCACCTTCTCATCGCGTGCCCCGCGCGACGATAACGGCCACCGCCGTTATTGTTATGAGCGAGTGTCTATGAGCCACGCCTCGAGCGAGCTGCTGTGTGCGAGCGACGCCTCAAGCGAGGGAAGTTTTCTGACTTTTCTCGCTGCCTGTGCAGTTCGTGAAGCCCCGCCCCTCCACTCCCCCGCCCTCCCGCTCACTCAGCTGCCGGTTTCCAACTGTCACATTATCACCGTCCCTTTTTCTTAATTAATTCAGACAAATCTCTCCCATTTCCCATGCTATCTGCATTAGTATCCTTTTTCCCCACGGTCTATGCTATACTGAGATCTCCCTTACTACAATTATGCATCATTGCTCTGCAGCGCTATCGTATCCAACTCCGATTCGAGAACCCTGAATACAATTGTCACCACATGGACAATATCTGGTCTGTTGTGCCTGAGGTCTTGGTCATCAATTAGTGTGCCCAAAATGTTCTAGTCCATAACACTTATGATTTGATGTATTGCTTTGGAGCTGTTTACTTGACAGTACAAATTTACTTTCAGTTTGACAGTACAAATCTGCTTTCACGTTTTGGCTATAAACTTGGAAAACCTAACAAATTAAGTTGTCTTTAGGACTTCATTCCTTCCTGCCTTGAATGGGAAGAAATTTATGCTTTAGGGCATTATTACCTGAATTTTGGCTGTTGTGTAAATCCACTTTTGAATTTATGCACTTGTTTTTCATTACTGATGATCTTTTTTTTAATGTACATATGCAATCAACTAATTCAAGTGTGACAACTGGCTTCTTTTCAAAAAGAGGTTCAATTGCAAAAGAGTACTATGTGACATTTGAAATTATGAGAAATTAGGGAATGTGTTATATATCACCATGGCCTTTTGCCGGATCTGTGGAAATCGACTGTTTTTAATTATTGTTGGCAGTGGATAGACGGAGATAATTAAAGATGTATGTAGAATGTTTATTTTAGAATGTGTGATTGTATTTTGCTTTATCAGTTGGCTTCCTTACAAATTGCAGAACTTACATGAGCAATTTGCTTTTCAAGAAATTCTGTGTGTAGGCGTTTGTAATTGAAAGTGTTCATTTAATTTTTTTTTATAACGTGGTTTCTGAGTAGGCTAAAAGAAAATTCTAACATTTTTATATTTATAATCACTTTTACTTGTTAAGGTACTGCTGTTGTCTATCACTTGCTTGTTTGGAGCCTGCCTAAACTGTAGTTAAGGAGTCAACAAAAGGAACTGCATATGCTGTTTTACAAGAGAAGACACAAAGTGCTCGAGTAATTCAGCGGGTTAGGCAGTATCTCCTGCGATCAATGAAATGTCGAATCTCCATATTCTTCAGGTGTTCTCCCTGATTAGCTGAGTTACTCCAGCACTTTGTCTTTCACTGTGGTTAAAGAGTTCTGATTTGGGACAGTGATTTGTTTAATTGAACAATAATTGTATTTGTCAAAATCCAATGTTTTGATTTGCTATAGTATCTTCAATTCTTTTCACAAAATATTTTTGTTTATATGAGCCCTTACACTTCTCTGTGGCGATAACATTATATTCTGCACTCTTTTTATCTTCTCTTTTGCAATACCTATAATACTTGTGTATGGTGTGATCTAGTATAACCTAGTATGATTAGAGAAGGCAAAGCATTGCGGGCACTATGCTATATATGTTAGTTGGGAGTCACCAAGTTGTAGACATTGACAAAGTCGAGCTTTCTTCACGGAACTTCAGCATGAATTTTCTGTGGCACAATTTCTGTTGCTGCCATTTTATAGCCGAGATGCATATGACAGAGAGAAAGAGGGGTATAAAATAAGGGTAGAAGCAATCGGTAGCAAGGTGAAAATTAATAGTGGCAGGCAGACAAATCCAGGGCTAAAATCAAAAGGGGCCACTTGTCAACATAATTGTATAAGGAGTAAGAGTGTTGTAAAAACAAGCCTGAAGGCTTTGTGTCTCAATGCGAGGAGCATTCGTAATAAGGTGGACGAGTTGAATGTGCAGTTAGCTACGCTGGGATCACGGAGACATGGCTCCAGGGGGACCAAGGCTGGGAGCTGAACATCCAGGGATATTCAATATTCAGGAGGGATAGACAGAAAGGAAAAGGAGGTGGGGTAGCGTTGCTGGTGAGAGAGGAGATTAATGCAATAGAAAGGAAGGACATTAGCTTGGAGATGTGGAATCGATATGGGTAGAGCTGTAAAACTCTAAGGGGCAGAAAACACTAGTGGGAGTTGTGTACAGGCCACCTAACAGTAGTAGTGGAGTTGGGGATGGCATCAAACAGGAAATTAGAAATGCGTGCAACAAGGGTAAACAGTTATAATACATATAGATTGGGTGAATCAAATGGGCAGGGGTGCTGAGGAAGAGGATTTCTTGGAATGTATGCGGGATAGTTTTCTAGACCAATATGCAGAGGAACCAACGAGAGAACAGGCTATTCTTGACTGGGTATTGAGTAATGAGGAAGGGTTAGTTAGCAGTCTTGTTGTGCGGGGCCCCTTGGGCAAGAGTGACCATAATATGGTTGAGTTCTTCATTAGGACGGAGAGTGACATAATTAAGTCAGAAACAAGGGTTCTGAACTTAAAGAAAGGTAACTTTGAAGGTATGAGATGTGAATTGGCCAAGATAGACTGACAAGTGATTCTTAAAGGGTTGACAGTGGATGTGCAATGGAAGGTATTTAAAGACTGCATGGATGAACTACAACAATTGTTCATCCCAGATTGGCAAAAGAATAAATCAGGGAAGGTAGTGAATCCATGGATAACAAGGGAAATCAGGGATAGTATAAAAACAAAAGATGAAGCATACAAATTAGCCAGAAAAAGCAGCCTACCAGAGGACTGGGAGAAATTCATAGTCCAGCAAAGGAGGACAAAGGGCTTAATTAGAAAGTGAACATAGATTATGAAAGAAAACTGGCAGGGAACATAAAAACTGACTGCAAAAGTTTTTATAGATATGCGAAGAGAAAGAGATTAGTTAAAACAAATATAGGTCCCTTGCAGTCAGAAACAGGTGAATTGATCATGGGGAACAAGGACATGGCAGTTTGCATCCCAGAGTACTCAAGGAAGTAGCCACAGAAATAGTGGATGCATTAGTGATAATTTTTCAAAACTCCTTAGATTCTGGAGTAGTTCCTGAGGATTGGAGGGTAGCTAATGTAACCCCACTTTTTAAAAAAGGGGAGAGAGAAAACTGGGAATTACAGACCAGTTAGTCTTACATCGGTAGTGGGGAAACTGCTAGAGTCAGTTATTAAAGATGGGATAGCAGCACATTTGGAAAGTGGTGAAATCATTAGACAAAGTCACATGGATTTACGAAAGGTAAATCATGTCTGACGATTCTTATAGAATTTTTCGAGGATGTAACTAGTAGAGTGGATAAGGGAGAACCAGTGGATGTGTTATATCTAGACTTTCAGAAGGCTTTCGACAAGGTCCCACATAAAGAGATTAGTATACAAACTTGAACACGGTACACGGTATTGGGGGTTCAGTATTGATGTGGATAGAGAACTGGCTGGCAGACAGGAAGCAACGGGTCATTTTCAGAATGGCAGGCAGTGACTAGTGGGGTACCGCAAGGCTCAGTGCTGAGACCCCAACTATTTACAATATATATTAATGATTTGGACGAGGGAATTGAATGCAACATCTCCAAGTTTGCGGATGACACTAAGCTGGGGGGTAATGTTAGGTGTTAGGAGGATGCTAGGAGGCTGCAAGGTGACTTGGATAGGCTGGGTGAGTGGGCAAATGCATGGCAGATGCAGTATAATGTGGATAAATGTGAGGTTATCCACTTTGGTGGCGAAAACAGGAGGGTAGACTATTATCTGAATGGTGGCAGATTAGGAAAAGGGGAGATGCAATGAGACCTGGGTGGCATGGTACACCAATCATTGAAAGTAGGCATGCAGGTGCAGCAGGCAGTGAAGAAAGCAAATTATATGTTAGCATTCATAGCGAAAGGATTTGAGTATAGGAGCAGGGAGGTTCTACTGCAGTTGTACAGGGTTTTGGTGAGACCACACCTGGAGTATTGCGTACAGTAACAAGGGGCCACAGTCTAAGGATAAGCGGGAATTCCTTTTGGGCCGAGATGAGGAAAACATTTTTCACACAGAGAGTGGTGAGTCTCTGGAATTCTCTGCCACAGATGGTAGTTGAGGCCAGTTCATTGGCTATATTTAAGAGGGAGTTAGATGTGGCCCTTGTGGCTAAAGGGATCAGGGGGTATGGAGAGAAGGCAGGTACAGAATACTGAGTTGGATGATCAGCCATGATCATATTGAATGGCGGTGCTGGCTCGAAGGGCCGAATGGCCTACTCCTGCACCTATTTTCTATGTTTCTATGTTTCTATGACAGACCAAAAGAGACAATGGTCAGTTTAACAGTCATTGTGGTGGAGATGTAATTGATATTCCTGTGTCTCTTGTTTGGATGATGAATAATTCTGCAGGACGTGAATCCTTTGATTAAGGGTACTGTGTGGCCGTATACTTGGGCAATGATTATAACACAATCATGTTAAAAGCAATTCTTCAGAGGGCGGACTATATTGGAGTTAGCTTTTTCTACAGCTGCTTTGTCCATCCTTTATAACACTGGCCTTGAAGTCACCAAGGAAGATTGGTTTGGTCCCTTGTATCTTTATAAACAGTGATTGCTCAAAGTCAGAGCAGATTTCTTCCACCTCATCATTTGCCACCTAATTTGGTGTATATCCACTAAATGCTGAAGTATTGCAATCACAATAATACTATATTAGCCAAGTATGTTTTGCAACATACGAGGAATTTAATTTGCCAAGTCAGTCACACAAATAAAAAGCAATGGAACATGCAAAATGCATTTTAACATAAACATCCACCACAGTGACTCATCCACATTCCTCACTGTGGTAGGAGAAAAAAAATCAAATTTCTTCCCTTTTATGCTCTCTCTTGGTTGGGGGCCTCGAGCCTTCCGTTGATGGGACAATCTTGACTCCCGTAGCCGGCGGCTGGGCCCTCTACATCGGGGCGATCAGATCCTGCATCGGGGGGATCTCAGTTCCCCCGCGCCGGCAATCGGACCCCGGGTCGGGGCTGGTTGAGCCTCTGCGCCGTTGGAGCTCTCCCGAGACTGTGAGCCCTTGATGGTAAGCCAGCAGGCCACGGTTGGCGTGATCCCAGGCAAGGGATTGGCTCCGATGTTAAGTCCACCCACGCAGTGGGCGACAAAGTCAGTCCGAGGAGGCCTCCAGCTCCATCGATGGTAGGCCGCTGAGCGACCGGAAATGCGATCTGGGAAAATAAACTGAAAAAAAGTTTCCCCCGACCCCCTCCCTCTCCCCCTCCCCCCACATAAAACAAACCGGGGAATATTTCCGCATCTTCCATGAAATTAGCTTTCTTAACATGATAGATATCAGATCAGTCTTACAAGTGGAATATGATTCAGTAAGTTTACAAAATTAGTAAACATCAACATTACACTTTAAATGTAACACGTCTGTAATTTACTTCGATCCAATTTACTGTTGACTCATCTTCATAACTTATTCAAATAATTCCTCAGAAAATTATTAATCTGCATGAAACAGTGTGAAAAAAGGAAATACTTAAACTAAGAAAGAGGAACAGAGAATGTTAGATAATAAATATATACCTAGGGGATAGGTATATGGATGGGAAGGGAATGGAGGGGTATGGTCTGAGTGCAGGTAGATGGGACTAGGGAAAAACAAATGGTCGGCACGGACTGGAAGGGCCAAGAGGGCCTGTTTCCATGCTGTAATTGTTATACGGTTATATGGTTAATAAATATAGCATCCCAATGCATTATTGCACAAATAGTGAAATATAAATGCATTTGTTAGCACAAAATCTTCATACTTTGGCTTCACAATTTTTTAAACCTCAAAATTTCAAAAATGAAATCTATTAACCAACAATTATGATTGAAACTTTACATCAGTTGTGCAAATTTAATCAACTTATTATAACTTTGTATGTGAAGCCACATTTAAAAGTTGAATTCAATTAACTTGATTAGGAGTGTAAAGGTAGCGGTTCGTATGAGTAACGGTAGGTACTCGGGGAATCCGGTAAACTCGTGACGTTTTTTCAACACTGTGAAAAATGTCCACGAGTAAAAAAAACTTGTGATGAAAAAAATGGTTACTTTTTACTCGTACAAGCCCCTACGTACCCGCTACGTACATTACACGAGCTCGAATCAGGGGAGAACTCAAGAAAACTCTAGAATTACTTCGTACAGTGGGACAGGCCCTTAAGACTGATGATATTGGATCGCTTATCCAGCCACTGGCAAGAGAATCAAGCTGGGAATATAACGAGCAAACAACATTTAGGATACCTTTTGTTGTACTTTTGACATTTACAGGTGAAATGTTATTGTTCTACAAGATAGGGTGGCATCATTTCCCTTCTGATATACTCCCCTCATCTCTATTAGAAGGTGGAATTTCATATTGGGCGGTAGTTATGTTGACAGTTTGGCCAACCTGCATTTCACCTACAATCGTTTATGTAAGTAGTGGGTGTTGATGGTCCATTGGAACTGACCTATCTTCTGTATATGTGTGTTTCTGATCTTGAATTGCTTTCTCCGCTTCATGGTTTGATGCTGAAACTAATCATAATCACTTCAGTTCCTTCACCTTAATTGACTAACTCAGCATTAAATTAATTAAAAATAACAGTCTAGGATTTGTTTCTGCCATTGCATATCATTGCAAATCCACAAACAAAGTTGATTGTAGGTTTTATGAAATTTGGATTATTAAAAGGTCTTTCTTCTGGCATTTTCTGCTGAGTCTATTTGTAGCTGTGAGTTTCCTGTATGTCTAGGAAACTTCATATTTGTGGGTCATAGGTGTGAGGGGGTGCTGTGGTGGAAATTGAGGATGATACCATTATGAATCATTTGGATATGATTTCTTTATTAGGAAACAAATCAAATTTGGGAGATATTATTGATAGAAAATCATCACTATACAAACCTTGCTTTATGTTTTTAGAATTGTTTTGTTTTGGAACCATTGATTTCACGATGGAATCTTAAATCGTGTGGCTCTTTTTATGTGACCTATTGGACTTAGTTTAACTATTTTGTTTAACTATTTGTAGATACTGAACTTAGTTTATTTAGTAATCAAATGCAGGTGAGTGAATTAAAAATACACATTGAGTGTATTACAAACCCGTAGCATGTGGAGGCCTTTTATACACTTGAGCATACTGTACCATTCAATGAAATCAAGACTGTTTTTGTACCTTATTTACTTTCCCATCTGACCACTGTATCCCTTGATTCCCTTCCTATCCAAAAATATTTCACTCAGCCTTGAAAAGGAAAATCAAAATAGCTTTATTGTGTTACATGTCCAAATAATGCCTGGAAGAAGGTCCCGACCTGAAACATCACCTATCCAGTCTTCAGAGTTTCTTCAAAGATTTTGCCTGATTTGCTGAGTTACTCCAGTGCTTTGTGTCTTTTTTCATAGTTACAAGCTTGCTTTTTGCAATCAATAAACAGATAGCAGTGATCCTAGAAACAGTAGATCAAATTAAAATTTCACAGTTTGGCCAAATTTATTTGTGAATTGAGGTGGCCAATTATATAGCTTACAGGTGATGGCACTAAGAGACTTCCAACTGTCTATGAAGGCATGTGGGGGCTGAAGATGAGACAAAGGCAATCGTCCAGTCATGTCTGGTTAGAGACTACAAGCAAGTGATTCAATTTGGCTTACTTTCCAGATCCCCACCATTACAAAAGACAGTCTTCAGCTAATTTAATTTGATTGATGTGATAGGAAGAAAAAGCTGAGGCACTAGATGCAGAAAAAACAATGGGTACAGACTGCATTCAGATACTCGTGCTGAAGATTTGCACTTCAGAACGAGTGACACCCCCAGATAAGTTGCTCCAATAGTTACAGTTACAATATTGATTCCTACCTGACAATGTGGTAAATTTGTGGGATATATTCTGGTCACTAAAAGTGGAACTATCTTTTTGCCAATCAGTATACTCTTCCAATAACCAGCAAGCATTTGATGGGTGGACTAGTGTACTGAAATCCAAAATAGAAGTGATATTAACTGGCCTTGATGTAAAGGCAGCTTTCAACAGATTGTAACATCTGTCTGTCCGTCTGTCATCTGTCGTGGAACTACCCCAAAATGGGGGTCAGTGTGTGTGTGTGTGTGTGGGGGGGGGGGGGGTTAATGTGTGTGTGTGTGTGTGAGGGGTTATGTCACAAAAGGAACCTGTCAGCCACGCCTGCGCAATTGGGGGCTTTGGGTGAGTGGTGGAATATTGCATTCGGGAACCAGCAATCCTGTGTGACGCCGACCAACCCCCCCCCCCCCCCCCCCACCTGCGTTGGGGGACGGGGCCCAACTGGTCCCACTTGGTTTAGTATCTATATTACTAAAACTCTTTGTTTGTACCGGCAATGTGTCACTCTGCTCTGCTTTTTCCTATCTTCTTCCAAACGATGTGCCACAGCCTTCCTATTTTCACATATTCTACTCGCATTTTCCCCACTGAAGCGATAAACATCTTTCTGTTGCATTCTGACCTATATTTCCAAAGTTATTCCTGATTTAATGTTTCAAAAAAAGCCAAAACCGCTTTCTCAGAGAGTGTCCAATGATGATGTCACAATACCTCTCACAGTGCACCAATCACAATGGGCTCTCAAGCTGTCTGCCAACTGCCACAATGACCGTTGCCAACGGTAAAAATGGGCTCTCAAGCTGGCTGCCTCTCATAGTGCACCAGTCACAATGGGCTCTCAAGCTGTCTAGACGTTGGTGCTTCTCTGGGACCTGGGTAGGTCCTGGGGCAGGGAATGGGAGTGAGGGGAGGAGGATGAGGGAAATGAGGAGGGAGATGGGGTAGGGTCTCCAGCCCCCCTCCCTCTCTGCCCGTCTCCCTGCCCCCACTTGCCATTAGCAGCATATGACGTAACAATGGGATGTAATTTACATAAACGGCCCGTCAGCTGTGTTCCACCCCACAAAATCAGTTTTCAAAAAGTGATTGACTTTCAGTTATCTTAAAATCCGCATGCGCGGATAACTGAAAGTCTCCCCGCGCGTGCGGGATTTCAAATGACCGCACCGCTGTGGCTGGAGCGAGGTCTGGGAGCGGAAGTGTCCGGGCCCGCGGGGAGGGAGAGAAGCAGGACCCGGAGCAAGGAATAGGCTGCAGCCTCAGCCTCTCCCTCCCTCCCCCGGCTCCAGGCCGCTCGGCCCGTCCACCCGACAGCCCCCGCCTCATGTACAGAGGCTGATGGTATATTTCACATGTTATTCACATTTTAAGCTTTACAAAAACCACTTTGACAGAAATCACATGTAGACAAAAATGCTGGAGAAACTCAGCGGGTGAGGCAGCATCTATGGAGCGAAGGTAATATGCAACGTCTCGGGTCGAAACCCTTCTTCAGACTGTGAGGATTGAGGGGGGGGGGGGGGGGGATCGCTATATTTAAGGCTATATTTAAGAGGGAGTTAGATGTGGCCCTTGTGGCTAAGGGGATCAGAAGGTATGGAGAGAAGGCAGGTACGGGATACTGAGTTGGATGATCAGCCATGATCATATTGAATGGCGGTGCAGGCTTGAAAGGCCGAATGGCCTACTCCTGCACCTAATTACTGTGTTTCTATGGAAGGAGAAAGGAGTAGGTGGAGCCAGTGGGCTGTGGGTGAGCTGCGAAGGGGAGGAGAATGTAGGGGATACCTGAAATTAGAGAAGTCAATGTTCGTACTGCTGGGGTGCAGACTGCCCAAGCGAAATATGAGGTGCTGCTCCTCCAATTTACGGTGGTCCTCACTCTGGCCACGACAGCAAGGTCGGATTCGGAATGGGAGGGGGAGTTGAAATGCTGAGCTATTGGGAGATCAGGTTGGTTATTGCGAACTGAGCGGAGGTGTTCGGTGAAGCAATCGCCAAGCCTACGCTTGGTCTCACCGATGTAGAGCGGCTGACATCTGGAGTAGTGGATGCAATTGACGAGGTTGGAGGAGGTGCAGGTGAACCTCTGCCGCACCTGGAAAGACTGCTTGGGTCCTGAGGGGAGTCAAGGGGAGAGTTCACCTTATTCCGACCTACAGGCAGAAATTAAAAGCTGCTAAGCCTTTGGTCAGAACAACAAAAAGGTGGACAAGCGAGGGCATTGGGAACCTACAATCCTGCTTTGACTGCATGGATTGGAGTGTGTTCAGGGAAGCAACCACAAGCCTCGATGAGTATACGGACACTGTATCATCATATGTTAGCTTTTGCGAGGACAGTTGCATTCCAACTAAGACCCGGACCCGTTCAACAAAAACAAGCCCTGGTTCGCAGCTCCGATGGTCTAAAGAGGAGGCTTACAGGTGCGGGGATGCAGACCTCTACAGGCAGGCCAAGTACAAGCTGAGAAGAGGAACCAGAGCTGCCAAGGAAAGGTACTCTGTGAAGTTGAGGAGCAAGTTCTCAGCTAGTGACTCTTCTTCAGTTTGGAAGGGCTTGCAAGAAATTACCAGCTGCAAGAGGAAAGCCCCCCGCACTTTGGACAATTGTCAGCTGACCAACGACCTAAATGAGTTTTTACTGCAGGTTTGAAAGTCAGAAACGTAACTCTGGTACCCCCTCCCCCCCCTCCCCCCCCTCCCCCCCCCCCCCCCCCCCTTCCCCCCCCCCCTCCCCCCCCTCCTCCCCTCTTCCCCTCCTCCCCTCCCCAACCAACACAGCCAGACCCCAGTCTGCAAAGAATGGACCCAGCACCCTCTCGTTCCCATTCACCACTTCACACCTACTTAAGGGAAGACTCCAGTATGAAAAGACTGGACCATTTCACACCCACTCACAGCCTGACTTCAGTCTGCAAAGACTGGACCCTTCTACACCCACCCCCGTCCAATCATCACTTCACACCCAATTACCCACACCCTCCTTGCTGAACAACATCGCTTCATCAACAATAAAAATAGAGGAGGTGGAGAGGCTTTTCAGAAGACAGAAAAGCCGGAAATCTCCAGGACCCGACAATGTTTCCCCCTCTACTATCAAGCTCTGTGCCAAACAACTGGCACCGGTCTATACAGACATTTTTAACCAGTCACTGCAAACATGTACTGTCCCTGCCTGCTTCAAAGTTTCCACTGTTGTCCCTGTTCCCAAAAAGGCAAGAATCATGAAGACACTTGAAAGGCTTGTGGTGGCCAAGCTGAAAAATATCACGATCCCCCTGCTGGACCCTATGCGATTTGCATATCGGGCCAATATATCTGTGGATGATGCAATCAACCTGGTCTTGCACTTCATCCTACACCACCTAGACCGCCAGGGGACCTATGCGAGGATCCTGTTTGTTGATTTTAGCTCTGCATTCAACACCATTGTGCCAGAGCTACTACACTCCAAACTTTCCGAGTTGACTGTGCCTGGACCCCTCTGTCGGTGGATCACCAGCTTCCTGACAGACAGGAAGCAGCATGTGAGGCTGGGAGAGCACATCTCGGACCCCCAAACGCTCAGCATTGGAGCACCGCAAGGCTGCGTACTCTCTCCTCTCTATTCTCTCAACACCAACGACTGCATCTCCACAGACACCTCTGTCAAGCTTCTCCAGTTTGCGGACGACACAACCCTGATTGGACTAATCTTGACTAATCTTCTGGAATTTTTTTGAGGATGTAACAAGTAAAATGGATGAAGGAGTGCCAGTGGATGTAGTGTATCTAGACTTTCAGAAAGCCTTTGATAAGGTCCCGCACAAGACACTGGTGACTTGCATACCGGAAACAAAGATTCGGAGTGAACGGGTCCTTTTCAGAATGGCAGGAAGTGGCGAGTGGAGTGCTGCAAGGCTCAGTGTTGGGGCTGCAACTGTTTACCATATATATTAATGATTTGGAAGAGGGAATTAGGAGCAACATTAGCAAGTTTGCGGATGACACAAAGCTGGGTGGCAGTGCGAACTGTGAAGAGGATGTTAGGAGGTTGCATGGACAGGTTGAGTGAGTGGGCAGATGCGTGGCATAAGCAGTATAATATAGATAAGTGTGAGGTTATCCACTTTGGCGGCAAAAACAAGGGGGCAGATTATTATCTCAATGGGGTTAGGTTAGGTAAGGGGGAGGTACAGCGAGACCTGGGTGTCCTTGTACACCGGTCACTGAAAGTTGGCGTGCAGGTACAGCAGGCAGTGAAGAAAGCTAATGGAATGTTGGCTTTCATAACAAGAGGATTTCAGTACAGGAGTAAAGAGGTTCTTCTGCAGTTGTATAGGGCTCTGGTGAGACCACATCTGGAGTATTGTGTACGGTTTTGGTCTCCTAATTTGAGAAAGGACAGCCTTGTGATTGAGGCAGCGCAGCGTAGGTTCACGAGGTTGATTCTTGGGATGGCGGGACTGTCATATGAGGAAAGATTGAAAAGACTAGGCTTGTATTCACTGGAGTTTAGAAGGATGAGGGGGGATCTTATAGAAACATATAAAATTATAAAAGGACTGGACAAGCTAGATGCAGGAAAAATGTTCCCAATGTTGGCGTGAGTCCAGAACCAGGGGCCATAGTCTTAGAATAAAGGGGAGGCCATTTAAGACTGAGGTGAAAAAACACTTTTTTACCCAGAGAGTTGTGAATTTATGGAATTCCCTGCCACAGAGGGAAGTGGAGGCCAAATCACTGGATGGATTTAAGAGAGAGTTGGATAGAGCTCTAGGGGCTAGTGGAGTCAAGGGATATGGGGATAAGGCAGGCATAGGTTATTGATAGCAGACGATCAGCCATGATCACAATGAATGGCGGTGCTGGCTCGAAGGGCCGAATGGCCTCCTCCTGCACCTATTTTCTTTGTTTCTATGACTGATCCAGGTTGGAGAGGAATCTGCCTGGTGCCATTGCAACAACCTAGAGAAGAATGGCGTCCTGGTGCCATTGCAACAACCTAGAGCTCAATGCTCTTAAGACAGTGGAATTGATTGTAGACCTTAGGAGAGCTCCCCCTCCCCTCACCCCACTCACCATCAACAACACCACAGTCACATCTGTGTCGTCTTTTAAGTTCCTGGGAGCCATCATCTCCAAGGACCTTAAATGGGGGGCGACCATCGACTCCACAGTCAAAAAGGCATAACAGAGGATGTACGTCCTACAGCAGCTGAGGAAACTCAATCTGCCACGGGCAATGATGGTCCAAATCTAGACGGCCATCATAATCTGTTCTCACCTTCTCCATCATGGTCTGGTTTGGCTCAGCCACCAAGCACGACACCTGGAGGCTGCAGTGAATCGTCCGATCAGCTGAGAAGGTTGTTGGCTGCAACCTTCCCTCCATAGATGAACTGTACACTGCAAGGGCCAGGAAGTTAGCGGGCAAGATCATCTCTGACCCCTCTCACCCTGACCACAAACTCTTTGAATCACTTCCCTCTGGAAGGCGACTCCGGATTGTCAAAGCTGCCACAGCCAGACATAAAAACAGATTTTATCCACGAGTATTTGCTCTACTCAACAGCCAAAAATCTGTAGCTTCCCTTTGATATGGTATTTTGTTGGCTCACATGCTTGATCAATGGTGTTTTATCATTAATGTTTTATTATTATTAATGTTTAGTGTTTTCTGAGTCAATTGTGACTGTGACTGTATGTCATGTTGTTGTGGGCAGAGCACCAAGGCAAATTTCTTGTATGTGAATACTTGGCCAATGGACTTAAGAGAGAGTTAGATAGAGCTTTAGGGGCTAGTGGAGTCGAGGGATATGGGGAGAAGGCAGGCATGGGTTATTGATAGGGGACGATCAGCCATGATCACAATGAATGGCGGTGCTGGCTCGAAGGGCCGAATGGCCTCCTCCTGTACCTATTTTCTATGTTTCTATGTTTCTATGTAATAAACGTACTTACTTTAAAAAAAAGACACACCATTAATTACACCCCGGTGAGATCAGAGTTTACAGTCCTGATGACCTGTGGGAAGAAACACCATCTCATCCTCTCTGTTTTCGCACCGACAGAGGAGGCGTTTGCCTGACTGTAGCAGCTGGAACAGTCCCTTGCTGGGGTGGTAGAGGTCCTTCATGATTTTTCTGACTCCGGATCTGCACCTCCTGGTGTATAGGTCCTGCAAGGGGGAGGGGGGGGGGGGGGGGTGGGTGTAGTTCCCATGGTGCGTTCAGCCGAACGCACTACACTCTGCAGAGCTGTTGCCGAACCAGATTGAGATGTTTCCGGTCAGGATACTTTCTACTGCACCAGAGTAGAAGGATTGAGGATCTTCAGAGAGACTCTGAATTTCCTCAGCTGCCTGTGGTAAAGGTGCTGCCTTGCCTTTCTCACCAGTGCTACAGTGTGTGTTGTCCAAGTCAGATCCTCTGTGATTTGGACTTCCAGTTATTAGCCAAGTATGTTTTGCAACTTACGAGGAATTTCATTTGTCATACAGTCATACCAATAAAAAGCAACAGAACACACAAAATACATTTTAACATAAACATTCACCACAGTGACTCCTTCACATTCCTCACTGTGATGGAAAGCAAAAAAAAAGTTCAATTCTCTTCCCTTCTTTGTTTTCCTGTGGACGGGGGCCTTGAGCCTTCCGTTGACGGGGCGATCTTGGTCCCGTAGCTGCCGCCGTTTGGGCCCTCGTGTCGGGGCAATCAAGCTCCGAACTGAAAAAAAATGTCATTAGGTGAGAAATAGTATTGGGTAGGCTAATGGGACTGAAGGATGATAAATCCCCTGGGCCTGATGGTCTGCATCCCAGGGTCCTCAGCAGGCACGTGCTGTGAGTAATTACTCAGGGTAGGCACTCAGTCCACTAAAAAAAATATTAACCGCGCATGCGCAGATTGTTTGCTCCGTTAAATAAATAAATAAATAAAACTGTGACATTTCAATTTGCCCAAGGCTTCCTAGTCCTAGACCAATTGGGGGAACAGTGGGTTGCACAGAGCTTCCCGTGTTACAAGCGCTGCGGATGTAAGGCATGGAGAATTATGCCTACCTAAGAGATCGATCTCTTATATAGGCATAATTCTCCCATGCCTTTACTATTTATATTTAGTTAACCATATAACCATATATAACCATATAACAATTACAGCACGGAAACAGGCCCTCTCGGCCCTTCCAGTCCGTGCCGATCATTTGTTTTCCCCTAGTCCCATCTACCTGCACTCAGACCATACCCCGCCATTCCCTTCCCGTCCATATACCTATCCACTTTACTTTTAAATGTTAAAATCGATCCTGCCTCCACCACTTCTGCTGGAAGCTCATTCCACACAGCCACCACCCTCTGAGTAAAGAAGTTCCCCCTCACGTTACCCCTAAACTTCCGTCCCTTAATTCGCATGTCATGTTCTCTTGTTTGAATCTTCCCTACCCTTAATGGGAAAAGCTTATCCACGTCAACTCTGTCTATCCCTTTCATCATTTTAAAGACCTCAATCAAGTTCCCCCCTTAACCTTCTGCGCTCCAAAGAATAAAGACCTAACTTGTTCAACCTTTCTCTGTAACATAGTTGCTGGATCCCAGGCAACATTCTAGTAAATCTCCTCTGTACTCTCTCTATTTTGTTGACATCCTTCCTATAATTAGGCGACCAAAATTGTACACCATACTCCAGAATTGGTCTATCCAATGCCTTGTACAATTTTAACATTACTTCCCTGCTCCTATATTCAATGCTCTGATTTATAAAGGCCAACACACCAAAGGCTTTCTTTACCACCCTATCTACATGCGATTCCACCTTCAGGGAACTATGCACAGTTATTCCTAGATCTTTCTGTTCCACAACATTCCTCAATTCCCTACCATTTACCATGTACGTCCTATTTTGATTTGTCCTGCCAAGATGTAGCACTTCACACTTATCAGCATTAAACTCCATCTGCCATCTTTCAGCCCACTTTTCCATATGGCCCAAATCTCTCTGTAGACTTTGAAAATCTACTTCATTATCCACAACACCACCTATCTTAGTATCATCTGCATACTTACTTATCCAATTTTCCACCCCATCATCCAGATCATTGATGTACATGACAAACAACAGCGGACCCAACACAGATCCCCGAGGCACCCCACTGGTCACTGGCTTCCAACCTGACAAACAGCCATCCACCATTACTCTCTGACATCTCCCATTCAGCCACTGTTGAATCCATCTTGCTACTCTGCCATTAACACCCAAAGATTGAACCTTCTTAACCAACCTTCCATGGGGAACCTTGTCAAAGGCCTTACTGAAATCCATATAGACAACATCCACTGCTTTACCCTCATCAATTTCCCTAGTAACCGCTTCAAAAAATTCAAGAAGGTTTGTCAAACATGACCTTCCAGACACAAATCCATGTTGACTGTTCCTGATCAGACCCTGTTTATCCAGATGCTTATATATATTATCTCTAAGTATCCTTTCCATTAATTTACCCACCACTGACGTCAAACTAACAGGTCTATAATTGCTAGGTTTATTCTTTGAACCCTTTTTAAACAATGGAACAACATGCGCAGTACGCCAATCCTCCGGCACTATTCCCGTTTCTAATGACATTTGAAATATTTCTGTCATAGCTCCTGCTATTTCTACACTAACTTCCCTCAATGTCCTGGGGAATATCCTGTCAGGTCCTGGAGATTTATCCACTTTTATATTTTTCAAAAGTGTCAGTACTTCCTCCTCTTTGAATCTCATAGTTTCCATAGCTACTCTACTTTTTTTTCCTTACTTCACATAGTTCAATATCTCTCTCCTTGGTGAATACCGAAGAAAACAAATTGTTCAATATCTCCCCCATCTCTTTTAGCTCTGCAGATAGCTGTTCATTCCGGTTCTCTAATGGTCCAATTTTATCCCTCGTTATCCTTTTGCTATTAATATAGCTGTAGAAACCCTTTGGATTTACTTTCACCTTTCTTGCCAAAGCAACCTCATATCTTCTTTTAGCCTTCCTAATTTCTTTTTTAGATTCTTTTTACATTCTTTATACTCCTCTAGCACCTCATTTACTCCATACCTCCTATAATTATTGTAGGTATCTCTCTTTTTTCGAAACGTGTCCAATTTCCCTTGAAAACCATGGCTCTTTCCAATTTTTACTATTTCCTTTCACCCTAACAGGGACATAAAGATTCTGTACTCTTACAATTTCCCCTTTAAATGTCCTCCATTTCTCTTCTACATCCTTCCCATAAAACAGAGTGTCCCAATTCACTCCTTTTAAATCCTTACGCATTCCCTCAAAGTTAGCCTTTCTCCAATCAAAAATCTCCACCCTAGGTCCAGTTCTGACTCTCTCCATAATTATATTGAAACTAATGGTATTGTGATCACTGGTCCCGAAGTGCTCACCAACGCATACCTCCGTCACCTGACCTGCCTCATTTCCTAACAGGAGGTCCAGCACTGCCCCTTCTCTGGTCGATACCTCTATGTACTGCTGCAAAAAACTATCCTGCACACATTTTACAAACTCCAAACCATCCAGCCCATTTACAGAATGTGTTTCCCAGTCTATTTTTGGAAAATTGAAATTTCCCACAATCACTACCTTGTGCTTACTACTAATATCTGCTATCTCCTTACATATTTGCCCTTCCAATTCTCGCTCCCCATTTGGCGGTCTATAATACACCCCTAAAAGTGTTGCTACACCGTTCCCACTTCTCAGTTCTACCCAAATAGCCCCCCTAGACGAGCCCTCTAATCTATCCTGCCAAAACACTGCTGTAATATCCTCTCTGACAAGCAATGCAACACCTCCACCTCTGGTCCCTCCAATTCTATCACACCTGAAGCAACGAAATCCTGGAATATTTAGTTTCCAATCACAGCCGTCCTGCAACCTTATTTCACTGATTGCCACAACGTCATATTTCCAGGTGTCAATCCAGGCTCTAAGTTCATCCACCTTTCTTACAATGCTCCTAGCATTAAAATATACACATTTTATAAACCCACCATCCCTTATTCTCTGTCTATTATCTTTTTCCTCTTTCTCGCCTACATTTTGGGTCCGAGTGCTTCCCTTCTCTGCCTCTTGCCCCACACCCTGTCCCCTAGCCCCCTCTACCCGAGTCCCTCCCCCCAGCCTTTCTAGTTTAAAGTCTCCCGAGTAGCCTTTGCAAATCTCCCTGCCAGGATATTGGTCCCCCTCGGGTTCAAGTGCAACCCGTCCTTTTTGTACAGATCATGCCTTCCCCAAAAGAGGTCCCAGTGATCAAGAAACTTGAATCCCTGCCCACTGCACCAGTCCCTCAGCCATGCATTTGTCCTCCACCTCATTCCATTCCTACTCTCACTGTCACGGGCACAGGCAGTAATCCTGAAATCATTACCCTTTTGGTCCTTCTCCTTAACTTTCCCCCCAACTCCCTAAATTCTCCCTTCAGGACCTCATCTCTTTTTCTGCCTATGTCATTGGTACCTATGTGTACCACAACATCAGGCTCCTCTCCCTCCCTTTTCAGAATCTTTTGGACACGTTCCGACACGTGCGAGACCCTGGCACCAGGGAGGCAAATTACCATCCGGGTTTCCCGACTGCGTCCACAGAATCGCCCATCCGACCCCATAACTATAGTCCCCTATTACAATTGCCCTCCTCTTTTTGCTACCCTTCTGAGCATCAGGGCCGCTCTCTGTGCTGGAGACCCGGCCGGTGTTGCTGCCCCCAGGTGGACTGTCCCCTCCAATTGTACTCAAACCCGAGTACCTATTTTCCAGTTGTACAGTCACAGGGGTACTCTCTAGCCCCTGCCTCTTGCCCTTCCTAACCGTGACCCACTTGTCTGCCTCCTGTGGTCTGGGAGTGACTGCCTCCCTGTAGCTCCTCTCTATGACCTCCTCACTCTCCCTGACCAGACGGAGGTCATCGAGCTGCTGCTCCAGGTTCCTAACACGATCCTTTAGGTTATTACCATGTTATACCATTAGGTTATTACCATGTTATAATTTTAGTCAGGGTAGGCAGTGCCTACCTTGCCTACCCTGACGGCACGTGCCTGGTGCTCAGGGAGGTGGCTCTAGAAAAAGTGGCCGCATTGGTGATCATTTTCCAATGTTCAATAGATTCAGGATCAGTCCCTGTGGATTGGAGGATAGCTAATGTTATCCCACTTTTCAAGAGAAAATGGGGAATTACAGACCAGTTAGCCTGACTTCGGTGGTGGGAAAGATGCTGGAGTCAATTATTAAAGAGGTAATAATGGGGCATTTGGATAGCAGTAAAAGGATTAGTCCAAGTCAACATGGATTTATGAAAGGGAAATCATGCTTGACTAATCTTCTGGAATTTTTTCAGGATGTGACAAGTAAAATGGATGAAGGGGTGCAAGTGGATGTAGTGTATCTAGACTTTCAGAAAGCCTTTGATAAGGTCCCGCACGGGTGACTAAAATTAGAGCACATGGTATTGGGGGTAGGGTGTTGGCATGGATAGAAAATTGGTTGGCAGACCGGAAGCAAAGAGTAGGAGTGAACGGGTCCTTTTCAGAATTGCAGGCAAGGGCGAGTGGAGTGCCGCAAGGCTCGGTGTTGGGGCCGCAACTGTTTACCATATATATGAATGATTTGGAAGAGGGAATTGGGAGCAACACTAGCAAGTTTGCGGATGACACAAAGCTGGGTGGCTGTGTGAACTGTGAAGAGGATGTTAGGAGGCTGCAGGGTGACCTGGACAGGTTGAGTGAGTGGGCAGATGCTTGGCAGATGCAGTATAATATAGATAAATGTGAGGTGATCCACTTTGGCGGCAAAAACAAGGGGGCAGATTATTATCTCAATGGGGTTAGGTTAGATAAGGGGGAGGTGCAGCGAGACCTGGGTGTCCTTGTGCACCGGTCACTGAAAGTTGGCATGCAGGTACAGCAGGCAGTGAAGAAAGCTAATGGAATGTTCGCCTTCATAACAAGAGGATTTCAGTGTAGGAGTAGAGAGGTTCTTCTGCAGTTGTATAGGGCTCTGGTGAGACCACATCTGGAGTATTGTGTACAGTTTTGGTCTCCTAATTTGAATAGGGACATCCTTGTGATTGAGGCAGTGCAGCATAGGTTCACGAGATTGATCCATGGGAGGAAAGACATTCTTGCCATTGAGGGGGTACAGAGCAGGTTCACCAGACTGATTCCTGGGATGTCAGGACTTTCATATGAGGAAAGACTGGATAGACTTGGCTTGTACTCGCTAGAATTTTGAAGACTGAGGGGGGATCTTATAAAAACTTACAAAATTCTTAAGGGGTTGGATAGGCTAGATGCAGAAAGACTGTTCCCGATGTTGGGGAGGTCCAGAACAAGGGGTCACAGTCTAAGGATAAGGGGGAATTCCTTTAGGACCGAGATGAGGAAAACATTTTTCACACAGAGAGTGGTGAGTTTCTGGAATTATCTGCCACAGAAGGTAGTTGAGGCCAGTTCATTGGCTATATTTAAGAGGGAGCTAAATTTGGCCCTTATGGCGAAAGGGATCAGGGGGTATGGAGAGAAGGCAGGTACAGGATACTGAGTTGGATGATCAGCCATGATCATATTGAATGGTGGTGCAGGCTTGAAGGGCCGAATGGCCTGCTCCTGCACCTATTTTCTATGTTTCTTTGTTATGGGGGAGGTGGGCAGGGTAAGGGGGAAACTAATTCCCAGTTGCTTCCTGGCAGAGACGCGACTATTTCTCCAAGTCGTGTCCTCGCCCCCCCACCTCGCGGCCTACCTCCTGGATCGGAGCGGCCTTTCCTGCCGGGGACCACGAACCAGACCAGAGCTGTAGATTGCACTATTTTCAATTACATTTACATTCTTATTCACAGTCCATGTCTACAGGCAGCAAGATAATGATATTATTTGGACATTGGATAGTAAATGTCCAGTAATGTTTGTGGCAGACAGTGGTCATCGCTGTCAAGCAAAAGTTTAATTACCAATCAATGACATTCAATGGCATTTCCAACAGTGATCTCTGTGGTTTCCCCATTGACCACAAATTCAACCAGGCACACTATGTAAACATGGTGGCTAAAATAAATGGTTAGTCTGTGGCAACTAATGCACTAGGGACTTTCCACAAGAACGGAACTTGATTCAATGAAGTTTCATTTGACCAGGCAAATGGAGATGCTCAGAATAAATGTTAAGGAAGTTGAAGGGGTACAGTTCAAGGCAATTGCTTAGTTATAGAGTCATACAGCGTGGAAACAGGCCCTTCGGTCCAAACTGCCCATACCGACCAACGCCTGTCCCACATGCCTGCGTTTGGGCCATATTCCTCTAAACCTATCCTATCCATGTACCTTTCCAAATATTTCTTAAACGTGGTGATAGTCCCTGCCTCAACTACCTCAGATCGTTGCATACACTCACCACCCTTTGTGTAAATAAAAAGTTAACCCCTCGGGTTTCTATTAAATCTTTACCCCCTCACCTTAAACCTACATCCTCTGGCTCTCAATTCCCCTACTATGGGGAAAATACTTTATATTTACCCGATCTATTCCTCATGATTTTGTACACCTCTATAAGATCGCCCCTCACCCTCCTGCGCTCCAAGGAATAATGTCCTCGCCTGCTCAACCATTGCCGATAGATCAGGCCCATGTCTGAGCAACATCCTTGTAAATCTTCTGTACACCCTTTCCCTGCTAGACATCTTTCCTATAACTTGATGACCAAAACTAAACACAATACTCTATATGTGGCCTCATCAACGTCTTTTAAGGCCCTGTCCCACTTACGTGTCCTTGGCACGCAAATTACGCGACCTCATCATCGCGTTGATGCGCACGGGCATCGTGTGGCCTCGCGGGGCCGGTCCCACTGAAAAGTGCAGAAGGGTATGGAGTTGTGCGCGGTATCGCGCGGTGCTCCGAAATTTTGTAGCAAACTAAATCTTCGTGCGCCACCGGCCTGTCGCGTAACTGACGGCCAAAGTGGGACAAGCCCAAGACCCTGGTGCGACGCAACGTCTCACCTCCAACAGCAGCAAAAGCAGGCAAACGATCGCCGAGCTCGGCCGGGGGCTCACGGCCGTTGCAGATCCGGAACCGCCCCCACTTCTACGACCAGAGTGGGGCCAAGAAAATTGAAGATAGACACAAAATGCAGGAGTAACTCAGCGACTCCGGCAGCATCTCAAGGGAGAAGGAATTGATGACATTTCGGGTCAAGACCCTTCTTTCAGACTGAAGAAGGGTCTCGACCTGTAAAATCACCCGTTGCTTCTATCCAGAGATGATGCCGGTCCCGCTGAGTTACTCCTGCATTTTGTGTCCATCTTCAAATGACGTCGCGCTCCAGACGGCTGTGCGGGCGCATGAAATCACGTGCGACCTTCGAGGGACCGTCGCCCCTCAACGTGACCACGAGGTTGAGTAATTAGCGTGCCAAGGACACGTAAGTGGAACAGGGGCTTTACATCTGCAATATGACCTCCCAACGTCTATCCTCAATACTCTGATTGATGAGTCAGAGTATTGAGTATAGAAAAGAGTATATTTCTTGAATCAGAAACTCAACACCTTTCAGGACAAAGCAATTGCCTGAGCAGTATCCCCATCTCTTTCCTAAACATTTATTTCTTCATCACCATTGCACTGTGGATGCAGTGTGTGCTACGTACAGTTTTCCAAACTATGACTAGTACTACTAAAAAGGAAAGGGCAAGAGGCTAGTTGGAATACCACCACTTGCAGAATCCCCTCCAGGTTACACACCGTACTAATTTAGAAATCTATCTCTATTCCTTCATTGTCACTCGATCTAAACTATGGATCTGCCTCTTTGAAAGCACTGATGGAAATCGTTCAAATAGAAGGGCTGCATCAAGCAACTGGCAATGGTTTGAAATGTTATTGATTATACTTTGAAGGTAAAATGCACCAAGTAACCTTTAATCAGTGGTAATTGATTAACTCCAGTTTTGTGAACTCTTATTTTATGCAATACCCTTTCTTATCAAATAATGTTTGAAATTCCACGATACACATGGGTTTCCCATTTTCATACACTGCCAGAGATATGGGCGTTTCCGTAAATAAGGGTCAATGGGTGGTCAAATTTGAAAGTTATTAAATCATAATGAAATACCACAGGATTAAAAATGGGCCTACCTATGATCCCTTTGAGCTAATTTGTGATCAAAATCAACTAAAATTTGACCAAAATTTAATACTTTCAAAATTTGGAAAAAAAAGAGAATAAAAATTATTTATAAAATATATAAAACATATGGGACACTTACTGATTTTGAAGCTCCCTTGCAAAATGTCGGCACCTAACCCACCACGTGGCCCGTAGTTCACGTCAGGGTCATTATAATGGCATTGTTTGAATTTTAAAAACAATCTCGACAAGTGCAAAAAAAAACCCATTATAGGGAGGGACTACAAAATGAGACATCACTAACATAGGTGAGCAAACTAGATTTTTTTTTCATGATTTTAAGTTCTATTGATTATACATTATTAAGTATTTCAATGGAAATCTTAAACACAAAATATAAACAATAAAAAAAGAAACAATAATTATAAAAACAGTTTACACATGACACATTTCACACGTGACCAAAGGGGCACCGCTGCTCATGTTCTGCTGCAAAAACAGGACATTAAAAAACTATCTAATTGGGCGATAAATGATAAAAATCATAAGCATAATCAGAATTTGGCTTATATAGAGTTATTTAATTGCAAAATTAATATAATCTTTCTGGTATAAATTAATGTAATCTTTCTGGTATAAATTAGGATTTGATGAAATCCTGCTTGAAAAATGTCACAAAAAAAGGCAAGGAAACACAGGGACATATCTGATATTTTTCTTTGTAAAAATAAATGTATTTATTTTTGCTCCATCTCATTATTGTGGCTATACACCATGATCTATACTACTTAAAATACAGGATATGAAACAAGGGGAATATTACATAAAAAACAGGAAAAAAAACCTGGAAGTTTGGAGACCTTCACTTTCACTACACAGTTTGATTAAGAGAGCTGCTGGAGGAGCTCCAGCAGGTCAGGCAGCATTTGTGGAGGGAGCTTCTCAGTCCATTTGAAATCTCAACCCGAAATTTCGACTGAACACTTCCTCTTCACATATTTCCCTGCTGATTCTTCCAGCAGCTCTCCCTTTGTTGCAACTAGGTCCAGTTGCAATAAAGTTTCTTATCTTTCTATTGGAATTGTCAATTAGAATTCCTCTTCATTAAACCTTAGTGTTCTGTTTTATTGTGTTATGATTTTTCCAAATGCTGGTTATCGTGACTTTGGTAATCATTTCAAGAAATTTCCGAACAACTGAGCCAAGTGGAATGGCTGTAGTTGCCTGTATTTACTCTTCCCTTTGAATAGCAGTATCACATTTATCACCTTCCAATCTGGTGGAATTATTCCTGAAGCAATGTATTTCTGGAAGATGTGTTTCAATACATTCACTTCTCTTTGGACTCCTGGAGGTTGAAACTATCTGATTCATGAATTTTGTCAGTTTTCAGTTTCCGTAATCTCGCCCATATTTTAATTTCTCAACTCTTTCTTAAAGTATAGTCCTCACTTTTTTCTGGTACATTTCTTGTTTCCTCTACAGTGAAAACAGAAGGTAAATATTTGTCTAATGCTTCATACAATTATTTACAATATATTTTGTTGCTTTTCCTCTCATAATCTAACATGCCATTTATGAATTTTTGAATTATTGCATTTTGAATTATTAAGAGTAGTAAACTTGAGGCTTGTTGCACTTATGATCATCATAATGGGCCTGTCCCACTTAGGCGATTTTTCAGCGGACTGCCGGCCGGTGACTGTCAAGTTGCCAGATTATTTCTTGCTCTGAAGTTAAATTAACTATTCTTGAAAAGCAAATTGCACAAGTCGTTGTTCTGCTGTCACATCTACCACAATAATATCCGCCAGAAATTTTATTTGCCTGTTTGATAAAAGGCAATGCAGCTAAACGGGGGAAGCACTGTAAAAAATTAACACGGTGCAAAGCCAAAGTCATATAGACACACACCGCGATGAACAGGAAGGTTGGTATTGTAATTAAGATGTCTACAGCACAGTGTACGATAAGTCCTTTAAAAAAAGGTGGGGTGGGGGAGAAAGAGTGGAGACAACTTTTAATAAGCCAGAGATATACGGCTGTGAAGCTCGGCAGACATTAACATTACCGGTCCGTTTTCTGAAAACTACTGCTTACCTTTTTTTCCCAATGAGCCAATGAAATTCACCGGACAGCATCGGCTACAACCTACGAGAATCTCAGAGAACCTTTGACCTCCTGGCAACCCACCTACAACATGAAATTCTCGCTACTCTCCATGGCGGCTTCATTCTAGTCGCCGCTAATTTTTCAACATGTTGAAATTTTGCGGTGACTATAATGAGGCCTCGGATAGTTCCCAGAATGCGGGAAATCCTCGTGACCATGAAGGTGACTCCCCGGCAACTACCCGCGAACATCTGGCGACCATGTGGCAACTGCATAGTCTCCTGCAGTCGCGTAAAAAGTCGCCAAAGTGGGACTGGCCCATAAGGCTCCTACAAGATATAAGATACAAGATATTTATTTGTCACATGTGCCAGTTGGCACAGTGAAATTTGATCAGCATACAGCCATACAATAAAAATAAAGAACTCAACACGCGATAGAGTTCAATATAAAACATCCCCACACAGCAGAATCAAACGTTTCCCATTGTGAGGGAAGGCACCAAAGTCAGTCTCTTCCTCTGATGTTCACCCGTGGTCGGGGCCTCCGGAGCCCTCCGGCCGCCGCTACGGGCAGCCCGAGGTTGGCCTCCCGTTCCAACTCCGACGTCGGAACAGGAGGCCAACCTCAGCGGCTTGGACCTCCAAATCGGCCGCTTCCCACCGGAGTCTGCAGCTCCCGACGTCCCCAGGCCGCCCCGGGCAGAGATTCAACGCTGGCAGCCCATGGCAAAGGGCCCCAGGGTCTCCGCGATGTTGGTTAGCGCCGCCTGCATTGGGAGCTCCGTGAACACAGCCCCGCGATGTTGGAGCAGCGGGCCCAATGCTCCGGAGCTTCAAACGGCGATCCAGGAAGGCATCGCCCGCTCCACAGTGAATACAGCACCGCGCCGCCGCTGCCTAAGCTGTGGTCCGGTCCCCGGTCTCCGGTAGGAAAGGCCACTCCGATCCAGCTGGTAGGCCGCGAGGTGGGGGGCGAGAACGCGACTCGGAGAAATAGTCTCATCCTCGCCAGGAAGCGACTGGGAAGCGGTTTCCCCCTTACCCATTTTAAATGTCCATATATTAAACAAGTTTTTGATTTATTATTGAGTTTCTTAATATTTAACATTATGAAATAGCTTTTATTTTGGATCTTATTTAGATATTATTTTAAATGTTATTTTATTTTAATATTGCAGATGTTCTGTAGTTAGTATATGAGTGTTCAATGTTGGATTATTTTCCATTTGGTATTGGTGGATTATCACATGTACAGAAATACAATGAAGAACTTCAAGCCAAATCATATCATACAATCCAGTCTTAAACAAGTGCAAAAGGGAAAAATAACATGCAGAATGTGGTTTTACAGCAGTACAGTGTTACAGTTGTAGAGAAAATGTAGATAAACAAAGTGCAAGGGCCACAAAAAAGTAGGATAGGAGATTGGGACTACGCCCTGTTCCTATGGGAGATCTGTTCAGTATTCTGAATAACAGCGGAGAAGAAGCAGTTGCTGAATTTGGTGATCTGTGTTGTAGGAAGTGGGGTGTTCACAGAAAATGGTCCGTATCTCAACTTCATCGTCATCTGAGAAGTGTCCAGAAATGCGAGTTGAAAAATAAATAAATCTGTTTATTTATATGCTCTTTATTTCATATAAATTCCATGAGAGTAAATTTTATTCAGTGTGGTAAACCCTCATTGTAACGGACCATGGCGAGGGGCGGGGTAGGGAGCAGGGGAAGGGAGGGGAAAGGTGTCTGTTATTACCGATTGTCCACTATAACCAAGTAAGGATTTACCATTGTACGTTGTTGAAAAAAGAACTAGAGATGATGGTTAATACACAAAAGGACATGAAGTGCTGGAGTAACACAGCAGGTCAGGCAGCATTGCTGGAGAGGATGTGTTGACAATGTCTGGACCCTTCTTCGGATTAATTCAGTCTGCTGAGCTATTCCAGCACTTTGTGTTGTTCCATCTTAAAATTCGGCGTTGATGCTGCTGGTCTGCACCAACGAGCCCTTCTTGACGAAATACAGCAGGGTCGGGTGAGGGGGCCAAGAGAAAGTGCTGTCTCCTGGTGCTGCAACGCGAGCTGCAACAACATTAGTGTCAACCGGACAATGCGGTTGGTGCATCCTGTAAGCCAAGGGTAGAATCAGAAGCCGCCTCTCCAGTGACTGGCGAGATGGTACAAACCGGCGGTGTCTTTGGCAGGTCCGCCCTTTATAACTGAAATTTGTTATAAAGGGGTCAATTAAAATGTGGGTTGACTATCTTAAATTTTTGGGTAGTTATTTATTAATTCTATAAAGTTGTACATCCATTATCTAACTGTAATGTAATGTAGAGTGTCTCCTGAAGTCTATGAACCTGCCAAGTAGCACATTTTTGGGTTGTGGAAGAAATTTGGGGAATGCCATGTTGCCATACTCCACAAACCTGAAAAATTGGTGTAGTCTCGTCATTTAAATGTGGAAAGATCTAACACTCGAGTGTGCAGTTCAGTAAAGTTGTTCTTGACCTGGGAATGAATGACACCCTACATATGGTGAAAGGTGGAGTGGGGGTGGAGGTGTTGGAGATGAAGCACAGAGGACTGCAGATAATTTAATCACATAGTTTGCAGGTAAAGTAAAAACAAAATGTCCTTGCCATACCAACTGCTTTGATCATTGGGCAGTGGGTACTTCCCAAAATTCCTTGCGAAGCCCAAATCCTTTAAAGATGTGGTGTATAACGTCATTGGGAGGTGAGGTTGTATTTTTGTAATAAGGGAATTTTACAAAAAAAATTGCGTCATTTTGAACTATTGAATTTAACTGCAAGCATCAATAATAGTGCTGGAAATGGCAGGAAATGAACATTTTAATTTCTTCTGTTGCTGTCATACCTGCCTCTACCACCATACTTTGTTATTCTTTATAGTTTGTTTTCTTCTCAAATTCTGTGGAACTTGAGCAATTGTAGTTTCTGGGAAAGACACATTGTTCCAATATAATCTTGGCTTAAATGTAAAGGTTGACATAACATTCAGGATAACAGAAGTAACATTTTGAATACACCATTGTTCAGCTTCAACATTTTTGAAGTAGATGTTGTGTTGGTGAAAATAATGATTCAGAACAAGCTTGCAGATGTAGTACATTAGTCTGTCTGTATAAACTGACTGTTTGCATATACTGTAAATCCATTCCCACTGTAAAATGCAAATATTGTGTGCAATACTATGTGTCATTGTTCTATTGTAGTTACTGTCAATATCATACGGAATACTCGATGTTTTAAGTTTTTGGTTGCAGTTACTGTAGATGCAATTGATCAGAGATTATTGATTTTGGTGTTTGTTTCTACATCATCTAGTCTCTCTAAAGTTTAGTTTCCCAACAATTTAAAGTTATTATCTATACTTTTTGGAAACTTCTTTGCTTTCCAATTTTTCTGGTGTAATATTAATGGAACGGAATGGGGATAAGATAAAATTTAAAGTGGACCTCTTCAGGCAAGTTTTACATATATTTGGTTAAGTCTGTTAGAATCCTCACCAGTCATTTTCATTGCGATCTGCACTTCTTGTAGTGAAATGTGCCAGTGTTATTATCGTGTTTGTGAGATAATATGATATAGAGAGAGTCATACAGCACAGAAACAGGCCAATCTCGCCCCAATTCTCACCAAGATGCCATGTCTAAGCTAGTCCCATGTGCCTGCGTTTGGCCCACACCCCTCAAAACCTTTCATAGAAACATAGAAACATAGAAAATAGGTGCAGGAGGAGGCCATTTGGCCCTTCGAGCCAGCACCGCCATTCATTGTGATCATGGCTGATCGTCCGCTATCAATAACCCGGGCCTGCCTTATCCCCATATCCCTTGACTCCACTAGCCCCTAGAGCTCTATCCAATTCTCTCTTAAATCCATCCAGTGATTTGGCCTCCACTGCCCTCTGTGGCAGGGAATTCCATAAATTCACAACTCTCTGGGTAAAAAAGTTTTTTTTCACCTCAGTCTTAAATGACCTCCCCTTTATTCTAAGACTGTGGCCCCTGGTTCTGGACTCACCCAACATTGGGAACATTTTTCCTGCATCTAGCTTGTCCAGTCCTTTTATAATTTTATATGTTTCTGTAAGATCCCCCTCATCCTTCTAAACTCCAGTGAATACACGCCTAGTCTTTTCAATCTTTCCTCATATGACAGTCCCGCCATCCCAGGGATCAATCTCGTCAACCTACGCTGCACTGCCTCAATCACTAGGATGTCCTTCCTCAAATTAGGAGACCAAAACTATACACAACACTCCAGATGTGGTCTCACCAGAGCCCTATACAACTGCAGAAGAACCTCTTTACTCCTGTACTGAAATCCTCTTGTTATGAAGGCCAACATTCCATTAGCTTTCTTCACTGCCTGCTGTACCTGCATGCCAACGTTCAGTGACTGGTGTACAAGGGCACCCAGGTCTCGCTGTACCTCCCCCTTACCTAACCTAACCCCATTGAGATAATAATCTGCCCCCTTATTTTGGCCACCAAAGTGGATAACCTCACATTTATCTATATTATACTGCATCTACCACGTATCTGCCCACTCACTCAACCTGTCCAGGTCCCCCTGTAACCTCCTAACATCCTCTTCACAGTTCACACTGCCACCCAGCTTTGTGTCATCCGCAAACTTGCTAGAGTTGCTCCTAATTCCCTCTTCCAAATCATTAATATATATGGTAAACAGTTGCGGCCCCAACACCGAGCCTTGCGGCACTCCACTCGCCACAGCCTGCCATTCTGAAAAGGACCCATTCACTCCTACTCTTTGCTTCCATTCTGCCAACCAATTTTCTATCCATGTCAACACCCTACCCCCAATACCATGTGCTCTAATTTTAGTCACCAGTCTGCCGCATGGGACCTTATCAAAGGCTTTCTGAAAGTCTAGATACACTACATCCACTGGCACCTCTTCATCCATTTTACTTGTCACATCCTCAAAAAAATTCCAGACGATTAGTCAAGCATGACTTCCCTTTCATAAATCCATGTTGACTTGGACTAATCCTTTTACTGCTATCCAAATGCTGCGTTATTACCTCTTTAATAATTGACTCCAGCATCTTTTCCACCACCGGTCAGGCTAACTGGTCTGTAATTCCCTGTTTTCTCCCTCGCTCCTTTCTTGAAAAGTGGGATAACATTAGCTATCCTCCAATCCACAGGAACTGATCCTGAATCTATTGAACGTTAGAAAATGATCACCAATGCGTCCACTATTTCTAGAGCCACCTCCCTTAGGACCCTGGGATGTAGACCATCAGGCCCAGGGGATTTATCATCCTTCAGCCCCATTAGCCTACCCAATACTATTTCTCGCCTAATGAAACTTTATTTCAGTTCCTCTACTCCCTTAGATCTTCTGTCCTCCAGTACATTTGGGAGATTGTTTGTGTCCTCCTTAGTGAAGACAGATCCGAAGTACCTATTCAACTCTTCTGCCATTTCCTTTTTGCCCATAATTATTTCACCCGTGTCTGCCTTCAAGGGACCCACATTTGACTTTGCTACTTTTTTTCCCTTAACATATCTAAAGAAGCTTTTACTGTCCTTCTTTATATTCCTGGCCAGTTTCCCCGCGTACTTCATCTTTTCAGCCCGTATTGCCCGTTTCGTTTCCTTCTGTTGTCCTATGAAAGTTTCCCAATCCTCTGGCTTCCGGCTACTCTTTGCTGTGTTATACATCTTTTCTTTTAGTTTTATTCTATCCCTAACTTCTCTTGTCAGCCACGGTTGCCTCCTACTCCCCTTAGAGCCTTTCTTCCTTTTTGGAATGAAATGATCCTGCATCTTCCGGAAATTCCTGCCATTGCTGTTCCACCGTCATTCCTGCTAGGATCCCTTTCCAGTCTACTTTGGCCAGCTCCCCTCTCATGTCTTCATAGTCCCCTTTGTTCAACTGCATCACTGCCACTTCCGATTTAACGTTCTCCTTCTCAAATTGCAGGTTAAAACTAATTATATTATGATCACTAGCTCCAAGCGGTTCCTTTACCTCGAGTTCTCTTGTCATATCTGGTTCATTGGACAACACTAAATCCAGAATTGCCTTTTCTCTGGTCAGCTCCATTACAAGCTGCCCTTTCCTGCCCATGCACCTGCCCAAGTGTCTTTTAAATGCTAGTAGAACAAGTGGGACTCGTTGGGTCCTGTCCCCTCAGCGTGCTGTTGCGGGGGGGGGCTGCAGCATCACACCCACACACACTAACCTGCCCCTTGATGTTATATTCGCTTCTTTTCCCCCATCCCCCTCCCTATCCATTAACGTATAGCCCCCAACTGCGCAGGCGCGGCTAGAGAGGGAAAGGGAGGGGGAAGAGAGGGAGGTCCCCAAACGCAATACTCCACCACTCACCCATAGGTCCCAAGACTCTCTAGGGAGTGGTGGTCAAGAGGGAAGAGGGGTAGAGAGGGAGGGGGGTAGAGAGAGAGAGAGAGCAGCGACAGAGAGCAGCGACAGATAGGCGGCAGATACAGAGAGAGGGCTGACAGTGAGGGCAGAGAGAGAGGCAGAGAGAGAGGCAGAGAGGAGAGAGAGAGGCAGAGAAGAGAGAGGCAGAGAGGAGAGAGAGAAGGAGAGAGAGAGAGAGGCAGAGAGGAACGATCAAACTTTATAAAGTGCCGCCGACTCATTATGACCGCTGCTACCAGACAACCTCCACCTCCCCAACATTGCACCCTTCTTCACGGCGGCCCTGAGAAGTCTTGGCTCTGACAATTCGAGGGACCTACCTGATAACAACACTAAGAGCAGCTCCGGGACACCGCGCTCCCTGACTCGAATCGACTCGACGCCTGACGGACACATACTCTGTCTTGGCTGAGCTTGCTGCGGGCCGGATAAAATCTCATGGCGGACTGGATGTGACCCGCGGGCCATAGTTTGGAGACCCCTGTCCTGGACGAAGAGCTTCCCGCTGCCGTGACCCAGCATCGTGAAGGTCGACCTGGACTTCGAAGGAGGTGCCTTTCCACTTGATGTATAGGTCCTTGTCGTGATCCTCCAGGAAGGTGAGTTTCTCCTTCTGGTGTAGTAGTCCACTGCCAGCACATTACCGAGCGAGACGTTTTTAAACCCCACCGTCTGACGGATATCGTGGTGGTTGGGGATATTGATGCAGGCTGGGATGCCGCTGCCAGCGAAGGTGAGCACGTCGAGGGAGGTGAAGTCGGGCTTGAGGAATCGGTCCTTCTCAAAGGGCTGGGCTGTAACCATCTGAACCTTCTGAATTTTGTAGTCAGCAGGGCAGTACTATGCATATCGCCAACTTAAACAATTTTACATTTTTATCAAGTCAATTAATCAAGCCAATTAACCTACAAACATGTACGTCTTTGGAGTGTGGGAGGAAACCGAAGATCTCGGAGAAAACCCACGCAGATCACGGGGGAATTGTACAAACTCCATACAGACAGCACCCGTAGTCCGGATCGAACCTGGTTCTCTACCGCTGCATTTTGCTGTAAGGCAGCAACTCTACCGCTGTGCCACCTTAACTCTCCACGATGGGCCCGTCGTCCCGATTCCAGTGCGAGCCCTCCTTGTGTGCGCGGAGTCGAGCGTGCAGGGCCGAACGGGTCCCAGGGGGCCGAGCGGGTTGGAGTGTTGGAGGGGATAGGGGTAGAGAGAGAGAGGGGCAGAAACGTAGGGGGTTAGAGAGAGGGGGTAGAGTTGGGGGGAGGGAGTGTATAAATGGAGAGGGCGAAGGATCCCAGCTGGGCTGAGCGGGTTGGAATGCTGGAGTGCCCCTCGCACCCAGAGAGTGTGAATGTATTGTGACGTCAGTAGGCATTTTTTTTCCTTCAAAATAGTAAGATTAAACGAGAACTTACCAAGTTTGAAGTTTGATCTGTATTTTACGAGGAGTCGCGGTGAGGGATTTCGTGAAGAACCCGCCAGCACGCTTGCGCAGCATCCTTCAAAGCAGCGGTGTGGAATCACAGAACCAACCATGACTGAAAATAGTAAGATGAAAACCGTAGAACTACCTGTTTGACCTGATGATAGAGGGTGGGAGCGGTGGGCACGAAATCCCTCACCGCGACTCCTCGTAAAATACAGATCAAACTTCAAACTTGGTAAGTTCTCGTTTAATCTTACTATTTTACTTCGGAGTCACGTGAGTGACTTCGTGAAGATTTCAAAGCTCTGTGATTTCACGCCCTGAACAACGTCCATGCTTATCACACTGCCGCCATTCTGATGGAGTAAGACTGTTAATGGAGTTCAGTTGACAGCGGCTGAAAAATCAACACAATTTATTAATCAGCTAAACAACAACCCCTAATTCGGGGCCAGACATTTACTGAGCGGTACCCAGGATAGCTTCTGCGAATGTCGCAGAACGGCCAGAGACTTGTTATAGAACCGTTGAAAGGTTTTTCCCCCACTGCCCAGCCCGCAGTGGCGAAAATGTGGTCCATGGGCACCTTCATGGCTCTCGCTGCAGCCCTGGTGGAATAAGACTTAAAAACGTTAGTAGCAACTCCTGTTTTAATAACTCTTTACCAAAGAATTTTATTTGACCAGGGTTGGCCACCATGGTGTCCAGTCGCAGTTTTTGTAACATCTGGGCTCGTTGGGCTGTCGCCAGTGCCATGAGCATCACCACCTTAAGGGTGAGCTGTTTCAAATGGTAGCTCATCTATTGGAGCCCAGCTCCTCAGTAGGGTCAGCATGATCCCCACATCCCACGTTACTGTATATCTGGGTCGTGGAGGGATTGGTATTGAATACTCCCCTCATTAGTTTAGACACCAGGTGGTGGGAGCTGATACTTATATCCAGGTATGAATACAGCGTACTCCTGTCGCTGTTGATGGCACTGTAGCTGAGGCCTGCATCAAAATGGAGGCCTGCTAGAAAACTCCAACACATCCAGTATTGTTGCCGAGTTGGAGGACTTGTTGTTCCGGGCACAGAAACGTCCCACTTTCTGATTTGAGTGAGATATTGTTTGCGGGTGGATTCCCGATACGATGCTGCAATAAGGTTGCATGGCTCTTGACGAGATGCCTGCCCGGTTGAGCGGTCTTTTCAGAACCTGCAAGCCAACAAGTTTAATGACCATGGCAAGGATGACTGACCCCCCCTGTAATGGAGTGAGTAATCAATTTGGGATGTTTCCCAATCGCCATCCATGGTTGTTGTACATTTCTACAACCATCGGGTACCATGGTTGTGTAGGCCAGTCGGGAATGATCAATATGTCAGTTGCAGAGTCTAGTTTAATTTTCTGCAATACCCGACTGGTGAGGCAGCATGGGGGAAACGCGTAGCAACCCATTTCCCCCAATGGATAAAAATGCATCCAATGCTATTACCCCAGGGTCTGGTTCCCACAACACATACTTGGTATTCGATGGTTCAGCCTGGACGCAAATAGGTCAATATCTGGTGTCCCCAATTTGAGCTATAATATCTCCAAAATCTGGGGTTCAACATCCACTCAATGTTGTCATTGAAGACACGTGATCTGGTGTCCCGCCACTGAATTAAGCTTCCCAGGCAAATAGGTCGCAGTAATCCAAATATTTCTTTCAATGCACCAGTGCCAAATTGTATTAGCCAATTCATTGCAAACTACGACCTAATACTACCCATATGATTGATGTAAACCATTATTGTAGCATTATCTATTCGAAAGCGGACATGTAATCCCATGAATTAGTACAGAAGCCCGCAGTCCATGAAACACCCCCAGCATTTCTATATAGTTTATCCCATGTGACTCCAGGAATGTAGACTCATGAGAGTTCCATCTGCCACCACAACTGGACATCGTACCAGTTGCTCCCCAGCCTGGTGCACTTGCGTCAGTTAGTAGCACAACATCAGGGTTGCTCCATATAATAGGTCAATGACATTCTTTAATATTATCTACCCACCATTATAGCTTGTTTCTAGCTTCCGGTGGTAACCAAAGTGGGCCGATCAAAGCAGCCAGCATTTGTTTTTTAAATGCTGTGATTTGTGACCTTTGTGAATTTCGGTAGTGTAGCGGTCCGAATCGTGCAGCTGGGAATGTATTACCAATTTAGAGTTACCAATACCAATAACTTTCGCTGTTTGCCACATGGTCGATACCCTGGCGCAAGCAAGATTGTGGCACTCTTCTGATATAGCAGTAGCTTTATTAGTGGGATGATAAACTTCATTAAATTAGTGTCTAAAGGTGAACACCAAATCCATAACCCGTAGCGGATGCAGTTTTGATTTGTCTGGATGGATTACAATCCCAGATTCTCAAGCAGAGCCTTGGTTGCAGCCACTCCTTGAATTGCCAATTGGAGGGTCTGCCCCATTATAAGGTTTTCATCCAACATGCCATCACTATAATCTTGTTGTCGGAGAAGAGCCAATACAGGTAAATACCAACTTGGTAAACAGCCTAAGCTGTGATGGTTCCATTAGGCAATGCACCCTTCCAGACAACTTCAGAATTCCCTGTGAGCCTCAGCGATGTCACCGTATAGCATGCTTCTTTCAAACTGATACATGCCATAAAGTACCCTGAGTAAAGCATCCACCTAGCTGTTCCAAAAGCATCCATTTTGACATGGGTATATTGTACAAAAGTGTTCAACTCAGCTAAATCGATTATAACTCAATATGTCCATGCTTGGTTATGCCAATTACCACTTTTCCCTGCTCGCCATATAATTTCAGCATGCCCTGCCTCCACCTCTTTTCGGGATAGAGTAAATTCCTACGAGGCGAATGCTGGGTATGGGAATCTATACCTCCCACGAATTATATACCCTTGAACACTTTGTAAAATAAACTCATCTGTGGTTACAGTTTTCCCCATATGTCCAAGGCCGCCCGCAATCGCCCACCTATTCGTACAGGAGGGATACTACGGCGTGAGAGGAGCCAGACCCCCTTACCTCCATAGTGAACGGCGGTTCCATACATACGGTGCTTCGGGTGGACGTTATGGAGGTCGGTAGAATCTTTGTGCCCTATCCGGCAGCCTTGGTTCACTGGTTGTATTAGGCTGTTGCCGGTGATATGGGTGAACTCTGACCGATGGAGTTTCATGAGGCCCACTGTTTTGGCCTCCTTTGTCCAGTCCCTTCACCTGTTTGTACAGGTCTCCAAGCAACTGATGCGGCGGTGGAGCGGTAATGGTCGGCACAACCCCGCGAATTTGGGGTTTAGTATGGGCTATATGGAGCTCTTACGCAGGCAATATATCTCATACTGGGCGTTGCATAGGAGTGCTAGCGCATCATGCTATTTACTGGACACATTATCCCCGATCTGGGTTTTCCAGAGCGCCGTTATGCCCGTGGAGAACCTTTCTCCAAGGTATTATTGAGAATCTGACTCCAGAGTTGGTGCATACGTAGGCAATCAATGGTGCCCGCCAATTCGTGGTGCAGGGGTTCACCTGTCTGGGTAGAAACGGCAAACTTCACTCACCACATCCAGCATCCTCCTCATGCTCTGGTTCAGCGGTCACTGGCTGTCCCTGGTCGTCGTCAAACTCAGCAGCTGGGCAATCATTAATGCTTCTGGCTGGAGACGATGAGGAGCTGAGCGGAGTCCTTGCACGGCTAGTGGATGCCGTTCTTCTCGTTCTTGGTCCCGATGGAGATGTTGGACCATTTAAGAGCTCCAACCGCTCAATGCGACCGTCCCTGCTATATGCAGCGGACAAGCCGACTTCCCCAGGCCCTGCGAATTCACTGGGGCTTCCACCATCGGACCTCACCCCCTTAGGGTCTATGGTCCAATGGCAGGTCGTCGTGACCTACAGCCCAAGTAGGGTCATACGACTCCCGCACGGACTCTCCGCTAGTCTGTCTTCTCCCAGACTGTGGCGGCCCACCTGGCAGATAAGAAGGCAGGTGAGTTTGACTCGGCGCCGGCCCCCGGAACCTGGCTTCCCGGAGTCCGTGCAAGCTTACCTCCACACTTACACCATTACTTGGCGTGGAGGCGCATGGTCGCCGCTCGCAGCGCTGAGCTGACCGACCGCTTCCTGCTGCCACCTCCGCCCTTGACCGCAGCCTGACGGGGTGTGTTGTCGACGGTATCTGCTCCAGCAGGCCTACACGACGCAGCAGTGTTATGCCCGGGCTGCACGATGGCAGATATCCCTGGCTGCGGTACGCAATGCACTCTGCAGGGCTCCCCTGTCGTGCGGCTGTCCCCCGGCCCAGCCCCCTCGGGTCTACTGGAGCTCGGGGAGAGGTTGCCTGTAAAAGAAAAACAAGACCCCTTGCCACGTACCTGTATCCCCCCTTATTCTCTTGGGGGACGGGGGGCTCGGAGTCTGGACCTGTTGCTTGCAGCTCCATAGTGGTAACCCATTCGGGTGAGTCGGCCCCTGTATTAGCGGGAGCGCCCGACTCTGCATTCCAGCCCCCACCGTTGCGTTAAAGCTGCCGGCGTTCCGTGCAGCTCCGGGGACAAGGGCCGTCGGCTGGCCGCAGCTCAGCTCCGCGCCCGACTTCCTCATTCCTGCCCCCACCGTTGCGGTAAAGCTGCCGGCGTTCCGTGCAGCTCCGGGGACAAGGGCTGTCGGCTGGCCGCAGCTCAGCTCCGCTCCCCGACTTCCACATGTGTTGAAGCTGCCGGCGTTCCGCGCAGCTCCGGGGACAGGGCCGTCGGCTGGCCGCAGCACAACTCAGCTCCCCGACAGCGTCGTCCTGCGGCCCCTGTCCATGCTGTAAAGGAAGGTAATACTCACCTGCCGGTCTTGTGAAGGAGGCCGGTGGGGAGAGCGCACTCCCCCCCCCAGCTGCCGCTGCAAATGCGCGCGACGATATATGCTGCGCAAGCGTGCTGGCGGGTTCTTCACGAAGTCACTCACGTGACTCCGAAGTAAAATTAGAACGTTGAAAACTTTAATATTTTGAAGCTGCTTTTAGGTTAATAACTTGAGAAATATAGGTTGAAATGCGACAGGAAGACATGTATCCGGTCAGGGGAGAAAATGTGAGTAGCATCTGTGAAAATGGGAAGGCTGTGGCCAAGCGTTTGGAAAAAGAGACAAATTAAGGAGAGTAAAAGAAAGCCAACAACCCTGGCTCACACAGACATTTAGGATGTTAAGAACAAAGGGAAGAGTTTTAGTATAATAGAGATTATAGTACCTGCCTCAACTACCTCTAGCAGCTCGTTCCACATACCCACCACTTTGAGTGAAAAAGTTGCCCCTCAGGCTCCAATTAAATCTTTTCCCTTAAACCTTTGTCCACTGGTTCTTGATTCCACTATCCTAGGTAAAAGATCTGCATTCACCCCATCTATTCCCCTAATTACTTTATATACCTATATCCATTCACCCCGCAACATACTCCAAAGAACATAGTCCTAGCTTACACAACCTCTCTATCGCTCAGGCCCTCAAGTTCTGGCAACATTCTCATAAACATTCTCTTCAATCTTTCCAGTTTAATGATGTCCTTCCTATAGCTGGGTGACCATAACTGAACACAATACTCCAAATGCAGCTTCACCAATGTCTTATACAACTGTAACATAGCGTCCAAACCTCTATACTCAGTACCCTGACTGACCACCCTATGTATTTATACTCCTGGATCCCTCTGCTCTACAACACTCCCCATGGCCCGACCATTTATGGTGAAGGTCCTACCCTGACCTAGCCTAGCACTCAGGATCTAATCTTGGGAACAAAAGGTATACTGGAATCGGCAATAAAAGGAGTACTGTGGGATTATATGTAGACAGGTGCGTTACTGCGAGCAGTTCTGTACTGAGAATCTAGTGCCAATTACGCCCTCCTGTTGCAGTGAAGAAAGGAGATAAGTGGACAGGGTAGTGAGGAAGGTTTTTGGCATGCTGGCCTTCATTCATGTAAGGGCACTGAATATAGAGGTTGGGATGTTATAGTTGTACAAGATGTTGGTGAGGCAGCATTTGGAGTGTTTTGTTTTGTTTTCAGGTTTAAGTTTATTATTGCTAAACGTACTGAGGCTAGTGACCAGGTTGGTTTTGCATACTATCCAAACAGGTCAGAAATATCACACATGGATACAATCAGTTGAAACTCATACAATAGATAGAGCAAAAGAGATGTAGGGTGCATAATATAGTTCTCAGCATTGTAGCACATCATTTTTTTAGACTAAGTCCAATGTTCTCATTGCAGTAAAGATGAATTATGGAATGAACATTACGGCGAAGAAGAAGCTGTTTCTGTCTGGTGGTGCGTGTTTTCAAACTTCTGTACCTTCTGCCAGATTGGAGCGGGGAGAAGAAAGAATGACCAGAGTGTGACATCTTTAGTAATTTTGGCTACTTTTCTGAGGCAGTGTGAAATATAGATGGAGTCAATGATGGGAATACTGGTTTGTGTGATGGACTCTGCTACATCCACAACTCTGCAATTTATAATAGTCTTGGGCAGAGCTATTCCGAAATCAAGCTGTGATGTAACCCAATACTATGCTTTCTATTGTGCATCTGTAGAAGTTTTTAAGAGTAGATGTAGACGTGTTGAATTTCCTCAGTCTCCTCGGGAAGTAGAGGAGTGAAGTGCCTTCTTGGCTGTTGCATCAACATGGTTTATTGTGACAGATCATTGGTCGTATTAACGCCAAGGAACTTGAAGCTCTCAACCATCCAGTAATGCTGGCTAAGTTCTCTTTCTCTTTCCTGTCCTGTCTTATCATTGTTTGTCATTTGGCCCACCACAAAGGTATCACCTGCAAACTTGTAGATGGAATTAGAGGCGAATTTGGGCATGCAGTTGTGAATGTAAAGGGAGTATAATAGGGAGACTGAATGCGCAAGGTTGTTGGGCACTAGTGTTTCAAGGTCAATTTATTGTCACATGTGCCTGTTAAGGTACAGTGAAATTTGAGTTATCACACAGCCATACCAAGTGAACAAAACCCACAACCACATAAAAGTTAATATAAATATCCATCACAGTGGATTCCACATTCCTCACTGTGATGGAAGGCAATAAAGTTAAATCTTCTCCCTCTTTGTTCTCCTGTAGTCAGGGCAGTCAAACCATCTGCAGTCAGGGCGATCAAGCCCACATAGCCGACAATCAAAGACCCCTTAGAGGTGGTCGAAACTCCCGCATCGGGGCGGTTGAATCACCCTCCACGGCATGGAGCTCCCAAGTCGACCAGCCTGGTCTTATCAGGGACTGCGGGCTTCACAATGTTAGTCCACAGGCCCTGCGGTTGGAGCTTTGATTCCCGGCAAAGGGATCGCATGATGTTAAGGTCCCGCAAATCCCCGTGGCTTGGAGGTCTCCAGGAAAGGCCACCAACTCCACGATGTTAGGCCGCAGTAGGGACGGAGATACGACATGGATAAAAATTGCATCTCCGTCGAGGTAAGAGATTGGAAAAAAAAATGTTTCCCACAAACCCCCCCACATAAAACATACCAAGGAATGCTAAAACATACTTTTTAACACATACTAAAAATAACAAAAAGAAGAAAGGACAGACAGACTATTGGCGAGACAGCCACTGCTGGTGGTGCCACACGGTAAGAGTTATTGTGGAGGAGGTGATGTCACCGATCCTTACTGCTTGAGGTCTATGGGTCAGAAAGTCGAGGATCCAGTGGCAGAGGCGGGAGCTGACTGCTAGGTTCTAGAATCTTGAGATATTTGGGTCACCGCGCTGTAGGAAAGATACCATTAATCTGGAATGAGTGCCGAGAAGATTTATAACAATGTTGCCAAGGCTTGAGTGACTTGATTATAGGGAAAGGTTGGCAGGTGATCTTTATTCCTTGGAGTGTAAGAGACTGAAGTGTGATCTTGTAGAGGTGTATAAAATCATGAAGGGCAGAGACGGGGTGAATACACACACTTTGAGGAATCTAGAATTAGAGGGCATAGGTTTAAGGTGAGAGGGGTAAATTTAATAGGAACCTGAGGGGCATTTTTTTAACACACAGGGTGGTAGGTATATGGAATGAGCTGACACAGGAAGTAATCGAGGCAGGTACAAAAACAACATTTAAAAGACATTTGGTCAAGTACATGAATAAAAATGGTTTTGAGGAATATGGGACTAGATTCGATGGGCAGCTTGGTTGGCAATAGTGAGTTGGGCTGAAGGGCGTGTTTCCGTGCTGTATGACTTAATGAATCTATACTCCATGACTGTATCTCCATTTTAATTCTAGATGGTGAGACACTGCTTCATTGTTCATCCTGTTGGGTCCCCTCAGAATCTATCACGTTTCAATTAAATAATCTAATAAACTCCAGCAAGCACAGGCATAGCCTCTTTTCATACATCAGTACCTTGACCTCTGAATTCTTCCCACCTTCTTCAGAATATTGCATATTCTTTAAATATTTGGTTATGGGATTTAAGCAGGATGCTGAGAAATAATGAAAGATTACGACCTGAAACATTAAATATGTTTCTCTTGCTACAGATGCTGCCTGTCTTACTGAGTATATCTGGCATATTCCGCTTTGTATTGGATTTCTTGTGACCTTTTAATCTATTTGGGCTGTGAACTCTTTTGTTCTTAATTGTTGGGATTATTTTTGCCCAATTATTTTCTACTGTTCATTTAGAAAATTAATCCAACGGCAGTCTGGGAACCACAGAAGAGTGAAATATTTCTACTAAATGCATTTTGTTTTACTTGCATAATTTCTTTAAATATATGTATATAAACCATCTGACTTTGAAACAAGATATCTTGTTTTTCCACACTGTTTATAGCACTTTTAAGAAATTCAAGATCTTTGTCTCAAGTTAAGAAGACATTCTGTATGAACCAGATTTATTCATTTTGCAGGTGCTGATTTGAAGGAAAGAGCAAAAATGCAGCCCAGCGAAGTTGGCCCGTTTGTTTCCAAGGCCAGAAGTTTAATTAATGAACTTGGTAAGTTGTGATCCAGAGAATTATGAACAGTTGTTGTGAATATAATATTTGGAAATCTATACATAACTAAAACTCTGATCTTGTGCTCTTCCAGTTTGCACGTTTTTTCCACTTGCGCACAAATGGTACGCGATAGTGCTACGATTTTTTGTCAGCTCACGCATCTTTCTCCTGTGCTGCAAGTGCAACACGTTTTGTTTTGATTGGTAGTATATTGTAAAAGTTAGCGAGGTTTAAAAATCGTAAAATCGTGCACAGATCGATCTCCTCTCCTGCAAGTCAGTGCCGCACGGATTGGTCTCTTCGCAGTCACTCCCCGGGACGGTCTGCCCCTTCCTGCAGCATCGCATCTTTACTGGAGTGGAGGGATGCTGTGGGTGGCCGGCGGAGGTCTTCAACCAGACACAATTTTCGGAGTGACCGGAAATGTCGGAGATGTCGCCAAATGGAAAGCTGAGAGTCTGATCCTGGCGGGGAAGAGCATCCAGCTCCCGCTGTGAGTCCCAAACGCACCGCCATCACAACGCCCCGCAGCTCCAGCCCCTTCCTCATTGGTCCCCTTCGCTGGTTCCTGCCCCCTTCCCCCGTGATACCCCCCTCTCCCCATGGCTGTTCTCCCGTCTTTTCTCCGAGCTCTCCTTCTCCTTCCCCTCCGCCCACACGCTGGCATGGCTGTAGTTACTGGTGCTTCTGGGCCGATCCAAGGCCTGGCTCTAAGGGTGCCTACATCTGATGCTCCTCCGGGGCATTCAAGAAGGGAGAGGAGCGGCAACCTCTAGATCCTGGGGTGGTGAGGAGGGAGAGGGGGAGGTAAGGGGATAGAGGGAGAGGAGGGGAGGAGGGAAGGGAGAGGAGTTATGGAGGGAGGGAGGGAGTGACTGAGAGTGGGGAAAAGAAGAGGTGAGGGAGGGATTGGGGGAGGGTAGGAGGAGAGGGAAAAGAAGAGGGAGGAGGTGAGGAGGGAGAGTGGGGGAGAAGGGGGGATAGAGGGAGGATTGGGGAGGTGAGGAGTAGGGAGGTGGCGATATAGAGATAGGAAGGGTAGGGAGGGGATAGGAGTTATGGCGGGAGGGAGGGAGTGACTGAGGGTAGGGGAAAGGAGAGTGAGAAAGAGGTGAGGGAGGGGGAGGGGAGGAGGAGAGGGGAAAGAAGATGGAGGGTGAAGAGGAGGGGGAGAGAGTGCCAGGGATGAGGGGAAATGAGCTGCGCCTGTGCAGTTGGGGCTATGGGTGAGTGGTGGAATATTGTGTTGGGGACCAAGCCTCCTGTGTGACAGGGAACCAATGGGTCCCACTTAGTCTAGTATGCCTTAAGGCTGAACATTGATATAAAATATGGAGATTGGCTAGGGGCAATTATGTTTTTGAAATACTTTTACCATGTGTGTTTCTTATGTTTTTGCTTATTATGATAAACTGTATTAAACTGCTGAAACAATGCCTTATGGAATTACTTCATTAAAAAAATATATTTTGTGTAATGAGAAAGATAGATTATTATTAGTTTACAAACTGGCATTTGTTAGGAATTTAAAACCAGGTTAAAATTGAAGATTAAGTGAATAAACCATTATACATGAGTGTCAAATCAGATAATATTCAAATATCTGAAAAATGAGGTAGATTCAGAACAGTTTCAATAACTCAACTGATGTGCACAAGGCCAGAAGGATATCAGTATCAGCAAAATTGCTTCCTACCACAATATCTACTCTTAGACCAGTATATTGGACATTCCATTACTATTGACCAGCATATTGTACATCATGTGACCAACCTAAGGTCAACGAAGTATGTGAAAAAGCATGTCAGGAGTAATGTTGATTATTATTGAAACTATGGTACCAACTTGGTACAATGTATCACACTGGTGGTTGGGGACCAAAGAAAGGCAGCTTCGAGGGCTCACTTCTGTAGTTCCTATCGGCAATTAGTTCAAAACAGCATCCACTCTGCATAATCTTTGAGGAGCAATGGCTATGCTTTTTGAATCCTGGCGCACTATATACATTGCAGGGGAAACCACGTTGATCCAATGTAGTTTGGTAGTTTGCCACAGAAACTTTTAGATATTCAATACAAGGAATCTAGGTAGCTTGTATAACTAATTTATATCAGCTACCAAGAGGATCTTGGTAGCTGATATAGAGGAGAAACCATTTCTAGACATGCAATCATGGACAATGTAATATTGTGCCGATTCTTTCAAGGATCACACTCTACAATTTGCAGCCAGACCATTCGCATGTACTGGTGATTTGGAACCTGTGTACACCATTGCTGCTAAACATTTTAATTTGATTTTATCCATGAGCTTATTACTGGTATAGTCATTTTTCTCGTTCCATTGAACCTCATGCAGAAGATAGTGAAAGACTTGATTTCTGTATTCATAGAAATATTCTTGGAGAACACCTTGGATCAAGCTACCAATGGGGAGCTGCTGCACAAGGGCACAACATTACCTGTGTAAAGATAACCCTTCAGAAAGTGTGTCTAAAAATAACTTTATGACCCTCGTAATTGAAAGAGCTAATAGTCAAATCTAATAGTAAAATCTAAAATTGAGTCGTTCTGCTACAAAAGCATGATCTAGTAGAACAAAAGAATGGCTCGGTGCCAAGTCTGAATGACTTTGTAAATTATATGGAACACAATATGGAGGACAGGTTATCTTTTCAATTAAGATGGCAGCCTGCATAATAACATGTGCTTCATTCAAGGCCATAAAGAAGCCAAGATTGACAAAAATAGCTGACGCTCCAGAGACTAGTAATAACTTGTTATTGGATGAGCTTGATTTGGACCCAGCTTTCATATATTCTGAAAGGCTGCAGAATCTTTCAGTCATGCCATATTCAGACTTGGTACGAGTGTTTTACTGATAAGAAAAATGTATCATTGTGCTAGCTTTCCCTTGTTCTGTGAGTGGAGCCCGAGAAACACTGAGCAATGCTTGTGCTCATTGTAATCTTGCCACTCCTGTCTGACGAATCAATTAAAGATTGCCATGGTTTACCTTTAACAGTTTTTGTTATCTGCTTTTAAGAAACAAACAGGGAGAGGGGGAGAGACCGACCAGTGGGCAGAAGAATAGGAGAAGGGCTAAGGCTGAGAAAGAAAGCGAAGAATGGAAAGTACTTCAGATGGCATGCCAGTGGGCAGAGGAATAGGAGATAAGGGCTAAGGCTGAGAAAGAAAGCGCTGATAAGAGTTCGGAGAACAAAGCCGGTACATCACAATCTGGATCACTGTCCAATCACAGCTCAGACCACTCCTATTTTGAACATTAGCCCACCCACCATTACATCAAACTACTCCCTTTGTTTATTTTAATTTCTCACTCTTAACAAGACGACTTTTGCAATTTAAAGGCACTGAAAGCCTTAAACTTTCCCAATCCCAGTTCACAAAGTCTCCCAAGGGAATTTCTTAAATTGCTAATTCTGCAAATTGGTCCCCACGGTAACAAAGATACTTTTAAACAAAACGGCTTTTGTCAGACAAGGGAGGGGAATGTAAAGTTAATACAAAGTTAATACATGTCTCTAATGTTTTGCGCAATTTATTTGGAAACGAGGGGGCTGCACCGCTCTGGCCCACTATTGGATAAGTCTGATGTATTTTTTCCCGCTCTTTTGTACTAGTTTTCTTTTAATATTCGAAGGGTAGTATTTGTTCAAACCCAAAGCTATTTCAAAATATTCTAGGATGTTCTTTCATGTTGTCACTCATCCAAATTCTGGCTCTTATAAGATTAGATAGATCTTCATGTTCTTTCGAGTTGTCACAGAACGTGGATAAGTTCTGTTTCTTATCTAACTAGAGAGCTCACTGTTCTTTTCAAGGCTATACTGCCAAGAGAATGGTAGCTCTATCCTACTGTGTTCAGGATTTCGATATATCTGTTTCATTTCTCCCAAAGCCTATCGGGATACTTGACATCCAGTCCCAGGCTATAATTATATATCTCAATATATATGACCCTTTTGATGAAATGGTCCATGTCAGATGAAATAGGATGTCATTGAATGAGCTTGCAATCTATTAAAATTAATTGTTTATTCTTTGTTTTCTCTTAACTTTAAGTTTTTTCCCCCTATTTCTTACCTTTTGAATTTAATGAATCAGGTTAACATTACCTTGAACCCTTTCCTACCTACTAGAGGCAGGAAACATGTTCCCGATGTTGGGGGAGTCCAGAACCAGGGGCCACAGTTTAAAAATAAGGAGTAAGCCATTTAGAACTGAGATAAGGAAACACTTTTTCCCACAGAGAGTGGTGAGTCTGTGGAATTCTCTGCTTCATAGGGCGGTGGAGGTAGGTTCTCTGGATGCTTTCAAGAGAGAGCTAGATAGGGCTCTTAAAAATAGCGGAGTCAGGGGATATGGGGAAAAGGCAGGAACGGAGTACTGAATGGGGATGATCAGCCATGATCACATTGAATGGCGGTGCTAGCTCGAAGTGCCGAATGGCCTACTGCACCAATTGTCTATTGTCTATTGACAGGTTGTCTTTTCAATAAAGACATTAAGATGGCAGCCTGCGTAATAACATGTGCTTCATTCAAGGCCATAAAGAAGCCAAGATTGAAAAAAATAACTGACGCTCCAGAGATAAGTAATTACTTGTTATTGGATGAGCTTGATTTGGACCTAGCTTTCATTTATTCTGAAAGGCGATAGAATCTTTCAGTCATGCTGTATTCAGACTTGGTAGGAGTGTTTTACTGATAGAAAAATGTATAATTCTGCTAGCTTCCCTTTGTTCTGTAAGTGGAGCCCGTGAAGCACTGTGCAACGTTTGTAATCTTGACGAATCAACTAAAGATTGCCATGGTTTACAAGAAACAAACATTGACAGTAATTATAAATTGTTTTAGCAGGAAGATATGCGAAGTATCTTCAAATTTAGTCAGCACCACAGCATATCAGCCTTGACTCATTGAACCTGTGGTTATGGGTATTGTTCACCAAACAACAGCCAATTAATTTATTTCCTTATATGTCCTTGATAATCCTAAGTGAGTTGAATTTGTATAGCCTTGGAGGCATCTGACGATAGAAACATGGAAAATAGGCGTGGGAGTAGGACATTTGGCACGTTGAGCCAGCACTACCATTCAATACGATCATCGCTGATCATCCAAAATCAGTACCCCGTTCTTGCTTTTTCCCCATATGCTTTGATTCCACTATCCCTAAGAGCTAAATCTAACCCTTGAAAATATCCAGTGAATTAGCCTCCACTGTGTTCTGTGGCAGAATTCCACAGATTTGCAACTCTCTGGGCGATAAAGTGTTTCCTCATCTCAGTCCTAAATGGCCTACCCCTTGTTCTTAAACTGTGACCCCTGGTTCAGGACTCCCCCAAAATGGGAACATATTTTCCTGCATCTAACCTGTCCAATCCCTTAAGGTGTGGTTCAAGCAGACAGTGACTTCACTGGAATTCAAATGGAGGGATGCAACACCTAGCATTAAGCCATCAAGAGCAGTTGCTATACAGGAAACACTATCAATTAGCCAATGTGAGCACTGCGGAAAGGATCACAAATTTGAATAGAAGGCAAATCATTGGAGTCACAGGTATTTTAACTTGACATTTAACTAATGAAAGGCATTGAAGGGAATTCAGAAAGAGGTCCTTGCAGTAGAATATGGCAAGGTAATGTTAACCTGATCCATCAGCTGGCCAGAAGATAGACATAAAATGTTGGCCGCAGCTCTGGAGAGGAACAATGGGTAATGTTTTGGGTCGAGACTCTTCTTTAGACTGAGAGTCAGGGGAGAGGGTGACACAGATATGGAAGGGCAAGGTGTGAAAACGAGACATCGAACGGGACGAAGATCAAGGAAAATGCAAATAGATTACTGTTAGTTTGGGGAAGTTGACGACGAAGCATACAAAGGTAAAATATAATCAGGAGGACAGTCAGACTGGTCAAAGAACTAGGATGGGGGAGGGAGGGAAAGCAAGAGCTACTTGAAATTGAAGGGGTCAATATTCATGGCAAAGATAGATACAAAATGCTGGATTATCTCAGTAAGACAGGCAGGGTGAGTGACAAAATGGTTGACGTTTTGGGAGAGACCCTTCTTCAGACGCCAGTCTCTCTGTCATGGCAGTCTCTCAGATTGTTTTTACATTCCAGCCCAACGTCGCACTCTATGTCCATGAGGGAATTGGAGAAGGAGCACGTAGATCCTTACCTGTTGGGACACGTTCCCTCTGAAACACGGCAGAGGATTGATGTTGCACAGGGCAGGTCCAGGGGACTTTCCCCTGGGACTCGTTGTGCCATGCTGAACATTGTTGGTGAACTCATTGTAGTAATATCCCCAGGAATGCCCATGATCAACACATCCTAATGGAGTAGCTTCTGACTTCAACTTTCCATTGTGAATGCCTGCAGTCTGATATAGTGGGTATGGAACATAGACAGGGACATGGCTTGAGACACACTGATGGGAGGCAAAGTGCTGATAACTTAGTGGGGATGTTGTGTTCAAGTTCTGTCCTGCCGTTTGGACTCTCATGACATATGCAGTTGTGCTTTGGGCCACATTGCATATAGAATTGTGTCAACCCATTTGCCAAATTCTACAGTGTAGCTCCAAGTTAGTTCTGTGTTTGCAAAATGCTGGTTCTTTGCCATTGGAGAGACATCTATTCTTGTAACATCTCTGGGTTGTGTGTTCATGGAGAACCATTAACTGCTCTGGGATGGAACCCTTTTGTTCACTTTTGTCAAGAAACTGCTCCAGGATAACTGAAATACAAAGTTTTTTCAGTTCCAGCTGAGATAGGGCATATCAGCTCCATAGCATAGCATTCTCCTAGCTTCCCATGGTGTCTTCCACCAGTTTGAAGACTGAATTCCTTATACAGCCATCTTATTGTGTCTAGCATGCCAGAAAATGAGCCAGTATTTCACTATGAATCTGTCTAATGCCTCACTGTTGTGGTTTTGCAGGGCATCGTGATGTGGGGAATAATGAATGAGATAAAGATAGAAGTTTCTTGAGAAGAATAGATACAACAAATTCTCAGGCAGTGGCCTGTTAGATTTGACCTTTGACGAGGAAGCAAGACTCAACCCTTCAATTAAAATTATCAAGAGGAAAAGTTTTTTTTTAATTCTTTAAAAAAAATATTGGAGCATATGTTCTTCATTGTTCAAGGCCAAGTGTCATTAGTTGAACATTGTAAGGCATTTGCTGTCACTGTGCCAGGTAACACCTGTGAATTTGCACAATATACACACAATAGACCTAATTGTAATACCGGAAGTTTGTGAAATTGTCTTTTTATAAAATGATTTCATATAAAACGTATAATATTGATCAACGTAATATAATTTTGTGGTCAACGTCTATATGCAGTAAGTTGATAGTACGCGGAATATTTTGCCAAAATCTAGCCTTTGAGGCAGATCCAAATTTTGATGGATAATTTAAACAAAATTGTCATTTAATCAGACTCATTCAACCAAAATGACATGCCCTGTCCATGCCAACTATTAAATACCATCCTAATAAATTGTACGATGAGATAGACACTAAGTTATAAAAAGAGACTAGGGAAGTGTTGACATTGGTTACTTTAGTTTAGTGTATATTAGAGATACAACACGAAAGTAGACCCTTCAGCCCACCGAGTCTGTGCCAACCAGCGATCCGCATACACTTGCACTGTTGTACACACCAGGGACAATTTTTACCAAAGCCAAATTAACCTACAAACTTGGAGGTTAACCTACGTCTTTGGAGTTTGGAAGGAAACCGGAGCACTCGGGGAAAACCCACACTGTCACGGGGAGATTGTATAAACTCCGTGCAGACAGCACCAGTTGTCAGGAGTGAACCCGGGTCTTTGCCGCTGTAAGGTAGAAACTCTACCGCTTTGCCGCCGTGCCAATTTAGCTCAGAATCATTACATACTCTGTGTCCGAATGACACACACTTTCAAGATTCTATGGATAACTGTGGGAATGGGTAAGAGAAATTACTAAAAGAGTGTGATGCAAGACTGATTTTCTCAGAATCATCCAGCTTATACATGGGTTTCAATGACACTATTTTTTGTGTGGTATTGTGTGTTCTCGTAGTTTGCTCAAACTAATTAAAACCTTTAAAACTGAGGGAGTTCTTTCTGTTAGTTTGTTCCTCCATGCCTTGCATAGTCCTGCAGGCAAATTTATAGCTTATGATTTGTTGGTAAACTTTGTAAATATAGTTTACTGAACAAGTGGGCAAACTATATAGTGGAACAAATTAGGATGTTATTTGCTGCAATATAGATATTATTTAGCTTGTACAGTTCTTTGTTGGGCCTTTGGATGTAACATAAGTCAGGGTGCAAAAGAGGGAGAGGAAATCTTTAGTTTCCTGCATTCTTTACTCAATATATTGCTATGTTGGCTAGCTTTATCTTGGCTGTCTTTCACAGGTAATTAATCATTTTCCTCATCTGCCTCTATGTCCTCAACATTTTGGAAATGCAATTACCCTGACAGCAATTTCCTGCCAGGTCACCACGTTTCCTCTAAGTAGTTGTCTGGGATGCCAAAAAAGAAATGTTCCGTACTGGAGCTAATTTCTTTCTTTCTGGACCTGCTTCTCCCTTTGCCAGTAAAAAAATCTCAAAAATACTTATGGGCAGCTCCAATGCAATATGTCATTATTTGCTCATTTTAATATTTTACTAATCGTATGGAGTTCAAGATATCTCAACAGCTTGCTAATTCTGAGTATTTGATATATTTCATTTGATACGTTGGAATACAATCATTTTAATTTTGACTTATGAAATATGCCATTCACATGTACTCTATTTAGCAATATTGTCAAGTTCAATCAAAGTAATTTATTTTGACCGTGCTTTGTTCACCTTGGCTAGTCAGTGTTAAAGCATTTATATATCTGCTGATAATTGTCAAAAAATATTCAACAGCATTGGAGTGCTCTTTCTAACTTCTAACAATTTTTTGTAAGTAAAATGACCACAGGTTGTATCTCTTGATTTCTCTCACAAAATTTTAAAAATGATCTAGAGAACATTGCTTATATCCTAAATCTAGGTTGTTTCTATAAATTGTATTGCAAAATACATTATGATTGAAAAGTTGAAATTTTAAGTAATATTTATTTCTTGCTCCATTCATTATAATTATAGAGAAGTGACTGGTTGTTTACATTCAATGCATATGAAGCAGTTTTTGTTGATCGTCTGTACCCAATTACCCAACTTTTGAAAATTGCATTTTGGATGGGGGAATATTCTAGAAGGAAAGGGCCTAGAAAATCAACTGCAAAGATCAATATCTAAATCAGAAGTTGGGAAGCCTTTGCAGCTTGATCGGATAGGAGTAATGGAAGCTTGTTAGTATATAAGAGGGCACAAATGTTTTAAATCAGAATTTAAGGCTGGAGTATGATGAATTGGTGGTGGAGAGGAGCTGGTTAGTAAATTGAAAGGTTATGCAATTTTTAAAATGGAAATCAATGCGGGTGGAATAGAGAATAGTACCCAAAGGACTAAAATAAATTAGCCTTCCATTAATTTGTCTGATTTCAACTATTTTGGTCGAGAATTATCACACAAGGATTGCAATGGTTGTGTAGACTGCCAGGTCATAAGAACAAGTGGAAGTATGAATGAATGTGGCTCACAGTAATTGGCCATCTTTTATTGCGGCCAAGTCATTACACTTGTCATTCACCTTGCTTTGCAGTTGTAAGTGTTATAGATCTGTTGTGGTAGTTTGACTAGCTCAGCACTGCAGTAATGATATTGTTAGGGCATCTGCATTGCCTGAATTCAGAGCTCACAGCTGGCTAAAACAGTTGCCCTTGCATAAGGCCAAATAGAACAAGCTAAATTGGTTTCTACACATGCACAGATGTTGCCTGTGTGAAATTATCCATTCAGCATTGTTGGGTAGAGATGTTTACTAATAATTTGTCCTTATTTCCATAGGTCTTCATAGTTGAGGATGGAACTAACCATGTATATAGTAGGTTCACTCCATTTGTACCTTATTATAAGGTGTAGGCGCAAGAAACCTAAGGTGTACCTGGTGTTTCTACTTGCCCTATTGCACTGCTGCCTCATGGTTCTAGTGCCCCAGATTCGGTCTTGACTTCTGGTATTGTTTATGTGGAGTTTGCATGTTCTCCTTGTGATCACATGGTTTTCTTCCCACATCCCAAGGATGTGCACATTGGTAGATTCATTGGCAGTGTAAATTTCCCTTAGGTGAGTGGAGAAATCTGGAAATGTGGCATGAATTAAAAAAAATAGGATTATTGTATATGGATCCCTGAAGGCTGCTCCAGATTCGGTGAGCTGAACGGCCTGTTTCAACGTTGTGTAACTCCACATGGAACCAGGGTTGTTCTTCTAACTTGAAGGTGATCATGGAATTGGGGATGTGCCAATTCATGACTGCCTCTCTGCAATGCCCTTGCCTATCCAGGTCTAGTTTAATGTCTGAATCCTCCACCTCATGCACTTTGTTTTTCAATAGTCATAAGGTGTATATTTTGTTTTTATTTTTAGCTTGGTTGATTTTTGTTTATCAGTTAAATCAGACATTTCCCAATCCCAGTATTCCTATAATTAATGTTGATTCTCGTGTAGTTTCCTCTTGGTTCCAACAGCAATATCAGATTCATTTTAATTTGTTGAGATTCCAGGCAACCTTGGAGAATTTTCACTGTGTTTCCTGCACAACCTAGATGTAATCATTCACTGAAATGTGGCAGCTTGCTTTTAAGAATGATTAGGGGATGTGGAAATAAAAATGTTCATCAAATTGATCGAAAATGAGATGGTAGCACAAAGTTTTTTTTTTCTGAAATCAATGCACACCATTGCAAATATTGAATTGATGAGGATGTACTGAGTCAAGGGTTTGGTCAGGGAAATCGTGTTAGGGTTATCAGCAGAAACACTATTACATGCAGTGGAGCCTAATTTGGAGTATATTGTGTGCAGTTCTGATCACGCCATTGCAGGAAAGATGTGGAGGCTTTTGTGTATAGAAGATATTAACCAGGATGCTGCCTGCATTAGAGGGTATGAGCTACGAGGAGAGGTTAAATAAACATACTGATTTCTTTGAAGAATTGGAGGTAGATGGGAGAACTGATAGAAGTTTATAAAATTATTGGAGAAATGCGTCGTGTAGATGGTCAGAATCTTTTTCTAAAGGTTAGAAGGGAAAGTTTAAAGGATATGTACGGGGCAAGTTTAGGGAGGTAGATGCCTAGAACTCATGGTGTGGTGATGGTGGAAGTGGATACAATAGTGGAGTTAGATTGGTGCACAGGAATAAGGATAATGTGTTGGCAGAAGGGATTAGTTTTATTTGGCATCATGTTGAGCACAGAAATCATGGGTCAAAGGGCCTGGTCCTATGCTGTACTGTTTCATGTTCTATGATGGGTGGACAAATATTCTCAAGGGCTTAGAAGAACCTAGACAGTATGAAAAACATGTGTGTGTGTGTGTGTGTGTGTGTGTGTGTCTGTCTGTCTGTCTGTCTGTCTGTCTGTCTGTCTGTCTGTCTGTCTGTCTGTCTGTCTGTCTGTCTGTCTGTCTGTCTGTCTGTCTGTCTGTCTGTCTGTCTTCTAGGTTAGTCATGTTTTTGGGGGCAAGGGGAAGAAGATTAAACTGGCTATTAAACTTGGCTCGGACAAAACTCTGAACATTAATACCCCTCCATCTGTTATTTGCACTTTATCAATTTATTCATTCATGTGTGTATTTACGTATATAATTGTAGTCAATGCTTACTATGTTCTGTTGTGCTATGCAAAGAAAGAATTTCATCGTCCTGTCAGGGACACATGACAATAAACTCTTTTGACTTTGACTTTTGAAGATAGGTGCAGGAGTAGGACATTTGGCCCTTCCATTCACCGCCATTCAATATCATCATGGCTGATCATCCCCAATCAGTACCCCGTTCCTGCCTTCTCCCCATACCTTGACGCCACTATTTTTAAGAGCCCTCTCTAGCTCTGTCTTGAAAGCATCCAGAGAACCTGCCTCCACCACCCTCTGAGGCAGAGAATTCCACAGACTCACCACTCTCTGTGAGAAAAAGTGTTTCCTCGTCTCCATTCTAAATGGCTTACTCCTTATTCTTAAACTGTGGCCCCTGGTTCTGGACTCCCCCAACATCGGGAACATGTTTCCTGCCTCTAGTGTGTCCAAGCCCTTAACATTCCTATATGTTTCAATGAGATAGCCTCTCATCCTTCAAAGCCTAGGAATGTCTGCACTTTGAGGACACGTGCCTATCTCTGGTATGTCTTCTTCTGTGAGTTGAAGGAGAAATAATTGTATCCTTTCCTTGAGTAACAGTGGTGAGGAGCAGTAGTGTGGAATGAATTTTGAGCCCAGAAAGCTAAAAATATTCAAACTGAAATTAGATTATATATCTTAGTGTGGACAAATTTATTTTAGTCTTGTATTTTCAAATAGCATGGTTTCAGATAAAATTGGGTAGAGCTTGAAGAAGGGTCTCGACCCGAAACATTACCTATTCCTTTTCTCCAGAGATGCTGGAGAGGAGAGGTCCTACTGAGTTACTCCAGTTTTTGTGTCTACCTTTAGTATAAGAAAAACTTTTTTATCATTCCAATAATCTTGTTGATAACCTTGTTGCATACCATTTTCCATGTCGCTATACTATTGATGGCATATTGGCGAGTTTGACAATGAATATAGGCCTCCATCTACTTACTTGCCCTCATCCGACCCCAACCCCTACCCTTGCCATGTGTTCACCATCCCCCCCCCTGACCAGCATCTGCAGTTCTTTCCTACACAATGAATATAAGTACGTAGAAGAATGAAAATCTTGTTGGTAAATGAGCAAATGAATTTCCAAAAGAGGACTAAGGCACCCAGATATGTGCAAAATTGCGTTATTCTGGATTAAACCAATTTTCCACAGCACAATGCTGTCATTTCACCCCATGAGTTGTATGATTGAAAACCCAGTGTTTTACAAAACATTCCTTTTTGAGATATAGATGGTAATATTTTTTATCTTTAATATGATATAGTTGAATATGAAGGAAGATTATATATATATATATATATATATATATATATATATATATATATATATATATATATATATATATATCAATCTATATATAGATCTATATCTATATAGATAAGATATAAATTTCAGTGCAGAGGAGGCTGTTTGGTTCACTGTCATTTTGTTAATCAGCCTTATAAATGGAACTTATTTATATATTTGTGTAAATATCACAGGAAATGTAAGCATGATGTTGTCTGATAGAAAAGGATTAACATTTTGGTGTGTTGTTACTTTTGAGGCACTAAACTTACAAGTATTAAAAAAATGTTCCTCTCCCTCATGCTTCCCCTCAATTATGGACAGCTCATGGTAGATTTATAGTTTCATAAGTGTACTTTATCATCTGGTCCTGTTAACTCATTAGGAGTTATGGTGACCTGGAGAATTTGGCTATCATTGCTGCCTTGGTCAGCACAGGATGTAAACCAAGGGTATGTCTGGAATAAATTATTTAATCTGGCAATAATCTGCTTTGAAAAGTGTGGATGACAATTTATTTGTTTAAGGAAGGATTGCTAAGAATGAATGTGGGGAGGAAAAGACAACATTCCAATTGTCCTAATAATACTTGCGTAAAGGAATTAATAGGAAGGAATAGAGGCTAGCTATGGATTTTTAATCATGAAAATTAGTTAGAAGGACCAGCATAATATATTCTCCTTGGGTCTAGAAATAGTTAATTCTGATGAAATTAGTTAATTCTAATACAAGAATAGCCATTTTGGACACAACGGTTGTAGGGAAAAAAAAAATTGGTGAGGGCAAAGCAGTAGACATTGTCTATATGGATTTTGGCATGCCGTTTGATAAGGTTCCACATGATAGGCTGTTTGGGAAGGTTAGGTTGCATGGGATCCAGGGGGAGCTAGCTGATTGGATGGAAAACTGGCTTTATGGAAAGAAGCAGAGGGTGATGATAGAAGGATGTCTGAAGAAGGATCTGGACCCGAAACATCACCCATTCCTTCTCTCCAGAGATGCTGCCTGGCGCGCTGAGTTAATCCAGCATTTTGTGTCCATTTTTGGTGATGATAGAAGGTTGTTTTTCGAACTGGAGGCCTAGGCTACTCGTGTGCTTCAGGAATCGGTGCTGGGCCCATTGTTGTTTGTGGTTACATTAATGATTTTGATGAGAATATAGAAGGCATGACTAGTAAGTTTGCCCATGACACTGAAATGGGTGGTATTGTAGATAGTAACATAGAAACATAGAAAATAGGTGCAGGAGTAGGCCATTCGGCCCTTCGAGCCTGCACCGCCATTCAATATGATCATGGCTGATCATCCAACTCAGTATCCTGTACCTGCCTGATAGGGAAGATGATTATCAAAAATCATAGCAGGATCTTGATCAGTTGGGCAAGTGAGCTGGGGAATGGTTAATGGAGTTTGATGCAGATAAATGTGAGGCGTTGCAATTTGGGAAGTCAAACCAGGGCAGGAATCTCACAGTGAATGGCATGGCCCTGAAGAACGTTGTAGAGCAGAGGGATCTAAGAGTGCAGGTACATAGTTCCTTGAAAGCGGCATCACAGGTTGATAGGGTAGTTAAGACAGCTTTTGGTATTGGCCTTCATCAGTCAGGGTATTGAGTATAGAGCTTGGGATGTTACGTTACAATTGTACAAGCTGGAAGGAGTGCAGATAAGATTCGTGAGGATGTTGCCAGGACTTGAGGGCCTGAGTTATAGGAAGCAATTGGATGGGCTAGGACTTTATTCTTTGGAATGCAGGAGGATGTGTGGTGATCTTATAGAGACTTGGGTCTTAATGGTGAGTGCAGCAATGGAACAGGTAATCAAATGTACTGGAATAAGACCCACCATCTACCCTCACTCCTGAGTAGTTTCTATTCCATAATGTAATACACAGATTTTGTAGATGGAGATGAGTTTACCCTTGAAAAAGGCATTACCAGCGGTTTGCTGCAGAACTGCCAGAAAATGCTACATCTTGGGCTTTGATGTTTCCTTTTGTACATGGAAGAGAGAGATCTCAAGCAAGACCAGCATTTATTTCCCATCATTAATTTCTTTCTTTCCAGGGATATCTCAAATGTTACTGAGCATACACTCGAGTACCTCGAGCATGCTTCTTTGGGCTCCAGCCATCTTTTGGAATGGTTTGTGGCATATTTTGGAATGTATTTATTTGTGTCAAGTTGTCTTGATGTAGATTTAATTAGAAATAAGTTGAGCGACGAGTAAACTGAAAATTGTGATTGCAGTGATCATACAGTATAAGTTTCCAAATACCCAATTGATGAATGGTTTTGTTTGTTCCACTTGCAACTGAAAGATTGTGCAGCAAGATAAAAGAATTGTACATTAAGGTTTGGAGTACTCTGCTGAAGATGATGGATATGACAAGAAACAGCTCATGCCTCTAGAGGTGCTGCTTTTGCCATGGGCAATCTCATTATTGCACTTAGTACAAACAAGTAAAATACTGCCATCAGAAGGAACACTTGAAATATTTAATGATGCATTTACATATGTGCAATGGAGAATTTTAGAATAAATATAAGATTATTCCCACAAGTAAACATTAGTAATATATTTTGCAGCAATTGGTGGATGTATTCATGAATTATAAAGCTCTCTCCTTTTATTGTTTAGAAGGAATATGTTAGTTGTTTCTGAATGCAAATTCTTCCTAAAATGAAGTATTGAGAAAATAACTGAAGAATGGTTTTATTTCATATGCTGCAGTGCACGACCCAGTTGATAAAAGCATAGCCCAAAAGGAAAAGCTTTTGTGCAACATGTTTAACTCAGTCATAGAACAATTAGTCTCAAACATTTATTTCGGTCATTGTAAACGTCTGTTCAATGAAGTTACTTCAGTACCACAAGCATGCAATATGCACGCTTTTCATTCTTCTTCAACCACTATAACCACAGAAGGAATGAAACTGAATGACTGGTGTTTTAGTTACAGGAAAAATAAAATGTAGTGAAAAGTAATGGCAATCTTAAGACAACTTGATTAGCTATTTCTGAAATGCATTTGCTTAGTACAATTGTGTATGTTTAGGAATGTTAAGACCAATATAAAATTCACTGCAACAGTTCCCTTTATGGAATTATTTTAATACTTCAAAAGGAAAACTATATTTAATTTTGTGTTTTGGGCAATGTGCTTATTAAATTCCACCTATAATTACATTCATTTAGAAATGCACAGACTAAATGTTTTTCAGTGATCTTGTTCCAGATTCTGAATGGATGTTTGGCATTTTTATATTACCTTTGTACCACCTTGTGCAAAGAAAATTTAATATAATTAAACTAAAATTCCAGAGTTAATGTGGCACCTGAATACTTATTTATTAATTTGCTTTTTTTTGAAGGAGTGGCACATCTTAATTGCATCCTGAAACACTGGATAGAATCTGATTGTTAGTGGTTACTTTTCAATGCTCTGGTCTTTCATGGAATCTGAATAAACAGGAAATTGTTGATACTGATTAATGTGGCACATTTCTAACTTAATGCAGTATCATTATGGATATCTCCAATGGCATTTAAATTCACAGGAAGGGAATAATAGTTTTTTAAGGTTTTACCACCAAATGCCTTGACATAGTACAATACTATTATGTGGAGAATGTGAAAGGGTAATTGAAGGAGTACATTCACAATGCATGCCAAGTATTATGTAAACACAAGAGACTGCAGATGCCAGAATCTTGAGTGAAAAATCAACTACTGGATGAACTCTGCTTCTGTGGAGGAGAATGGACAGACAATGTTTTTAGTTGGGATCTTCTTCAGGTGATGGAGTAGAGAGGGGATAAATGAGGGAAGATAAAGAGAGGCAAGGGAAAGTGGAATTTTATGATGGAAGAAGTTGGGGAATGAAATGTGGAACCAGAGGAAGGGATGGCGGAAGGGAAGAGGCAAAGGCAAATGGGGACCTTTTGGGGACCAGGTAAATGGGGAGTAAGGAGGAGAGGGAGATGAGTGGGTGGAGGAAGGGGAATCGGAACAGGGGTGCAGAGGGAGGGGAAAGAAAGATGTGCGTAGGAGCGGTGTAAATGAGTAGTGGAGGGAGTGGTGTTATCTGACTGCAATTGGAGTACACAAAAAGTAAAATTCATGCCATTCGGGGAGATTTTAGGCTACCACAAAAAATACAAGAAAGATATACAAAATCGGTATAATTGTATGATGAGAAGTGGTGCGACTGGGGTGGAGGGAGAGATAGAGGGATGCCAGGGAGGGCTGAGGGAGAAGAGGTGGGAAGGGAGGAGACAGAGGGTTAACAGAATTGAGAAATTCAATATTCGGATGCTCACTCAGGCCGTGGAGGAGGCCAGGACCGAGAGGTCGGATGCTCACTCTGGCCGTGGAGGAGGCCCAGGACCGAGAGGTCGGAGATTAGACCAAGCGGAGGCTTGGCGATCGCTTCGCCGAACACCTCCGCTCGGTCCGCAATAACCAACCCGACCACCCGGTGGCTCAGCACTTCAACTCCCCGTCCCATTTCACATCCGACCTCTCGGTCCTGGGCCTCCTCCACGGCCAGAGTGAGCAACACCGCAAGCTGGAGGAACAGCACCTCATATTCCGCTTGGGGAGTCTGCATCCTTTGGGCTTGAATATTGAATTTTCTCAATTCTGTTAACCCTTGCTGTCTCCTCCCCTTCCCACCTCTCCCTCAGCCCTCGGGCCCTGGCATTCCCTCTATCTCTATCTCCCTCCCCCACCCCAGTCGCACCAGCTTCTCATTTTCACACCACAAACAGCTTACAATGGCTTGTTCCCTTTATCACCGATACTTTTTTGCATATCTTTCACTCATTGTTCCTTATCTCTCCACATCACCGTCTATATCTCTCGTTTCCCTGATCCCTGACCAGTCTGAAGAAGAGTCTCGACCCGAAACGTCGCCTATCTCCTTCGCTCCTTAGATGCTGCTGCACCCGCTGAGTTTCTCCAGCTTTTTGTCAGGAACTTCAAGTTGTAGATACTGTCCACCTCAATGACCACTTCTGTGCTATAATAACATTTATCTGATTTATATTGTCTTTGATTACCCACATATCCAATGTATAAAATCCATTGTTATCTTATCTGATCATATAGAGGTTGTAGAAAACCGTGAGAGGAATAGATGGGATGGACACAAAGAATCTCTTGCCTTGAAAGGGGGAATCGAGAACCAGAGGGCATAGGTTTAAGGTGAAGTGGGAAAATAATTTATAGGAATCTGAGGGGTAACCTTTTCATGCAAATGGTGGTGGATGTATGGAACAATTAGAGGCAGTTAGACAGGTAGGACAGGTTTAGAGGGATATGGACCAAATGCAGGCAAGTGGGACTAGTGTAGATGGGACAAGTTGGACGCTGTGGGCAAGTTGGGCTTAAGGGCCTGTTTCCACACTCTATAATACTATGACTATGTTTAGTTTTGGAGACTGTTGGGTGCTCTGTGTAATCCGGCAGTCATGATAACCTTACCCAAAAGAGTAAAACTTCAGCTATATATCACTGCCATTTTTAATCTAAAGAAGTGTTATATATAGATATAACATTCAAAACGACCTATTTGTAAACAATATCACATGAACATAATGATAAGTTTGCATGCAGAATGACATTTTGCTCACCTTGCCCTTGCTTATCCTGAAACATTAAAACCAGTGTTCTCTATTGCAGTGATTACCATCTTTTCAAATAGTGTCAGAGTAATTGAAAGACAGTTATGGGTATTGAAGCTTTTTGTATCACGAAGATATCTAATGTATTTTCACTAAAATTGGCTTTTGCCAGTTAGCACTCAAGTTGCCTTATATTCTTATTGCACTTTGAGCTGAAATACTGCCCCAGGATTTATTTTTGTTTTTTCTCAAAGTACTTTAAGAATTTATATATGTCCATTGATGTTCTTTTAAAGCTTGAGTCCAAAATTTCTTGTCTTTCTTCATGACCTGCACTTCGCCAAGAATGGCCAGACCTCTGTCTTTTTCAATTTCACTTCCACAAAACTTCATTTATGTCTTAATGGCCAGGGAATAGTTTTCAAATAGAAACCTGACCAGACAGTGTATAGCTCCAGTGTTCCAGCCTAGTGAATTGTCTGCATGTAATTGACTAATCTAGCTTGGCATGTGTTAGCTCTTTTTTAATTGTTGCTCAGAGAAGGGAAAGGAAAAGTAATTCTATTTATTTTTCCCTTTTGTAACCTCTGGATGTACAATCAACCTCAGAGCTAAAAGAATAATTTCCAAGTGTTGGCACAGTAGCCAATTTATGCACAGCAGGGTCTTGCAAATCACAGTGAGATAATGACCAGTTAATCTATTTGTGACTAGCGATGACTGCTGCAATGTCTGGTACCAGTGCTCAGTCTCTCTCTGATTTCTCAGTTTGTTCAACATAATTCACTAAATACGATCTTTGTTTTCTTCTAGTATGTATGACTTCTCTTTTAATGTTGTAACTTTTGACTGATTGTTCTACCAGCTTAAAAATAGGTTCTAGGTCTTTGAATACATTTATGAATGAATGAATGAATAAGTTTATTGGCCAAATATGTACACATACAAGGAATTTGCCTTGGTGCTTCGCTCACAAGTAACAACACGACTTACAGTAAGAATGTAACAACACTAAGAATAAAACATTATAGAATAAACATGTGAATGAAAAAGTACCAGAGCAAATGGAGGCTGCAGATTTTTGGTTATTGAGTAGAGCTACTGCTCGTGGAATAAAGCTGTTTTTATGTCTGGCCGTGACAGCTTTGACAGTCCGGAGTCGCCTTCCAGAGGGATGTGCTTCAAAGAGTTTGTGGCCAGGGTGAGAGGGGTCAGAGATGAGCTTACCCGCTCACTTCCTGGCCCTTGCAGTGTACAGTTCGTCAATGGAGGGAAGGTTGCAGCCAACAACCTTCTCAGCTGATCGAACGATTCGCTGCAGCCTCCGGATGTCGTGCTTGGTGGCTGAGCCAAACCAGACCATGATGGAGAAGGTGAGGACAGACTCTACAAAGGCAGTATAGAATTGGAACATCATTGCCTGTGGCAGATTGTGTTTCCACAGCTGCTGCAGGAAGTACATCCTCTGTTGGGCCTTTTTGACTGTGGAGTCTATGGTGCCCCCCGCCTTTAAGGTGCTTGGAGATGATGGTTCCAAGGAACTTAAAATACTACACAGATGTGACTGTGGTTGTTGATTGTGAGGGAGGGGAGGGGGAGCTCTCCTAAAGTCTACAATCAATTCTACTGTCTTAAGAGCATTGAGCTCAAGGTTGTCACGAAGGCACAAGGACGCCAGCTGTGCCATTTCCTGTCTGTAGGCAGATTCCTCCCCATCCTGGATCAGTCCAATCAGGGATGTGTCGTCCGCAAACTTGAGAAGCTTGACAGAGGTGTCTGTGGAGGTGCAATCGTTGGTGTAGAGAGAGTAAAGGAGAGGGGTGAGTGCTCCTATGCTGAGGGTCTGCGGGTCTGAGATGTGCTTTCTCAGCCTCACATGCTGCTTCCTGTCTATTAGGAAGTTGGTGATCCACTGACAGAGGGGTTCAGGCACAGTCAACTGGAAGAGTTAGGAGTGTAGTAGCTCTGGCACAATGGTGTTGAATGCAGAGCTAAAATCAACAAACAAAATCCTTGCATAGGTCCCTTGGCGGTCTAGGTGCTGGAGGATGAAGTGCAGGCCTAGGTTGACTGCGTCATCCACTGACCTATTGGCCTGGTATGCAAACTGCAGAGGGTCCAGCAAGGGATTTGTGATATGTTTCAGCTGGGCCAGCACAAGTCTTTCAAGGGTCTTCATGACTACAGAGGTCAGTGCGACAGGCTTGTAGTCATTAAGACCATGTCTTTTTGAGCACAGGGACAATAGTGGGGACTTTGAAGCAGGTAGGGACAGTACAGGTTTGCAGGGATTGGTTGAAAATGTCTTTGTAGACCTGTGCCAGTTGTTCGGTACAGAGCTTGAGAGTAGAGGGGGAAACATTGTCCGGTCCTGGAGATTTCCGGCTTTTCTGTCTTCAGAACAGCCTCTCCACCTCAATTTCTATTGTTGGTGATGGAGAAGTGGGCAGCAAGGAGGGGGTGGGTAGTGGACGAAGGCCCAGTCTTTGCAGACTGGAGTCAGGTTGTAAGTGGGTGTTAAGTGGCGATTGGAGAGGGGTGGGTGGGGAAGGGCCCAGTCTTTGAAGACTGGAGTCAGGCTGTGAGTAGGTGTGAAATGGGGAGGGGGGGAGGGGGTACCAGGGTTATCTTTCTGTTTATCGAACCTGCAGTAGAACTCGTTCAGGTCAATAAACAACAGGTGCAGGAGTAGGCCATTCGGCCCTTCGAGCCAGCACCGCCATTCACTGTGATCATGGTTGATCATCCACAATCAGTACCCAGTTCCTGCCTTCTCCCCATATCCCTTGACTCCGGTATCTTTAAGAGCTCCATCTAACTCTCTCTTGAAAGCATCCAGAGAATTGGTTGTTGGTCAGCTGACGATTGTCCAAGGTGTGTGGGGGCTTTCCTCTTGTAGCTGGTGAATTCTTGCAGGCCCTTCCAAACTGAAGAATTGTCATTAGCTGAGAACATGCTCCTCAACTTCTTAGAGTACCTTTCCTTGTCAGCTCTGACTCCACTTCTCAGCTTGTACTTGGCCTACCAACAGAGGTCTGCATCCCCACTCCTGTAGGCCTCATCTTTAGACTGGCAGAGCTGTCTGAGTTCTGTTGCAAACCAGGGCTTGTCGTTGTTGAACAAGATCCGGGTCCCAGTGGGAATGCAACTGTTGTCACAAAAGCTGACATACAATGTCACAGTGTCAGTGCAGTCAAAGCAGGACTGTAGGTTTTTAATACCCTCACTTTTCTACCTTTTCATTGTTCTGACCACAGGCTTAGCAGATTTAAGTTTCTGCCTGCAAGTCGGAATAAGGTGAACAAAACAATAGAAAATAGACAATAGGTGCAGGAGTAGGCCATTTGGCCCTTCGAGCCAGCACCACCATTTACCATTTATTGTGATCTTGGCTGATCATCCCCAATCAGTACCCCTTCCTGCCTTCTCCCCATATCCCCTGATCCGCTATTTTCAAGAACCCTATCTAGCTCTCTCTTGAAAGCATCCAGAGAACCTGCCTCCACTGCCCTCTGAGGCAGAGAATTCCACAGACTCACAACTCTCTGTGAGAAAAAGTGTTTCCTTGCCTCCGTTCTAAATGGCTTACTCCTTATTTTTAAACTGTGGCCCCTGGTTCTGGACTCCCCCAACATCGGGAACATGTTTCCTGTCTCTAGGCGTGTCCAAATCCTTAACAATCTTACATGTTTCAATGAGATCCCCTCTCATCCTTCTAAACTCCAGAGTGTACAAGCCCAGCTGCTCCATTCTCTCAGCATATGACAGTCCCGCCATCCCGGGAATCAACCTTGTAAACCTACGCTGCACTCCCTCAATAGCAAGAAAGTCCTTCCTCAAATTGGTTGACCAAAACTGCACACAATACTCCAGGTGTGGTCTCACTAGGGCTCTGTACAACTGCAGAAGGACCTATTTGCTCCTATATTCGACTCCTCTTGTTATAAAGGCCACATGCCATTCGCTTTCTTCACAGCCTGCTGTACCTGCATACTTACTTTCATAGACTGATGAACAAGGACCCCCAGATCCCGTTGTACTTCCCCTTTTCCCAACTTGACACCATTTAGATAGTAATCTGCCTTCCTGTTTTTGCTACCAAAGTGGATGACCTCACATTTTCTATCCGCGTCAGCACTCTACTCCCAATACCATGTGCCCTAATTTTGCCCACTAATCTCCTATGATCAGAGGGACCCAGACCCGCCCTGGGAACAGAGCAATATGTGTTCTTTTTTGGTGTAACAGTGATCGAGTGTCCTCTCCCCTCTGGTAGGGCAGTCTATTATGAAGTCTGTACTTTAGAAGCTCTCGGCTGAGGTTAGCGTTGTTAAAGTCCCCCAAAATAATGACCATGCAGTCCGGGAAGTCACTCTCTACCCTCATTACCTGGTCAGCGAGTTGCGTTTGCACCTCATGTACGCAGGCTTGAGGAGGGATGTAAACTGCAGTGAGAAAAAAAGGGGTAAATTCCCCCGGAGAATAAAACGGTTTGCAATTTATAAAGAAAGATTCTAGATTGGGAGAACAGAAGTTAGACAGTACCGCAATGTTGCTACACCAGTCCTGGTTAGTATAGAAGCATATTCCACTACCTCTTGATTTTCCAGCTGCCTCTGCATCGCGGTCCACTCTATGTGGTTGAATGCCAGCCATTTGCAGTGCATTGTCCAAGGTCGACTCGCACAGCCAGGTCTGGGATTTTCGACTTACTTCAGTTGCTTAAAGTATTGACTTTTATTTTTCAATCATTTCTTCATTCTTCTCCGAATTATGCTTGGCTATCCACCATATTAATCGTGTGGAAGAATCTTTCAAGCAGAACATCAAAATATTCTGGAAATCTGGATAATATATCATGGAATCTTCCAGCATCTGTTTTTATGTCAATTCGTCAAAAAAGGGAGTCATCAGCCTAACTCGATCACTGCATTAGTCAGCATAACTGGCATTTTTACAATCTTTTCTCTTGAATACGAGGAACATTACATATCTGCCCAATATCACTATCATATCCTGAGGGGAAATAATGAAGGAAAATTATGAATCAATTGTGCACAAAAACAAATGATCCGAACTTATTATTTAGAACACATAATCAGCTAATTTCTTTGGAGAGTTGAACCATTTGGGCAATAACTCAGCTTGATTAGCTTTGCATTAAAGAAGTAATGCTTACCAGATTAGAAATTAGAATTTTGGCATGATGGCATTTTAGTTTCCACATCCATTCCTTTGGCAGCATCATTCCAAAACCACACATGTACTCTCACCTGCACCGTACCATTTTAACTGTCCTTTCATTAAATTGTCAGACTGCATTATCAACATCCCAACAAACTGCTAGAGGAAGTTGGTGGATCAGGCAGCATCTGTGGAGGCAAAAATTATTGACGTTTTGGGTTGAGAATCTGCATCAGGTAGATGAGAGCGTAGAGGGAAGAATTACGACATATACAGAGGCTTGCAAACGTTTTCTTACCCCTTGCATTTTTTCACATTTTGTCACGTTACAACCACGAACGTAAATGTATTTTATTGGGATTCTATGTGATAGACCAACACAAAGTGGTGCATAATTGTGAAGTGGAAGGAAAATGATACATGGTTTTCACATTTTTTTACAAATAAAAAACTGAAAAGCGTGGTGTGCAAAAGTATTCAGCCCCCTTTACTCTGATACCCCTAAATAAAATCCAGTGCAACCAATTGCCTTCAGAAGTCACCTAATTAGTAAATAGTCCACTTATGTGTAATCTAATCTCAGTATAAATACAGCTGTTCTGTGAAGGCCTCAGAGGTTTGTTAGAGAACATTGGTGAACAAACAGCATCATGCAGTTCAAGGAACACACCAGACAGGTCAGGGATAAAGTTGTGGAGAAGTTTAAAGCAGGGTTAGGTTATAAAAAAATATCCCAAGCTTTGAACATCTCACGGAGCACTGTTCAATCCATCATCCGAAAATGGAAAGAGTATGGCACAACTGCAAACCTACCGAGACATGGCCGTCCACCTAAACTGACAGGCCGGGCAAGGAGAGCATTGATCAGAGATGCAGCCAAGAGGCCCATGGTAACTCTGGAGGAGCTGCAGAGATCCACAGCTCAGGTGGGAGAATCTGTCCACAGGACAACTATTAGTCGTGCACTTTACAAATCGGGCCTTTATGGAAGAGTGGCAAGAAGAAAGCCATTGTTGAAACAAAGACATAAGAAGTCCCGTTTGCAGTTTGCCACAAGCCATGCGGGGGATACAGCAAACATGTGGAGGAAGGTGCTGTGGTCTGATGAGACCAAAATTGAAGTTTTTGGCCTAAATGCAAAACGCTACGTGTGGCGGAAAACTAACACTACACATCACCCTGAACACACCATCCCCACTGTGAAACATGGTGGTGGCAGCATCATGCTGTGGGGATGCTTTTCTTCAGCAGGAACAGGGAAGCTTGTCAGAGTTGATGGGAAGATGGATAGAAACATAGAAAAATAGGTGCAGGAGTAGGCCATTCGGCCCTTCGAGCCTGCACCGCCATTCAATATGATCATGGCTGATCATTCAACTCAGTATCCCGTGCCTCCCTTCTCTCCATACCCCCTGATCCCTTTAGCCACAAGAGCCACATCCAACTCCCTCTTGAATATAGCCAATGAACTGGCCTCAACGACCTTCTGTGGCAGAGAATTCCAGAGACTCACCACGCTCTGTGTAAAGAATGTTTTCCTCATCTCGGTCCTAAAGGAATTCCCCCTTATCCTTAGACTGTGACCCCTTGTTCTGGACTCCCTCAACATCGGGAACAATCTTCCTGCATCTAGCTTGTCCAACTCCTTAAGAATTTTGTAAGTTTCTATAAGATCCCCCCCTCAATCTTCTAAATTCCAGTGAGTACAAGCCGAGTCTATCCAGTCTTTCTTCATATGAAAGACCCGACATTCCAGGAATCAGTCTGGTGAACCTTCTCTGAACCCCCCCCCCCCCCATGGCAAGAATGTCTTTCCTCAGATTTGGAGATCAAAACTGTACGCAATACTCCAGGTGTGGTCTCACCAAAACCCTGTACAACTGCAGTAGAAACTCCCTGCTCCTATACTCAAATCCTTTTGCTATGAATGCTACTTTCAATGACTGGTGTACCATGACACCCAGGTCTCGTTGCATCTCCCCTTTTCCTAATCTGCCACCATTCAGATAATAGTCTACCCTCATGTTTTTGCCACCAAAGTGGATAACCTCACATTTATCCACATTATACTGCATCTGCCATGCATCTGCCCATTCACTCAGCCTATCCAAATCACCCTGCAGCCTCCTAGCAACCTCCTCACACCTAACTATTCCCCACCGCTTGGTGTCATCTGCAAATTTGGATATGTTGCATTCAATTCCCTCATCCAAATCATTAATGTATATTGTAAATAGCTGGGGTCCCAGCATTGAGCCTTGCGGTACCCCACTAGTCACTGCCTGCCATTCTGAAAAGGACCCGTTTACTCCTATCCTTTGCTTCCTGTCTGCCAGCCAGTTCTCTATCCACATCATTATTGAACCACCAATACCGTGTGCTTTAAGTTTATATACTAATCTCTTATGTGGGACCTTGTCGAAAGCCAGATATAACACATCCACTGGTTCTCCCTTATCGACTCTACTAGTTACATCCTCGTAAAATTCTATAAGATTCGTCAGACATGATTTACCTTTTGTAAATCCATGCTGACTTTGTGCAATGATTTCACCACTTTCCAAATGCGCTGCTATCCCATCTTTAATAACTGACTCAAGCAGTTTGCCCACCACCGATGTTAGACTAACTGGTCTGTAATTCCCCGCTTTTTCTCTCCCTCCTTTTTTAAAAAGTGGGGTTATATTAGCTATCCTCCAATCCTCAGGAACTAATCCAGAATCTAAGGAGTTTTGAAAAATTATCACTAATGCATCCACTATTTCCGTGGCTTCCTCCTTGAGCACTCTGGGATGCAGTCCATCTGGCCCTGGGAATTTATCAGCCTTTAATCCGTTCAATTTACCCAACACCACTTCCCGGCTAACCTGGATTTCACTCAGTTCCACCATCTTATTTGACCTCCGGTCCACTGCTATTTCCGGCAGATTATTTATGTCTTCCTTAGTGAAGACAGAACCAAAGTAGTTATTCAATTGGTCTGCCATGTCCTTGTTCCCCATGATCAATTCACCTGCTTCTGACTGCAAGGGACCAACATTTGTTCTAACTAGTCTCTTTCTCTTCACATATCTATAAAAACTTTTGCAGTCAGTTTTTATGTTCCCTGCCAGTTTCCTTTCATAATCTATTTTCCCTTTCCTAATTAAGCCCTTTGTCCTCTTCTGCTGGATTCTGAATTTCTCCCAGTCCTCTGGTAGGCTGCTTTTTTTGGCCAATTTGTATTCCTCATTTTAGTTTTTATACTATCCCTGATTTCCCTTGTTATCCACGGATGCACCACCTTCCCTGATTTATTCTTTTGCCAAACTGGTATGAACAATTGTTGTACCTCATCCATGCATTCTTTAAATACCTTCCATTGCACATCCACTGTCAACCCTTTAAGACTCACCTGCCAGTCTATCTTGGCCAATTCACGGCTCATACCTTCAAAGTTACCTTTGTTTAAGTTCAGAACCCTTGTTTCTGACTTAATTGTGTCACTCTCCATCCTAATGAAGAACTCATATTATGGTCACTCTTGCCCAAGGGGCCACGCAGAACAAAACTGCTAACTAACCCTTCCTCATTACTCAATACCCAGTCTAGAATAGCCTGCTCTCCCATTGGTTCCTCCACATGCTGGTTTAGAAATCTATCCCGCATACATTCCAAGAAATCATCTTCCTCGGCACCCCTGCCAATTTGATTCACCCAATCTATATGCAGGTTGAAGTCACCCATTATAACTGTGCTACCCTTGTTGCACGCACATCTAATTTCCTGTTTGATGCCATCCCCAACTCCAATACTACTGTTAGGTAGCCTGTACACAACTCCCACTAGCGTTTTCTGCCCTTTAGAGTTTCGCACCTCTACCCATATCGATTCCACATCCTCCATGCTAATGTCCTTCCTTTCTATTGCATTAATCTCCTCTCTCACCAGCAACGCTACCCCCCTCCTTTTCCTTTCCGTCTATCCCTCCTGAATATTGTATATCCCTGGATGTTCAGCTCCCAGCCTTGGTCACCCTGGAGCCATGTCTCCGTGATCCCAACTATAGCATAGTCATTAATAGCTATCTGCACCTTCAACTCATCCACCTTATTACGAATGCTCCTCGCATTGAGACACAAAGCCTTCAGGCTTGTTTTTACAACACTTTTACCCTTTATACAATTATGTTGACAAGTGGCTCATTTTGATTTTTTTCCTGGATTTGTCTGCCAGCCACTATTAATTTTCACCTTGCTACCACTTGATTCTATTGTCATTTTATACTCCTCTTTCTCTCTGCTCACACCTTTAAGACACCCACCACCTCTTAGTCTCTGTTTATTATTTTTTTCTTCTTCCCCCCTTACGTGTTGGGTCTGAGTGCTTCCCTTCTCTGCCTCCTGCCTCAGACACCGTCACCTAGCTATCTCTATTTGAGTCCCTCCCCCCAACCTATCTAGTTTAAAGTCCCCCCAGCAGCCTTTGCAACTTTCCCCGCCAAGATACTGGTCCCCCTTGGGTTCAAGTGCAACCTGTCCTTTTTATACAGGTCACTCCTTCCCCGAAAAAGGTTCCAATTATCCAGAAACTTGAATCCCTGCCCTCCACACCAGTCCTTCAGCCACGCGTTTATCCTCCACCTTGATCCATTCCTACTCTCACTGTCGCTTGGCACAGGAAGTAGTCCTGAGATTGTTATTTTTGTGGTCCTTTTCCATAGCTCTCTTCCTAACTCCCTAAATTCTCCTTTTAGGACCCCATCCAGGATGGAGCCAAATACAGGGCAATCTTGGAAGAAACCTGTTAGAGTCTGCAAAAGACTTGAGACTGGGGCGGAGGTTCACCTTCCAGCAGGACAACGACCCTAAACATACAGCCAGAGCTACAATGGAATGGTTTAGATCAAAGCATATTCATGTGTTAGAATGGCCCAGTCAAAGTCCAGACCTAAATCCAATTGAGAATCTCTGGCAAGACTTGAAAATTGCTGTTCACAGACGTTCTCCATCCAATCTGACTGAGCTTGAGCTATTTTGCAAAGAAGAATGGGCAAAAATTTCAGTCCCTAGATGTGCAAAGCTAGTAGAGACATACCCCAAAAGACTTGCAGCTGTAATTGCAGCGAAAGGTGGTTCTACAAGTATTGACTCGGGGGGGCTGAATACTTTTGCACGCCACACTTTTCAGTTTTTTATTTGTAATAAAATTTGGAAACCATGTATCATTTTCCTTCCCCTTCACAATTATGCGCCACTTTGTGTTGGTCTATCACATAAAATCCCAATAAAATACATTTACGTTTGTGGTTGTAACGTGACAAAATGTGGAAAAGTTCAAAGGGTATGAAAACTTTTGCAAGCCACTGTATATGGATTCTTCAGGGGATTATCACAATCTGTGACACAGGCACCAAAAGCTCCACCCGTGACAATTACAATTGGCAAATAACCAATGATGGAGAGACAGCATACCACCTGTGCTTTTCACCCATCATAGAACTCCTCAACATTGTTCTTCATACACCCTCGCCTCCATCCCACGGCAAAATCCAGGACAATCACCGATTTTCAGGCACCTTTAGTTCCAGCGGCTTTCTGGATTATCCATTTTGCTGGATCAACAGAGGTCACGACCTCCACGAGGAGTCGAACAGTTCCAGAACAGTCTGCCTGGGCCACTGGGGAACCGAGATATTGGCTCGGAAATCAGCTATGGGAACAGATTTGCCAGTTCCGGTTGAGCTAGAGTTCCAGAGTCCCACCCACAGGGGGCAAATTCGTACCACTGATTGGCTGTGGAAGTCAGCTATGGAAATAGATCTGCAGGCTCTAGCGGGACTGGAGTTCCAGAGCCCTGGCCACAAGAGGCAAATTTGACCCACCGATTGTCCTCGATGAAGTCGGCCCACATTTTCAGGGAGACTTGTAGGGAGATTTCAAGTGGCCTCTCATAATTTTGTCTGAATTAAATGAGGTGCTGCTGGACCACCAGTTACCAGAAAATCGGTGGTCGACCTGTACCTGGTCCTGCATTGCCCTTATCTTGACTGTCAAAATCTTGGAAAGGGCACACCAACTAAAATGCCACAAAGATCTTGGGAACACTGGTAGGCTCTGCTGAATTTCTAATTGTTGGTGAGGAAATTCAGTCATAGCTTGAGAAACTCATCTCTCATATATGGGGAGAAAAGAGACTATGAGGATATCAGAGAAATTGTAATCATGACAATTTTTAAAAAAGGAGACATTATTGACCTTTGACACTGTTGTCTGTCACAGGGTTCTCCTCATCTCCTTGCTTCTCGAATTGCTGAGTAGATTCCATTCATCTGGTGCTTCAATGGATATGATCTTCACTGTAGGGAGCAACAACTAACACCTCGCACAGCCTTTTTTGATCTTTCAAAAGACTTTGATTTTGCCAGTCAAGAAGATTTGTGGTGCTTCTTCAATTTCAGCTGCCTAGAGAAGCTTCATCTTGCATTAGCTTTATGATGCATGCAAGCTATGATCCTAAAAAAGACCCCTAACAGATCCAATCTCATTACAGGTTAGCATCAACCAATGTGGAGTGATGGTCTTTATGTTTTACAATCTTTTTCAGTGTTGTAATACTTCCAGAGAACTTTCATGACTGGAATCTTTCTCAGATTGTCTGCAGTTTCTGTCATATTTCACTGTTATGCTGCATGGCTGCTCGGTTATTAGGGGATATCTGACATGCTACTTTGGCTGTTCATTCCAATTGAGCACTTATTTGGTCAAGGCCAGATTATATGGCTTTTATGTGTAATTAGCTAGACTATCAAGTTCCTTGAGCCTTCGAGCTAATGGTATGTCTCATGGATCAGCTGTAGTGTTTCTTCTTTTAAGCTTAAATATTAATGACCTGCCAACAACTGCCTCACAAAATATGACAATATTAATGAGTGTGCTTGTGAAGTACTGATCGTCACTTTAAAATGTAAGCTTCCATTGGGTGGGAATGTAAGATTGATATCAGAATGTTGACAGAAACAGTGCCCTCCATAATGTTTGGGACAAAGACCCATCATTTATTTATTTGCCTCTGTACTCCACAATTTGAGATTTGTAATATAAAAAAATCACATGTGGTTAAAGTGCACATTGTCAGATTTTAATAAAGGCCATTTTTATACATTTTGGTTTCATCATGTAGAAATTACAGCAGTGTTTATACATTATAAACACCTGCACACTATCACAAAACATTCCCTGTATTCTCTCTGCTCCTCCATCTCTGTGAAATTTAACCCTTGTTTTCTCACTTTTCCAGTTCTGATGAAGTAATTGATCTGCAGTGATAACTCTACTCTTTACTTCAAAAAAATTTGCCTGGGCTACTGAATATTTCCTGCGCATCCGATTACAGATATCAGGCATCCACAGTTTTAACATTTTCAATTAATCATTACCTCTGTAACTTTAAATATTCGCTTGTTAAAATCAAACATAGCACTGTTGATCTAGCAGTGAAACCATACTTAAGTTCTCCAGTGATATTATGTATAAACTAGCTATTTAAAGTAAAGCAAGGAATAAATTAGTTGCCCTGTGTGCGACTCCAGTTCGGATGGAAAGGCCTCACTGGTAAAGGCTTGTTGCTGACCGATTAAACTAGTGGACATCAAGCACATTTTGCACCATTCCACTCCCTCGGCTTCCATTCTTTAGTAACTTTGCTTCCCCCTTATCTCCACTGCATGGATGCTGAAGCAGTCTTAATATCCAGACTCTGTGATAACTGGATGATTTAGGAGATTTCCACTAAACAATAGCTCAGCTTATTCAAAATATCCCCTAAACATCTCCAGTTCCAAAACTCTTCACTTTTGGCATGAAGGATCAACAGATGCATCAGTCACTACATCATCTCTGATCTGACCATCAGATTTTAGCTGGGCTTGCCATTATGGAACATATCTAGAACTGCACCATGCAGAATGCGAGGCGCATTATTTTTAAAGTAAAAAATTGAAAGTTGTTGGTACTCAGAGGACCTGTCTATCCTTGTACATTAATTGTTGAAGTTTAGCATGATTCTACGTGTCTCATACATATACCAATGGCATAATTGCAACACCCATGAATATTCTTGTGCATAAGGTCAAACTATACAAGACATCTTGACTCATGCTCATTGACTCTTTGGTATCCCTGCTGTAAATAACATTTTATCCACGTCTTTATTGAGTGCTACTGTCTTTAAAAAAAAACCTTTCACGATCAGCAGTATACAAGTAATCTTTTGCCTACCAGAAATGATATCACATGTACTTCATGTAACACAGGTGCTGCTACAAATTGATTTCCTTACACTTTGAAATTTGCCTTTACAGATAAAAGTAGCTTGATCATCTGATGTTGTCTTTCTCTCTGCACAAGCAGGTGTTGAAGATGCAGATTAAAGGGCCTGTCCCACTTTCCCGAGTTATTCACAAATTTTCCTGAGTTATTCACTAATTCTCCTGAGTTTTCCCCTTGATTCAAACTCGCAGCATGTTCGTAATGGGTCCGTGGGAGTCCGTCGATATATTGTAGCGGCTCGTTATGCCAGCCGTATTATGCCTCCTGACTTTTTTTACTCGTGGACATTTTTTATCAGGCTGCAAAAAACGTCCCGACTTACCTGATGCCCTGAGTACCTACGGCTAGCATAACGAGCCGCTACGATGTATCTACGGACTTCTACGGCTTCCTACGGACCCGATACGATAATTCTGCGAGTTTGAATCAAGGGGAAAACTCAGGAGAATTTGTGAATAACTTGGGAAAGTGGGACAAAGTTTTCCTTCAGAAAACCATGTTGAATTAGACATAATCACCTCAAATTGACCTGTCCTATATGGCCAAAGACAATCACAGCTGTTGAACAGTCAGTGAGATTTGATGTTGCAATCACTAGGTTGCTCATTGACCTCATTTATCCATACCATCCTTTTATTTACTATGCCGTATTCATGGGAGTGTTTCCATCACACAGATGCAGTGGTGTAAGAAGATTGTTTGTCTAGGTCAAATGTGGATGGGCAATAAACCCTGCTCCTTCTTGTGTCACCCATATCCAAGAATGAATCCAAAAATTGTTTTTAAACCTTTACATTACAATAATAAATTGAAAATAATCTGTCCATTATGCTCCCCCCCCCCCCCCCTTCAGTGGTTTTAATGGTAACGTAGCTGTTCTGTGGCATGCTGAACTTCTGAACCGAGTAAAATCTTTCTTTAAGTTTGTGAACTTGTTTGAATTCCTATGTCTATGAGTCTTAAATTTTCTTCCCTGCGTTCATAAGCAGAGGGGAAGGCTTGCTGAACATCTAAAATTTGACCCTTCATATAAATATGTTTGTTAGGAACTCATTCAGATCAAAATATTACTTTGAAATCTGTAGAGAAAGAACTAAAGTCCAACATTAGTATTTTTAACCGCTTAATTGTGACGCTTATATGAAGGGTCAATAGTCAAATAATTCTGAAACTTGTCAGTCTTTGAAAAGAAAATGTGTTGGTCAGTGAATAAAGCAACTGCTGGTTTACAAAAAGGAAAATAATAAATACATTGTGAGAGAGAAATCTTTAATACATCAGCAATTTGGTAAGAATATATAATGACTTTGATATACTGTCTGTAAAGAGGCTTTTAATAACATTATTTTCATGTAGTTGTTTACTGACACTGCAGTTATCAGTTTTTAACTTGCCATTGATGTCAAATTTAAAACTAAACTGTTTTTGACGAAAATGTTATTTCTAGCACGACAATTATGGTATAATAGAATTTTATTTTATGTCATTAATAGGTAATCTTCCAATGCCCACAATTGCTGTACTTGATGGAGCTGCCTTGGGAGGAGGTCTAGAAATGGCTCTAGCCTGCGACATACGCGTAGCTGGTAAGATGCTTTACCATCATACAAATGGTAAAATGTATACCACTCTTAAATGTAAAGTAATAGTATGTTTTTGTATGCCTTCATCAAAAAAAGTGATTTTATTTTTTAAACTTCTATATAATATTGTTCTCTGTGAACCAGATAATTAGAAAAACATACCGGACAACACTTTTTACTCATTCCCTTTCACATATAAAAGTTTACCTATACTTTGAATTGACTCTAATACAAAGTCATGACAAAAGCTATTTATGTCTGATTACTAATAATGAAATTGCTAAGCTGGATGTACAAAAGATCGCTGTAAATTCTGTTGATACAGAAAAGTTGTCATATTTCTGTGCTCGTCAATTATCTACATTCTAATCTCATCTGCCTTTTATTAATAGGGCTCCATTTTTTTGTTGCAATTTTTTGTTATATATAACCCTAATAATTGTATCATATCGCCTAATACTTCTGTGGATTATGTGAAGCTATTTTATTGGAAATACTTTGCGATGTGAAAATTGTTTCTAACTGCATACTCCACAAGAGTCTGCACTATTTTACTGCTATGAACTGCACATATCTGATACTCTCATGCATGAAGGCATCCAGACATGTTCAGTGGTGCTCAGTGTGCAACTAGATATCATTTGCATGAATTTTGTCTGAGTAGGTCTCAGACCTTCATAACACATGATACCACAATGCTTCTCAGAGGATGTGTTTAACAAATTCCAGATCATTAAGACTATCTTCGGGAAGTAGGTCCTACATGTTTTCCCTTGAATGCTTTGCAATGGCAGATTCTTTTCACAGATGCCAAGCAATTTTGAGATTGTTGCATCGGCGTATTTACTTCCTTAGATGTCTGAGAAGATTGAACATGTTTATGAGGATTTTCTTGAACTTACACATGATGTACTATAGAAAATATTCTAACCGAATGCATCTCAGCCTGGTAATGGCTCTGTTTTGAATCACCTGAACCTCCAATAATGCCCACAATAGAGAGTGGTTCTGATGAGACTGCCCACTCCACCACAGGCTCATCAGAAGAAGAGCTTCTTCCCCACTTCTTTCAGACTCCTGATCCCATCGCCTTATTCACACCCCCTACCTGAAGATGCTTAACACTTTTAACATTTTTAACTCTACCTCATCGGTTATTTCATTCTGGCACTTTAATTATATTTTTGCACTACCTCACATTGCACTACAATGTTTGCACCAATCAGCGGTTTTGAGTTCATCATTGTATTTATTGTTGCATCTATCATTGCCACGTCAACTGTTTACTTTGAACATGCAAGAAAGAAATGTCATTCCACTCTGATGAATATAACAATAAACTAATCTTAATTTAGTTTTGGATAAACCATGGAAACAGCCCTTTCGGTCCAGCGAGACCATGTCGATCAATGATCAGCCGTATACTGGTTTTATTTTCTAATCTGCATCTGATTGCATAATGTTCCGATTTCTATTGTCTTTCCTCAATAGTTTTAGTGATATTGAAAGTTAGTCATAACAAATATAGTTTTATTATTGCACAACATTGTATGAATCCAGCTGAATTCTTGGTCTTTGCATCAGTTTAGTTTTTTTTTAAAAACTTTTTATTTGCACTTGGAAAAATCAGTTAATTTTGTTTATTGATGATTTTCATCAGCTTTGATCTCTGAATATCAAAATAACACATCCACATTTAAAGTAATGTTAAAAATAATTGTATTTATTGCTTGAGCTCTTGTACATTTTCAAGGCTGTTTTTCTCCTAAAACAATTAATATTTAAAATGTAATAACACGTGCATCTAGATCTAAATATAACCATATAACAATTACAGCACGGAAACATGCCCTCTCGGCCCTTCCAGTCCGTGCCGACCATTTGTTTTCCCCTAGTCCCATCTACCTGCACTCATACCCCTCCATTCCCTTCACGTCCATATACCTATCCACTTTACTTTTAAATTTTAAAATCGATCCTGCCTCCACCACTTCTGCTGGAAGCTCATTCCACACAGCCACTACTCTCTGAGTAAAGACGTTACCCCTAAACTTCTGTCCCTTAATTCTCATGTCATGCCCTCTTGTTTGAATCTTCCCTACCCTCAATGGGAAAAACGTATCCACGTCAACTCTGTCTATCCCTTTCATCATTTTAAAGACCTCAATCAAGTCCCCCCTTACCTTCTGCGCTCCAAAGAATAAAGACCTAACTTGTTCAACTTTCTCTGTAACATAGTTGCTGGAACCCTGGCAACATTCTAGTAAATCTCCTCTGTACTCTCTCTATTTTGTTGACATCCTTCCTATAACTAGGCGACCAAAATTGTACACCATACTCCAGAATTGGTCTTACCAATGCCTTGTACTATTTTAACATTACTTCCCTACTCCTATATTCAATGCTCTGATTTATGAAGGCCAGCACACCAAAGGCTTTCTTTACCACCCTATCTACATGCGATTCCACCTTCAGGGAACTATGCACAGTTATTCCTAGATCCCTCTGTTCCACAGCATTCCTCAATTCCCTACCATTTACCATGTACGTCCTATTTTGATTTGTCCTGCCAAGATGTAGCACTTCACACTTAACAGCATTAAACTCCATCTACCATCTTTCAGCCCACTTTTCCAAATGGCCCAAATCTCTTTGTAGACTTTGAAAATCTACTTCATTATCCACAACACCACCTATCTTAGGATCATGTACATGCAGTGGACCTATCCCTGAGGCCCCCACTTCACCGGCTTCCAACCTGACAAACAGCCATCCACCATTACTCTCTGACATCTCCCATTCAGCCACTGTTGAATCCATCTTGCTACTCCGCCATTAACACCCAAAGATTGAACCTTCTTAACCAACCTTCCATGGGGAACCTTGTCAAAGGCCTTACTGAAATCCATATAGACAACATCCACTGCTTTACCCTCATCAATTTCCCTAGTTACCGCTTCAAAAAATTCAAGAAGGTTTGTCAAACATGACCTTCTAGGCACAAATCCATGTCGACTGTTGACTACAGAAATGGGATTACAAATAAATGGAAAATGCTGAAAGCAACATCTTTCAGAGGAAAATAGCTATAATTTCAGGCTGATAACCTCTCATCAGTACCGTAATTTTCCCTAAAGCCATGGAATTTCACTCTTTCAAATAATTATTTGTTAAAAATTACAATAATTGCTTCATTGTCAAACTTAAAATTTCCATAGTCCAAAGCAAACATAATCTAATCTTGCTCCTCGTTCACTGTGATAATCTTAAATGAATGTTAGTTCCATTGAAATATTTCATATTTAATTGATGTGTTAAATCACCTGTTATTCATTACACATTAAAATGAACCCCTCTTACATTGGAATATAGGATGGTCCATTGCTAATGCAGATATAAAAAAACTGAGAATTTCCTTAATCTGACTCACCAGAGCCATTTTGTGGCCTCTTTTGGCCCTTCTAATTTGTTTCAGTTCTTTCTTCCTTTCTTTGTTTTCCTCAAAGACACTGTCTGCTTCCATCCTCTTAAATCTGCATGTGCTTCCTTTTTCTTTTTGATCAAATTTATGACCTCTTTAGTCATCCACGGTTCCCTTATTTTGCCACCCTTATCCCTCATCCTCACCGGTTGGGAAGTTAAAGTAATCCACTAAGACAACTCTGCCTTGGCATCTTTTGGTAATCTATCTACATATCTGTACCTCTATCTCCTGCTGCATATGATATTATTAATTTCATCCACCCTGACACGACGATAACAGTTTACCTTTGAGTGATAATTAGTTAGAATTTAGCTTCATGTTGAATCATTCAGTGGTGCAATGTAGACTAGAACAGCATTGTCCACTTATAGATAATGACCATATTTCTTGTTTATGTTTTCTTACAACTTGTTGATTTTAGCTGTAACATTACATTTGAGAGCGGATGCAGCAAGTTGAAGGCCTTATAAGGTGGTAAACCTTTTAAACTATAAAGAAAACAATCTGTACCAAGATTAATGAACAACATAATTATCTAATGTATTTCTGCACTTGTATTGCTACAGCTTCCTCTGCAAAAATGGGACTTGTTGAAACGAAATTGGCAATTATTCCTGGTGCAGGTATGGCGTTCTATTTTATTGTTAGCTCTTAATGTTGGGGCTTTTCTTCCGTAATTTACCACCCTCACCATTCAAATCTGCTGCCATTACCCTTTTCCTCAAAAGTTTAATACCTAACCCCTTTGTACCTTTTCATATACACTTTATTTCAATTTTCGGAGTCTTTTGAAATGGCCATAGATAAAGTACTAGATAACTGGAAGACAACAAATATGGTACCTTTATTTAAGAAAGGCAGCAAAGATAAGCCAGGTAATTATGGATTGGTTCGTCTAACATAATTAATCGGGAAATTATTTGAAAAAGTTCTGAAGGAACAGATTTAACTTGCATTTGGAGAAGCAGGAATCAATCATAGTCAGCATGGCTTTATTAGGGGGATTTCCCAATGAGGTAATTAATAGATAATAGATAATAGGGTGCAGGAGTAGGCCATTCGGCCCTTCGAGCCAGCACCGCCATTCAATGTGATCATGGCTGATCATCCACAATCAGAACCCCGTTGTATTTTTGTTCATGAAGTCTTCTGTGGGCAGTGGTCATTGACAAATCCACACCCAACTCCTAAAGAGTGTTTCTGATCTGTCGGACAGCTGTTTGTTTTTTCCCCTTATTATAGAGATAATTCATCAGCTGTGGAGGTATTCCTTGGCCTGCCTGACCCTTTGCGATTAGTAAGCTCACCAGTGCTCTCTTTCTTCTTAATGATGTTCCAAAGAGTTGATTTTGGTAAGCCTAAGGTTTGGCTGATGACTGTAACAGGTTTATTCTTGTTTCTCAGTCTCATAATTGCTTCTTTGAATCATTGGCACAACTTTGGTCCTCATGTTGATAAATGGCAATAAAGGTTTCCAAAGGTGATGGAAAGACTGGAGGAAAGACTAGGTGCTGAGAGCTCTCTTATACCTGCATTAAGGAGGCAATTAAACGCCTGTGAAGCCATGTGTCCCAAACATTATGGTGCCCTGAAGTGGGGCGACTATGTATAAACACAGCTGTAATTTCTACATGGTGAAACCAAATGTTTAAAAATGGCCTTTAATAAAATCGGACAATGTGCGCTTTAACCGCATGTGATTTTTTCTATTACAAATCTCAAATTGTGGAGTAATTGAGAGGCAAATAAATAAATGATGGGTCTTTGTCTGAAACATTATGGAGGACACGGAATGTGGCTCTTAAATTAATGGATACAAATTTTGACATTTCAAGGCTGTTTTGCTAGGATATAGGCATCATAGATTCTAAGCATTAATGGTTCTTTTACATTTTGGAAAAAAACAGATAATTAATTTGGAACAACGTAGAAGATTTGTGGGCAAATTATGCTTCACAAGGTTTACTAATTTTCTCTTAAGAAAGCACAGATAAGTAGTGAGTTTACCGTCATTTAGATGTTATTTAAGAGGGTTGTTACAAAAATGAGGATAGGAGGTAATTTGATTCCTTATGAGGTTGTGAAATTGATTTACTTGCCAGCTTTTTTCAGCCCTGGGATACTGAAGTATTTGTGGATTTCTCCATGGATCATATGCATATTTTCAATGCAACTTGGCATTTGACAAGTTGAAATACGTGTCATGTACATTCTGGGGAAATGCATTGTTGGTATTTAGCAATGTCAACCCTTGTTCAAGAAGAAGTCTGCCCTATGGTATGAAGGGCAACTTTGTGCTCAGTCCTTGCTTGCTCTAAGCAAAGCTTCAAAATTAAATGACAGTCAACACCTTCCCTTCAAAAGGTGGGCTCAGTTGGTTTTAGATAACTTCAGCTGATGCCAAAACTACACCCTGTAGAAATATGCTAATAAATTAGAACTGATTATCTTGACCATGCAGTCATCAAAATATTTTCAACCAGCACTGTTAAACTGGCCAGTTTATCTTGATTACAGCACACATTTTCCAGCATTATCCAAATTATCTTGTTTAAACACCCAGGTATGTAGAATTTAGTATGTAGAATATTTTAGTCTAGCAGGCTATTGAAAATGTACCATGAAATAATTCAAAGATAATTAGGTGCGTACAGTCTAAGGGAAAGAATGAACTGCAAGTTATTTTTAAACTCAATGCATAAATAGCTAGGTATATTTATGGGTGTAATTAATATTAGATTAAATGTACCACAATGACGATCTTGGTGTTTATTTCAAACTGCACCCTTAATTAGACATCTTGTTGTTTATAACATGAGCAAATATGTTTCCTATACTGAGTAGTCTTTTATCTGATGAGACACTGTATTCTTTACTTTTATCCCAAAGGAGTATGTTTTTTGTTCAATTTTGATTATGTTACTTATTAGTTGGATGTTTAGGGAAGAGTTTCACTAATTAGGAATTCCTCTCCCAAACCTATTTATACAGCAAATTCTGAATTCCTGAACTATTTAGGCCGTGCTTTATAGGTTGTACCGTTGAATGTTGTATTTAACCATCGTTAGGATTTGGGAAAGTTCAAATTACTCATTTATTTCCAAAGTGATGCTGACTCTCACACTTGATCTGTCTGCTATAAATCGAGGACTGTTGGCAACAGGTTTTGGAGAAACAAACAAAGCTGATGTTTCAGTTTGATGAGTCTTTAGCTCTGAAGATTATCTGCACCTTTGGCATAAGTGAGCTCTGCACCATTGTGTGTCCGCTCTGGAACAAGAATCTTTAAGAATTTGATCTACCAGGTTGCTGGCAACATTTGCCATTTATCTCACGGCTGGAATTATGGTTTATCAGCTGAGAGAAAACTTGGTTGCACTTGCATTTATAGGGATTGCAAATTCTTTGAATTTTTAAATATATTGTTACACTTAAAATATCAATATATTAAGAGCTTGAACTTAAAATTGCACAGGCAATGAGCTGCCGGGATACATTATAAACTGCATTTGAAATTATACTTGTTATTGTTATATACACTGGAGTTGGGCACAGTCTAGTGTCATGAAGCAATTTGAGCAGGCACTTTCAAATCCTACTTTGATCACAGATGTCTGTATGCCACTAAATTTGATAGCCCTCAAAAAAGAAAAGGGATCTTTTATACTTAGCATGCACATTGTTTTTGATGGATCACGCAGGGTAACTTTGTATGGCATGCATTCAGTGCCACCCACTGTGGTCATTCTCTGCACACTTCAGCGATGGACCCAGTGAGTGGCTTGCCTAAAGTACTTTAAAATGAATTTGATGCAGTTTTGTGGTATTATGGCTGCAGCTGGTCTAGATGTAGCATGTTGCAGCTGGAGTCAATCTAGGATACTCTAAAAAATGGTGTAATGTGGAAAGAAATAGGTTTATTTATGTTTTGAAGGATAAAGAAAAAGAAAAGAAATTATTTGTTTGCCATGCCAAGGGGTCCTCCAAAAAAACTCTGCAAAGGTAATGAAAGGGCAAGCTGTGCTAGACAATACCATATGCTGTACTCAAAAGCATCTGGATGCAATATTATAAAAACTTAAATGATTTCACAACGACAGTTAAAGTCACTTAACGGTTGTTGAAATGCCACATTCAATTGACTGCCCAGTTGAGCCTGGACACTGTTCAGCACACCTCTTCCTCTTCTTTCGTATGGCGCGCATAGCCTAAAGTTGTCGGACAACTTGTTCTATTTGATCTTATTTGATTGTGAACGCCGAAACAGAGCAGACCACGTGAAGGTTGCAATCTCCCACCCCAGCACACCTCTCATCCATCTCTTGAAATCAGGGCTCACATTTAGTTCAGTTTAGATTATTGTGACGTGTACCGAGGTACAGTGAAAATTTTTGTTGCGTGCTAACCAGTTAGCGAAAAGACTATATATGATTACAATCAACTCATCCACAGTGTACAGATACACGATAAAGGGAATAATGTTTCATGCAAGATAAAGTCCAGTAAAGCCCGATTAAAGATTGTCCAAGGGTCTACAATGAAGTAGATAGTAGCTCGGGATCGCTTTCTAGTTGATAGGATGGTTCAGTTGCCTGATGACAGCTGGGAAGAAACTGTCCCTGAATCTGGAGGTGTACGTTTTCATACTCCTGTACCTCTTACCTGAGATGGAGAAGAGGGAATGACCGGGGTGAGACTCACCCTTGATAATGCTGGTGGCCTTGCTGAGGCAGCGTGATGTGTAAATGGAGTCAATGGGAGATTGATTTGTGCCATGTTCTGAGCTGCGTCCACAATTCTTTGAAAATTCTCTAAAATGCATTTAACATTCATAAATTCATTTAACCTTTGCTCACTAAGCCCTGCTGCAAGATCCATGCATGTATCTCACAGTTTGCACACATACTCCCATATTTATCTATGAAGGACACACCACTCAAATACATTGCACAACCTTCACTCTCACAATGATGATGACTAGAGCAGTCATTACTAAGAAAGTTGCCCGTGCTTAGAAGACCCTATGTTTGTATCTAATTGTCCTCCAGTCATTCCATTTGCTCCTAACTATATGACCTCTTCTGATCTATAGTCTGTAAATTGTGTAAAAACACACATGTACTTTCTCCCTATTCCCCCACAGTAGCCCTTCCTTGTTTTGTTGCCTTACAGATTGCTAAAACTCACAGCCACCAGTTCAAACGATGGTACCCCACAATTTAGCAGTTATCACAGACATAAACACTGGCAGGTGTCAAATCTTTGTTGAAGGTGAGGTCCCGCATGAAATCTGCTGTGATGGACTCGGATGAAGACATTGAGGCAGTCTGCAAACTAATTTAAATGACATACTGAAATGGCATGAGCTTTGGCAGTCCTGGCAGGAAGTTTAACATAGGTATTCAATAGCCCAATAGCATCTTATCTTAGAGTTTTGCACATAACTTGAATTCCATCCTTTCCAGCTTAAAAGTGTTGGGCAAACTCAAATGCAAACTTACGAGCCTAATTATGATATGATATTTGATGGCTGATTTCCCACCTTCCATTGAAGTTCAGGATTCAAGCATTTCAAGCAAAAAACAGTCTGTTTTGGAACTGTTGGGGTTTTAACTAATCTTTTTCCATTAGTGCTCTGGAAACCAGTGTGAAAAGGGGCTTGCAGTATCTCATGGCAATTTGGTAATATGATATCCAGTGGTTTACAAGGATTACCCCAGGAATGTGGCAGTGAATTTTGTCAGTACCAATGTATCCTCAGACAGCACAATTAAATCTGTAATCCCATCCCTCCTTTGTTAACAATATTTTTGCTGTTATGTGCCAGCAAAGCAACCTAGATTGCTACCCTATAGCTTGGGTTTCTTTGCAAGATGTTTGAGACCATCCTCTGTAATCTTCTATAGTTCTGTCTGCTGAAAATTAGCAACATTTGTTATATTATTTTCCCCAAAGGCCATGGAAGTGAATTATTTTGTAAAGAAATAGTTGCTAAGGAAGGGGGTGAAAGGTTATCACAGATGGGTGGGAATGTGGAGTTACAATCAGTTACCCGTGGTCATACAATATGTCAGAGAAGGCGTAAAGCCAAGTGGCCTGCTCCTAGTTCATATGTAGTCACAAAGGACTGCGGAAACGGGTTTACAAAGTTTATATGTTCCTAGTTCACTTGTTCCACTTGCAATGCGCAAGATTACGATGTGTCACACAAAATATGCTCAATGCACATGTAGAAGGATAACATGCATTTGGTACTGATCTATAATTTTGACCTGAGATATTTACTTTTTGTTTGCTTTCATTTTTACATGGTGGCCAAGTGAATGCTTTAACTTTCCTCTGCACTCTGGTCCTCGGAACAGGCTTTGGCAGGTAAAGGCTAAGTCTATGTAATTGTACCTTGAAATTTAGTTCAAGTGAACTTGTCAAATCTAGTGACTTTTAAAATGATAACCTTGTAGAGTTGAACTTTTTAGTTGAGGTTAGCAGTTTCACTTGAGGTGGTAAACAAGTACCCCAGGGTTGGTGGTGGTGGTGGGGGAGAGAGAGGGGGGTGGAGGGGGTGCTCTATTTCTAATTAGGAAAACTTATTAAAGAATTCCTTAAAATATTTTTAATTGGGATTAAGTGAAATCAGTGGATTCATTTAGTGCTGTATTGAAATTCAAGAAGGATCTCCAAAACCATTGTTGTACACTGTGATTCTCAGAGTGCAGATTTTGGTAATCTTAAGGTCCCATGTACCTTCGGCAGGATCACCTTCAATGTGACCTCATCATCAGTCACATCATCCCATTGGTCCATATGGGGAAAAAGGTATGGACAATATTGGCCGTGAAAACTAACTCGGGTTGTGATAATTATGATGATGATACCACAGAAGGCAGTGGAGGCCAATTCATTCGATATATTCAAGATAGAGATATAGCTCTTAGGGCTAATGGAATCAAGGGATATAGTTAAAAAGCCATGATCATATTGAATGGCGGTGCTACTCTGGCACCTATTTTCTATGTCCCTGCCCCTTTCCATTTTCTGTAGAGAACACACCTCCATAACTCATTAGCACACTCATTCCATGCAAACCGACTCCTTCAAATATACTTTTCCCTGCAACTACAGGAGATGCAACACCCATCCCTATACCACCTCCTTCACCATCCCAAGACCCCAGCCGCTGTTCTCGGTGAGACAGAGGTTCCCCTCCCCCAATTCAAATATTGTCTTCTGCAGTCGGTGGGCTCTATTTAGTCTCTTTTACATTGGCGAGGCCTGAGCATAGAGTAGGCGACTTTTTCGACGAACACTTGCGCTCAGTCCACTTATGTGTTCTCCCAATTGCTAACTATTTAAATGTGCTTCCTATTCCCACACCACGTCCACTGTCCTGAGCCTCCTCCTTTGCCAGATTGAGGCCACATGCAAACTTGAGAAACAGCACCCTCATATTCGCCTTGTGTAGCTTCCAACGCAATGTTAAAAACATTGAATTCACCAGTTCTAAGTAACACATTCTCATTCACCTTTTCTCTTTGCTGTGCAACCGCATCCGCAACAAAAAAATGTATTTTCCACATGCTGCCTGACTGATTATGTTACTCCAGCATTTTGTTTTATGCTAGAATCCAGCATCTGCAATTCCTTGTTTTTGCATGGTCATAACTCTTGCATCTAATGTTTTGACTGATGATGACAAGCATGCAAAATGTCTTGTTCACCACCCTGTCTACTTATATCATCACTTTCAGGGAACTATTTTTCTATTTATCTCTGTTCTGCAACATTCTTCAGGGCTCTGTCACCTATTGTGGACGTCCTGCCCTTGTTTGACTTCCAAAAATGCAACAACTTGAACTTGACTGCATTAAACTCCATATCCATTCCTCAGCCTACTCTCCCAGTTGGTGTACATGCTGTTGTAATCTTAGATAAACTTCTTCAATGTCTACCACACCACAAATTTTGGTGTCATTCACAAAGTTACTGATCATGTCATCTTTATTCTCATCCAAATGACGAACAACAAGGGACCCAGCACGATCCGTTTGGTACACCACTGGTCACTGGCCTCCAATCTGAAAAACACTACTCACTACAACCCTCTTACTCTCTGCAAGCCAATTTTGTATTAATTTGGGGGTATCTCGCTATGGATCCCATGTGGCCTAACCATCCACACTAGCCTACCATACGGACTTTGTCAAATGCCTTGTTAAAGTCTATGTAGAAATTGTCTACCTCTCTACACTAATCAATACTCTTTGTGACCTCAATCACAAAGACTGTTTCCCATGTACAAAGTCATGCTGACTATCCCGTATCAGTTGCCTGCGCCTCCATCTTGTACCTCATGGCACTTGCCTGCGCCTCCATCTTGTACTTCATGGACTTGCCTGTGCCTCCATCTTGTACCTCATGGTTTCCAGCTCCAGTTCCCTACCTCCCAGTTCGGACCTAACCCGGACTATAGATACCGACTGGCTATCTGCCGCCATACTCGGCAGTTCTCCTTCCATGTCCTGCGATCTACTGTGGCTGCGATGCGCCGGCACCAGCAGGACCTTGCTTTGACTCTCCCGAAACTCCGGGCTTCAATCACTCAGACATGCAATGGACCCCAACTCTACTTCATCATACGGCAGATCCACGTCTTCAATAAACGATTCCTGGCCCATACGGACTCCACCAAGGACTTTACACTCGCCCACCTCCAGGCTGCTCCTGCCACCAAAACTGGGCCGCGCCGCCTGCCCCAACACCACCAGGCCGAGTCCTGCGATGCCATCTTGGCCACGCGGAGCAGCACCAGTACTCACCGCCTCCCGGACCGATCAGGCCCGGACTACCGAAGACACCGGCGTCGCCGACCTCCATGTGGATGCTGCCGCCGACCTTCACCCACCCACTGATGACGCCGATCCTCACTGCCTCACCTGTAACTCTTTCTATCGCTGCCTCACCGAAAACACCGACCCTTGCTGCCTCCTCGATTCCTCCGACTATCGCCACCAAAACGTGATTGCCGAACTTCTCACCGGGACCTCTTCACCTCGCCACCTCACCGTGCTCGCACAACCTCGACGCCTCACCAGGACCATCTCACTTCGCCGCCTCACCAGGCTTGCTGAACCTCGCCGCCTCACCGGCCATCTGCTGACCGGAACCTCTGAAGCTTCGCCCACTGACCTGGACTCCACTCCCCGCAGGCCGCACCATCGACTCCACCAACCCACGCCACTCCACCGCTCTCCAGCAGGCTGCAGCCGTCGCATTACCCGAGTCCTAGGCTCAGCACCGGGCCTGAAGTCTCCATGCTGCAGACTCTGACCACGGGGTCTAACTGCGCTGGTTCCTAGTGCTCGTCCCCCTGACACAGGGAACCTCAGTGGTTGTTCCACTGGGTCCTCCCCTTCCCCCTCAAACCATGTCACTCCAGCTCTTCCCCACCCTCACATAGTCCTCATACCCCCCTACCAGACATCGCCTCAGCCTCCGTCCACTCACCTGCCTTCCTCCGGCCCCAACCTCCATCCTTGCCGTGTGTTCACCATCCCCCTGACCTCCTCCTCTCGGATATCGAAACGTCTGTCCTCAGCAGAGGCCTCACCTTTGTTCCCCTCCGCCCCCACCTCAATGAGTTCCGCGTCCGCCTATTGTGGAACTCTACTTCGGTCGTCTCTGCATCAAACAATTTTCCATGGGAAGGAGTCCTCACCCCCCAGTGATGACCCCTTCTCCCGTCTCCAACGGACCCCCTCCTCTTGGACTGCCCCTCATGACCTTCTACCTGCTTTAGACCTTTTTATTTAAAACTGCCGGCAGGACATCAACCGCCTCAACTTCTCCATAGAAACATAGAAAAATAGGTGCAGGAGTAGGCCATTCGGCCCTTCGAGCCTGCACCGCCATTCAATATGATCATGGCTGATCATTCAACTCAGTATCCCGTACCTCCCTTCTCTCCATACCCCCTGATCCCTTTAGCCACAAGAGCCACATCCAACTCCCTCTTGAATATAGCCAATGAACTGGCCTCAACGACCTTCTGTGGCAGAGAATTCCAGAGACTCACCACTCTCTGTGTAAAGAATGTTTTCCTCATCTCGGTCCTAAAGGAATTCCCATTATCCTTAGACTGTGACCCCTTGTTCTGGACTCCCTCAACATCAGGAACAATCTTCCTGCATCTAGATTGTCCGACCCCTTAAGAATTTTGTAAGTTTCTATAAGATCCCTGCTCAATCTTCTAAATTCCAGTGAGTACAAGCCGCGTCTATCCAGTCTTTCTTCATATGAAAGACCCGACATCCCAGGAATCAGTCTGGTGAACCTTCTCTGAACCCCACCCCCTAAGGCAAGAATGTCTTTCCTCAGATTTGGAGACCAAAACTGTACGCAATACTCCAGGTGTGGTCTCACCAAAACCCTGTACAACTGCAGTAGAACCTCCCTGCTCCTATACTCAAATCCTTTTGCTATGAATGCTAACATACCATTTGCTTTCTTCACTGCCTGCTGCACCTACATGCCTACTTTCAATGACTGATGTACCATGACACCCAGGTCTCGTTGCATCTCCCCTTTTCCTAATCTGCCACCATTCAGATAATAGTCTACCCTCATGTTTTTGCCACCAAAGTGGATAACCTCCCATTTATCCACATTATACTGCATCTGCCATGCATCTGCCCATTCACTCAGCCTATCCAAATCACCCTGCAGCCTCCTAGCATCCTCCTCACACCTAACTATACCCCCCAGCTTGGTGTCATCTGCAAATCTGTCATCTCCAGTCCCCTTTCTCACTCTAACCTCTCCCCCCTGAACATAATGCCCTCCACTCACTCTGCAACAACCCAGACTGGGTGATCAAACCTGCCGACAAGGGAGGTGCCATGGTAGTCTGGCACGCTGTTCTATACATGTCTGAGGCCACGCACCAACTCTCAGCCACCTCCTCCTACTTATCCTTGGACCATGAGCCCACAGACGAGCACCAGACCATGATCTCTAACACTATCACTGACTTCATCACTTCCGGCTCTGCCCTCCCAAGCCTCCAACCTCATCGTTCCCCAGCCTCGCACGGCCCAATTACACCTTCTCCCCAAAATCAACAAACCTGACTGTCCTGGTGTGTGTCCTGGCAGACCCATTGTTTCTGCCTGTTCGTGTCCCACCAAACTTATTTCCACATACCTTGACTGCATCCTATCCCCCCTGGTTTAATCCCTCCCTACCTATGTTCAAGACACCTCACACACTCTTTGTCTACTCCAGAACTTCCGTTTTCCAGACTCCCATTCCCTCATCTTCACCATGGATGTCCAGTCACTCTGCACTTCCATCTCCCACCAGGACGGTCTTAAAGTTCTCAGTTTCTTCCTCGACCGCAGAACTAACCAATCCCCGTCTACTGATACTCTCCTCCGCCTAGCGGAGCTGGTCCTTACCCTTACAATCATCCCCCCCCCCCTCCAAGCTGGTGATCAAAAGCTCTCAGATCTGGGTCTCTGCGTGATCCCTCTGCAATTGGATCCTCGACTTCCTCATTCAAAGACCAAAGACTGTTCCTATTGGTGGAAAAGTGTCAGCCTCGATAACAATCAGCACGGGAGCACCTCAAGGCTGCGTGCTCAACCCCCTGCTGTACTCACTCTATACTCATGACTGCGTAGCCGGTCATAGTGCAAACTCCATCATCAAGTTCGCTGACGACACCACTGTTGTGGAACATATTACTTATAGGGACGAGTCGGAATATAGAAGTGAGATCGACGGAATAACCAAATGGTGCCAGCACAATATCCTGGCCCTCAACACCAGCAAAACCAAGGAACTGGTTGTGGACTTTGGAAGGAGTAGGACCCACAGTCCCGTTTATACCAACAGGTCGATGGTGGAGAGGGTCAAGAGCTTCAAATTCCTGGGCGTGCATATTTCTGAAGATCTCTCTTAGTCCGAGAACACTGATGCAATTACTGACTTCATCTATTTCACCACTAACCTCCATCCAGTACTCAAATACACCTGGACCATTTGCGACGTTTCCCTACCATTTCTAGACCTCACTATCTCCATCGCAGGTGATATACTACTGACCGACATCTACTATAAACCCACTGACTCCCATTGCTATCTGGACTACACTTCCTCTCACCCTGCTTTCTGTAAGGACTCCATCCCCTACTCCCAATTCCTCCATCTATGCCACATCTGCACCCAGGATGAGGTGTTCCAAACCAGGGCATCAGAGATGTCCTCATTCTTCAGGGACCAGGGGTTCCCCTCTTCTACTATAGATGAGGCTCTCACCAGGGCTCTTCTATACCCCGTAACTGCTCTCACTCCCCATCCCCCCACTCATAACAAGGGCAGAGTCCCCCTTGTCCTCACCTTCCACCCTACCAGCCGTCACATACAACAAATAATCCGCTGCCATTTTCGCAATCTTCAACGGGATCCCCCCACTGGTCACATCTTCCCATCTCCTCCCCTGTCTGCTTTCCGCAGAGACCGCTCCCTCCGTAACTCCCTGGTCAATTTGTCCCTTCCCACCCAAACCACCCTGGCACTTTCCCTTGCAACCGCAGGAAATGCTACACTTGTCGCTTTACCTCCCCCCTTGATTCCATTCAAGGACCCAAGCAGTCTTTCCAGGTGCGGCAGAGGTTCACCTGTACCTCCTCCATAGCCAGAGTGAGGCCCACTGTAAATTGGAGGAGCAGCACCTCATATTTCGCTTGGGCAGTTCACACCCCAGTGGTATGAACATTAACTTCTCCAATTTCAGGTAGTCTCTGCTTTCTCCTCCCGTTCCCATCTCTCCTTCAGCTCACTGTCTCCGCCTTTTCCTTTCTTCTTCCCGCCCCCCACACCCTCACATCAGTCTGAAGAAGGGTCTCGACCCGAAATGTCGCCTATTTTCTTTGCTCCATAGATGCTGCCTCACCCGCTGAGTTTCTCCAGCATTTGTGTCTACCTTCGATTTTCCAGCCTCTGCAGTTCCTTCTTAAACATCCCTTATCAGTTCATGCCTTTCCAAATGCAAATAGATCCTGTGTCTCTGAATCCCCTACCGAATCTTTCCCATCACTGATGTTAAGCTCCCTAGGCTATAGTTCCGTGCCTTTTCTTTGCAGACCTGCCTAAGTAAAGGTACATTAGCCACCCTCCATTCTTACGGAACCTCACCAGTGGCGAACGATAATACTCATAATTCTGCCAGGGCCCGACAATGTCTTTCCTGGTTTATTCACTGTTTTCATAGGGAATTTTTTTCATTAAATCTTACAAGATTTATAAACGTAATCAGCTTTGCTGATTGAAAACTCGAGTATGAATAGTGTAATGGTTATGGATATACTGTTTTCCTTTAAGTAAATGTTAATAGATAAATAAATAGTCTGAAGATCAGTCTCGACCCGAAACATTACCCATTCCTTTGCTCCAGAGATGCTGCCTGTCCCGCTGAGTTACTCCAGCATTTTGTGTCTATCTTCTTTTAATAAATAGATATTACACTGAGAATGGCAAAACTGCCAAACAAAATTGCATGATAAACAAAATATAGTAGATGCTATCAAAGAGAACTGATTCATGTTAGGCTGCATTTTACATAAAATATTTAAGTTTTCATTTGTTAACCAGGTTGGATGTTTTCTACATATGTATCTTTATGAGATGAATTACCCCCCTTTGTTTTGTTCGTAAAATCTAAGAGAAGCAATGCAGTTCCTTTGTTAATTTGTACATTTTTTACTTTAAATTCCTTTGTGTATCATAATATTGCATTGTATTGCCAGGAAGAGTCATGATGCAAAAGGGTTTAATAATAAAACTGAATAGAAGAATAGTTACATTTAACAGGTGTCAAACCTAGATTATGACACACAGGGTACTATGTAACATTCTGGTTTCCACACGGTGAAGGGATTTGGGACACTGGAGAGGGTGGAATATATTAGGGTGTGCACATCAGGAAAGGGGAACGGACCCTTGTGAAGAAACAAAGAAATATCAGGACCTATAATCAAACACAGCTGTTAATGGTGATTCTAAAAGAGTTGTTTAATAGAGGTCTTTAACATTATGAAGAGTCATAATAGCATTTATCCAGAAAGATTGTATCCACGTGAAGAAGAGCATCACTAGAAACCTCCAATATGTAATCAAGTAATCTAATTGTGAATTCAGAGAAAGCAAAGATTACTGAGGATACAGTACTCTCTACCGCAGGGAATGGTGGATGCAAACTATATAGATGTATTTTATGGGAGATTGGATAAGCACGCACTGACTACTTGAAGTCTGTGATTCATGCACATCACCAGTTGCAGGGTGTCTTCTCTGCCAGGCCTGTATTGCAGCCATCTTTAGCTTATGCTTGTTTTGTGGGCTAATCCCTTTCGATTTTCTTTTCATCATATAAAAGGCATGCTCAATTGGGTTCAGATCGGATGATTGACTTGGCCACTCAAGAATTGACCATTTTTTAGCTTTGAAAAACTCCTTTGTTGCTTGAGCAGTATGCTTGGGATCATTGTCTTGCTGTAGAATGAATCGCCAGACAATGATTTGAGGCATTTGTTTGAACGAGCAGATAGGATGCGTCTATATACTTCAGAATTCATTATGCAACTACCAGTTGTATCATCAATGAAGATAAGTGAGCCAGTACCTTCAGCACCCATACATGCCCACGCCATAACACCCCCACCACCGTGTTTCACAGATGAGGTGGTATGCTTACAATCTTGGGCAGTGTGGAAGAAAAAATAATATCCTTACTTAATTTTGATTGGAATTGAACAAGGTAACAAAAGAGTGTTTTGGATATGACAATTGGCAGCTCTCGCTTGACCAGGTGCAGAAGAGTTACGTGGGAATCGGCAAAGTAAGATTAGACATATTACCTCTTGTCTGGAAATGTATTGAAGGGTTGATGGTAAATGTAAACACGAAATAGTAGAGGAGATAACAAAGCTTGTTTTCCCTTCTGTGAGTAGTTACGGAAGATCACCTGCGCTCCCTACCGATAGTAGCGTAGATACGTTGCAGTAAATGGGAAGCTTATGATTTGTTCGGAGAGGGGATGGTGGCGTGGGTCGTCTGATAGGCGAGATAGAATAATGTGAAGATGCCCTTGTATTGTGTTTGACTTGTATTGACCATCTGTTGGTGAATAAGATTAACATAAGCAAAAAGTATGTATTGGTGCCCATGTAGTAGATAGCATATTTTCGTATATCTGTATCTAACAAAAAACAAAAGGTGTTTACTGCACAGTATAACTGTCGGCTAATTCTGCTGTGAAGTCAGAGAACTGGTAAGCAGATTACTGCGGCCATCTCTCCATGATATCACCAGATAGTAATAAAGTCTCTCGAAGCAAACCTGTAAAGTCTGTTACTTTTTGTTTTCCTTTAATTTCCCTCTAAATTAATTTCTTCCACAGGCGGTTACTTCTCTCCTTCATACTTTGCTCTTGCCATCACTCTGATATGTTAATCTTCGTCTCATCTGTCCACAAGGCCTTTTTCCAGAATTGTGGTTGTTCTTTGAAGTACTTCTTGGCAAACTGTAACCTGGCCGTCCTATTGATGCGACTAACCAGTGGTTTGCATCTTGCAGTGTAGCCTCTGTAATTCTGTTCATAAAGTCTTCTGCGGGCAGTGGTCATTTACAAATCCACACCTGACTCCTGAAGAGTGTTTCTGATCTGTCGGACAGATGTTTGGGGATTTTTCTTTATTAGAGAGAGAATTCTTCTGTCATCAGCTGTGGAGGTGCTTCTTTTACTTCCATTGGCACAACTTTGGTCCTCATGTTGATAAACAGCAATAAAAGTTTCCAAAGGTGATGGAAAGACTGGAGGGAAGACTGTGCTGCGAGCTCTCTTATACCTGCATTAAGGAGGTAATTAAACAAACCTGAGCAATTACAAACACCTGTGAAGCCATGTGTCCCAAACATTATGGTGCCCTTTAATAAAATCTGACAATCTGTACTTTAACCACATATGTTTTTTTTAATTACAAATCTCAAATTGTGGATTACAGAGGCAAATAAATAAATGATTGACCTTTGTCCCAAACAATATGGAGGGCACTGTACAGCATGTGTTTTGCAGAAAGTATTGCAGAAGCTGGTTGAAACAATGGAAAATCTAGCTCTGCACAATGCTTAGAAAATAGAAAAACTGTTCAATGATTAGGAATCAGTTTGTAAAGTGCTGAATCCAATGTTGATTTGAAAAGAAAAAAATACCACAGAGATGCACAAATCTGCTGACATAGTAGAGTGTCCATTAATTTCTGCTGCACTTACAAACGTGTCTCCAAGCTTATGTAAAAATAATTTATCATTATATTTCTTTTAAATGAAAATGGTTAAGAGTGCATTCGTGGATGCATTAAATTTAGCTAGAATTTGAGCAGTTCCAAAAAATTAGATTAGTTCACTAGATGAGATTATATCAAGGAAATAAAGCATTGATGTTTCTCCTTAAATTATGATTCTGCTCTCCTTGCTATTCCAACCTTTTCACCCCCACCCTTGTGAAGAAATATGGGTTGTTTTAAAATACAAAAAAATGGGTCAACAGATGTTTTTCTTGTCTGTGAATTTAGTAAAGTGATACTGAGTAAAGTAAAGAATCTTTCCACCATGTGTGATTCTGGTCAGTTAATTCTTCTAGTTCCCTTGAGGAATACCAGTCCACAGCATTTTCAGTGGTTGTAGAACTTATAAGTATGCTTTGAAGTCGATCAGCAACTGTTTCAAAAATAAATATCTATGTGGGCTACTGAGACAAGTTAATATTAACTCTAACGCTATTATTAATTCCCATTTATATCCTTCAATTTATATTTTAATCTTATTTTATATTTATTAAAATAATTGTTTCTCATTTTGGAGATGGCAAATTGTTACATTTTGCATGCTTAACATCCAGGGTCATGATTAAAGAAAATTAAAAAAAAACTGCATATGACAATTAAACACTTGACCAGGAAACAAGGAAATTCTGGAAATATTTAAGGCAAGCCGCAGGCCATAAAATGATAGCTGGGATTATGATATGAAATTGTTAATCTTGTTATTGAGTTTAGATTGTAACACTTTCTTAAAAATTGATGGTGATACCTGTGGAGTTTATTGTTGAGCTTCATTGGAACAGCGTATTGGGCAAAAAGCAAAGAGCTTGGATTGGGAGTGAGATTGGAAAAATCAAGCTTGAATTGGAATATCCACTCCCTAATCACTCACAATGAGCACACCCCAGTTCTTGGCTGGCTCTTGTGCAAACAAGAGATCCAATAGTTTTTCTTCCCCACCTCTTCGCCTCACATTCATTCCCTTTGATAAAAACACAATTTCTATTTAAATTCTCTAGCTTTCAATCAAATCATTCTATCTTCAGCTTACTATTTTAGTGAATCTCATCAATAAATCAAGCTGCAGCACTCAGTTATACTTATTTTTCTGAAGAATTTGTGACCAAATGCTGTTCATATGTGAATCCATTCTGTCGAAAGGACCAGGCACACACTGCATGCGGACCTTCTCTGCAGAAAGTCATTACCTTGTGCTGGACCCGGTTGGGATTCCAGTGGTGGAATTGGACAGTGAGATACTCTGGCTCTTCTCAGTATTTCATATTTAACCAGCACAGGGTCATGCTGAGCCTCGAACAGATATCAGGAAGATCAATTCGGACAAGGAAATGTCAAATTTCTCTATTCATGAGCCAGTCCAAATGTCTTTTAAACATTTAAAAGTTTTCAAATGTAGATCTTTAAATGTTAAAATTCCCACCACTATCACTTTTTCTGGTTCTGATGCTATTTATTCCACCCAATCCTCCTTGCACTATGCAGGAGGAAATATGTAGCAGGTCAGACTGCATCCAATTCTGTTTGACCTGCTAATTATTTCTAGCATTTTCTGTTTTTAATTCAGATTTCCAGTGTCTGATTTTTTTTTCTTCAGATTTTTCAAATACTAAAATAGTGTCTGAAATATAGGTCACACACTACTGCACCATTTCCAGTTTGTGGAAACTTATTGAACAAACAATGTTTAAAAATCATACTGTGATGTCAGCAAGACCTTATCATTTTCAGAAGCTGACTGTTGAATTAGTCTGAAATAAGTCAATTTGCTGACCTGATAAAAGTTGTCTGGCACAGAGAAGGGGGGGGGGGGATCATCTCGAACTATATTCTTTTGAAATAAGTTAATTCATCAAGTAAATGTTATTATTATGACTTAAAAAAAAAAACACTTTTATATATTTTAACACAAGTTGGAGGACTTTATGGTTCTTGGAGCATTGGAGGGATGGAAGAATCTACAAATTTAGGGAAGCTTTGAAGAGTAGATACATTTGAACTTATTTTCAAATAAAAGGGAACTTTTACTCATAAGGAAAATGTTTTCTGACCTTATTAAAGTGGTTGTTACAATTAGTAGAAATTATTGATTATTTGAAACTGACAATTTGTTAAATTTCCAAGTCATCATGTAACCAGAAAAAAATGTGTTTTTTTTAAAGATGTTAACTTCCTATTATGTATTTTTCAGACAAAGATCAGTTGTTTACCAAGAAATTTGACAATATAGCAGTTAATTCAACTGTTGCTGTTAATGGCAAGATCCTGAAATGCATTGACCTACAGATGGATCTTGGGGTCCAAGTCTAGAGCTCCCTGAAAGTAGCAACACAAAGTAGATAGTGGCAAAGAAAACCTATTGAATTCTTGTCTTCAATGGTTGGGGCATTGGATATAAGAGTCAGGAAGTCATGCATTTTCATAAGACTTTGGTTAGTCTCCATTTGAAGAAGTGCATGGTTTTGAATGCCCCATTACAGGAAGGATGTGGAGGCTTTGGAGAGGGTACAAAAAAGGATAACCAGAATACTGTCTGGATTAGAAAGTATTGGCTGCAAGGAGAGATTGGACAACTTGGATTGGTTCTCTTGAACAGTAGAAGCTGAGAAGAGACCCGACAGAAGTATATAAAATTACGAGAGGCATAAGTAGGGTAGATAGTCAGAACCTATTTCCCAGAGTGGAAATGTCAAAGACTAATGGGCATAGTTTAGTTTAGTTTAGAGAAACAGCGTGGAAACAGGCCCTTCGGACCACTGAGTCTGTGTCGAGCATCGATCCCCGCATATTAACACTATCCGACACACACTAGGGACAATTTACGCATATGCCAGGCCAATTAACCTACAAATCTGTACGTCTTTGGAGTGTGGGAGGAAACCAAAGTTCTCGTAGAAAGCCCATGTGGTCACGGGGAGAACGTACATACTCCATACAAACTTTCAACAAACAAAGACTATAAACAAGTTTTTAAACAACTCTCTCACACTTTAATCAGATCTCTTATGTTTTCACTCACCTCACTGCAGCCATTTCTGCCAAAGTACTGTGGCTGCCTAGGGGAGAGATCGATGAACATTGACCAATGCCAAGTGCAGCAATGAAAAACTCACTGCCAAATGTGCTTACAGGTCATCTTTTTGCGCATGCATTAGTGTGCAAAATGTTTTTTTTATAACATTCTTATTGCCAGACTTTGTGAAATTGGGGGGGATTGGCATTTGCTTGTGTGTGTCAGCACTGCAAGGCACTGTCTGCAAGGTAAGGGAATTCAAGGTAAAGGTAAAGGGGGTAGCGACCACAACATGATAAGTCTTAATCTACAATATGAGAGGGAGAAGGTGAAATTGGATGTGTCGGTATTGCAGCTGAGCAAAGGGGACTACAGAGGCATGACGGAGGAGCTGACAAAGGTTGACTGGAAAGGGACCCTAACGGGTGATGGTGGAACAGCAATGGCAGGAATTTCTGGGAATAATCTGGAAAATGCAGGATCTTTTCATTCCAAAGTGGAAGAAAGATTCTAAGGAGGGAAAGAAGCGATCGTGGCTGACAAGGGAAGTCAAGGACAGTATAAAACTAAAAGTGAAGGCGTATAACATAGCAAAGATTAGTGGAAAGCCAGAGGATTGGGAAGGTTTTAAAGAACAACAAAATGTAACTAAAAAGGCAATACGGGGAGAAAAGATGAAATACGAAGGTAAGCTAGCCAATAATATAAAAGAGGATAGCAAGAGTTTATTCAGTTATATAAAGAGTAAGAGAGGCAAGAGTGGAAGTTGGGCTGCTGGAGAATGATGCAGGAGAAGTGATAATGGGGAATAAAAGAATGGCAGAGGAGTTGAATTACCTTTTTGCACCAATCTTCACAGTGGAAGACACCAGCAATGTGCCTGATATTCAAGAGTCATGGGGTTGGAAGTTAATGGAGTGGCTTTTACAAGGGAGAAGGTGCTTGTGAAGCTGAAGGGGCAGAAGGTGGGTGTCATCTGGACTGGATGGACTGCACTCTGGCGATCTGAAAGAGGTGAAAGAGATAGTAGAGGCATTGACTGTGATATTTCAAGAATCACTAGAAACGACTTACATTGGGAGTACTGGTGCAGGATTCTGCAAGTCGAATCAGTAGTAAAGAAAGCAAACTCAATGCTAGCATTTATTTCAAGAGGGCTTGCATACAAAAACAGGGATGCAATGTTGAGGCTCTATAACGTGCTGGTAAAGCCACATTTGGGTTATTGTGAGCAATTGTAGGCACCATATCTGAGGAAGGATGTGCTGGCTCCGGAGAGGGTCCAGAGGAGGTTTATAAGAATGATCCCAGGAATCAGTAGGTTAACCTATGATGAGCATTTGTTGGCACTGGGCCTGTACTCACTAGAGTTCAGAAGAATGAGGGGGGACCTCATTGAAACATATAGAGTAGTGAAAGGCTTGGATAGAGTGGATGTGGAGAGGATGTTTCCATTAGTGGGAGAGTCTAGGACTAGAGTTCATGACTTCAGAATTAAAGGACGTTCTTTTCAGAAGGAGATGATGAGACATTTCTTTAGTCAGAGGGTGGTAAATCTGTGGAATTGTTACCACAGAAGGATGCAGAGGCAAAAAAAGTGGATATTTTTAAGGCAGAGATAGATTTTTGATTAGTACAGGTGTCAGAGGTTATGGGGAGAAGGCAGAAGAATGGGGTTAAGAGGGAGAGATAGATCAGCCATGATTGAATGGCAGAGTAGACTTGATGGGCTGAATGGCCTAATTCTACTCCTATCATTTATGACTGTATGCAACCCTACATTGCAGTACATAATTCAGTAGACCAAAACAGGTTAAACTGCAATTTTTAGTCAGGTGCCTTTTATCAAACGGGCAAATAAAATAGTAAGATTAAATGAGAACTATTAATGGCACTATAGCTCAAGTGTTCATCAAAATGCAATGTAGCAAGGAACTCCAATACATCCGGAATGCTTGCAGTACGATAAGATATATCTGACTGCAAGCAAACATCTCTCATTTCTTAATATGAGACACATATTGTTTTTAAGTGCTATCTCTCCAAGCTTCAGTTATCTCATCCATGGTCCTACTCGACAGTCCAAACCCTTGGAACGGTCTGGTCAGAACCTGCAGATTAACAAAATAATACGATCATGTAACGGATGACTTTCTCCTGTTACTGGATGCACCAACAAATTACTGCAGTTGGGGACAGCCATGAATGGCTGAGTCATCATTCTCAGCACCAATGGGAACCATGGCTGTGTAGGCCAGTCTGGAACCACCAAAACGCCTGAGGCGGAGTCCTGCTCTATTTTGGTGAGGCATTGCCTAATGAGGCAGAATGGGGGGAAAGCGTAAAAGAATGTACGTCCTCAATGTAGCGAGAATGCATCCACCGCTACTGCTCCTGGATCTGGTTCCCATGAAACGTAATTTGGCAACTGGTGATTTAGCCTGGATGCAACAGATCAATATCTGGCAAACCAAAGCGGCTGACAATCATTTTAAACATCAGGATTTAGCATTCATTCTATGTTGTCATTAAATTTCCGTGACCTGTTGTCTGCCACCACATTATCTCTACCTGGCAGGTAGATAGCTGAGGCCCAGATATTTCTGGAATACACCAGTCCCAAATGAGGTTAGCCAGATTATCACATGACCTTATTCCTCCCATGTGATTGATATAGGCAACAATATTGATATAGCCATGGTATTGTCAATCTGGAGCTGAACATGTAAATATTAATTGCTGAACAATAAGCTTTTAACCCATAGAAATGCACCCAGCAATTCTAAGTAATTTATACCATGCCTGTGCAGGATTAAAGCCTCTTGCACACTCCATCTACCACCACAGCTAGACTCGCTGTCCGTGGCTCCCCATCCCAAAGCACTCACATCTGTTTGTAAAACCGCTGAAGGCTGTTGAACCAAAATATATTTGGTAGTTTGTGCCACATTGATAATCCACCATTTTAATTCAGCGATGGCTCTGGCTGGCAACTGCATAGGACTATCAAAATTACCTGCATGTTCTTTAAGTGCTTGTTGTCTAGCCTGTTGCAGACTTTGATAGTGCAGGGGTCAAAGCTCCACTGCAGGGAAAGCCACCACCAATTTGCCAATAACACTGGCTACTTCCTGGACGGAGGGGTGTTGTTTTTCAGCGAGACTAGTACAGACCTCCCTGATTTCCACAGCCTTGGCTGTAGGCAAAGTCGTTGACATATCAACTGAATCAATGACAAAACCCCAAATAATCAATTTTTTGGGATGGTTCTAACTGGGATTTTTGTTGGATGGACCAGAAACCCTAACCTTTCAAACAGGTGTTTGGTTGCTGAAATCGACTCCTCAGCTGTCTCCTGAGTGTTGCTTTTGATTAAGATATCATCTAGATAAGCCATTACAATGTGATTCTGGGCATAAAGTAGCGCCAGCACTGGTTTTAACAATTTCGTGAACAACCTAGGAGCTGAGGCTAACCCATTGGGTAATGCTTTAATTGCCACAGCTATCCCATCCAACTAAATTTCAAGTATCTTCGGTACTGATGATGAATTGGTACTGAATAATATGCATCTTTCAGAACTATGGTTGCCATTTAACAACCTTCTGATAACAGCTGTTTAGCCGTATTGAAGGTGTCCATTTTAAAATGCCTCTACTGGACATATGAATTTAACTGAGTTAGATCTAGAATAACTGGACATACACCATCTTTTTTCTGACTGCGGAATATATTGGACACAAATTGTTGAGGATGCTATATCGCTCTCTCAATTACCCCCTTTTTGGCACAAACCCGCAATTTCTTCATTTACTTGCTGAGTTTCTGGTGCCGAACCAATACCCGACTAGGCATATTTTGTGCAGGTGGATGAATTCCTGACATAAACTCTATTCTTGAGACCCTGAGACATAGTGTCCAGTATAAATAGATGAGATGTTATGCAGCACCATTCATCATAAATAACTGCAACCTACCCCCAACCGGAGGTTGTTCCCCAGAATTATCCTGAACTGAATAAATCACCCATACCTCTATAGTCGACCTTGGAGTTCTTGTCTTATTCGCCACACTGAGGTTGTAATTGGCGTATACAGGTGGGTAATACTGCCGTCCCACTGGCCCCACTCTGCTTGGCCCTGCCCCCGGATCTGACCCCCTTCGTGTCGAAACCGACCTGCGAGGTGGCATCCTGGCAGAAGGGACGAAGTCTTTATGAGGCCGATTGTCTTGGCCTCTTCCTCCAGGTCTTTGACTTGTTTGAGCAGGTCCTCCACAAATAAATAATTTGGCACTTGAATATTGGTTGACCTGCATAAAGCTGCAAATCGCGGGTTTAGTGTAGGTTTAATGGCTATTTTCCGGTTGCAATTCACTTCGAAAAATGCATTACACATCAGGGCTAGCATATCCTGCTGTGTGCCGGACATCGGTCCCCTCCGACCATTTTGCTAAAAGCCATGATGCCTGCTCCCACCAATTTGAGGACCTGCTAGAATCTTGTCCACACATGCAATGTTCACAGTGGGCACTTTGAGCGACGCACAATTCACAGGTGTTTGTTTGTTCCATTATAGTATCTTGTAACTGGTGAGAGGCCATGTAATTGATTTTGGCTGCCAGGTTTTCCTCCATGGCCTCACCAGTACCTTCCGGAATAGCAAAGTTCCTTGCTACATTCGGGACACCTGGAGCATGGCTCATGTGCTTTGGTGTGTGCCCAAAAGCAGTGACACCAACTTCAAGGTCAGACTCCTCCTGCCCTGGCTCTCCCGAGTCTTGCTCTAGGGAGGTCTCTTCCAGCCCTAAACAAGGTGCAGGAGAGGGTGATTCCCACTGGTATCCATAAGCGGTGTAGTCTTCTTCGCTGTATGGGCCTAGGGCATTCGACCCCGACTGAGATTTTTCATGGCTCATTAAGTTTGGAGCATCTTCTCCCTTTAGTCGAGCCATCCCCATACCTTTATATTAAAAGGAGGGGAGTCTTCCACATCATCAGACCCATCAGATAAGATGGGCCTGAGAGACTTTATTTTGGCCTTCCTCCCTGGTGGAGTGACCTCAGTGCCCTCAAGCACTGTAACTGATGGAGACAGTTGAGCTGCCGTTAGAAACAGCAGCCGGTATCGGAGCCGGCATTAGTGCAGCCGTTATCTCCCGTCCCGATCTGCGAGCGGTAACTGCGGCCCCGCGCGTTCCGCTCCTACTACGGCAGTTACCTTTCCAACACCCTCCATACCACTAACTCCAGCTGGTGGAGCTGTGCTTTCCAGCCCGTCAGTGCGCCATGCGTCGGACGTAATGACGCGCATGCGCCTGGCAGGGCTTCTTCACGTAGGCACTCACGTAACTCCGAAGTAAAATTTCTGGCGGATATTATTGTGGTAGATGTGACAGCAGAACGACTTGCGTAATTTGATTTTCAAGTATAGCTAATTTAACTTCAGAGCAAGAAATAATCTATCTATTTATTATTAAAAGTCTCGTCTTGTTTCTGTGTGTGTGTGTGCGTTGGTATTTTCACCAAAACGGTACATGGTAACGATAAAATATTTGCAGATCCTTACACAGCTTTTTCCTGTCGTCATTCTAATCAAGTTTCCTTCAGATTTTATGTTATATTTCACTTTATTGATATGTAAAGGTTTAAAAAAGCCAACACTGAGAATAAAAACTGATTGTGAGAGGGAGATGTTTTTGGCAGCTGCCAGTGATGATGTCACAATGACATCTCACAGTCCTTCAATCACAATGGGATCTCATTTACACATGCTGCCGTGAATATTCCGACAACTAAAAATGACATCACATTGGGATCTCTGCGACCAATACGCAAGTTATGAGAGTGTTTTTACATTGTTGTACTGAGAGGGACGTAGTGGGGGAGATTTAAAAGTTTTAAAGTGACATTTAAAAGTTGGATTTCTTCAAATATGCACTGGCAGTTAGGCAGTTATGATGTCACATTGCCCTACTAGCTACAATGTTGCTATCCCAGAACACTGAGTCCTTCACAGCAAATGTCCTTCAGGGAAAGAATCTGCCAGCCTAACCCAGCACACAAAAGTTTAATGATTAGATTTGGATAACAAAAGATCGCCTTGTCGGTGGCACCTACATCACATTAAATCGAAGTGCAATTGCATTTTTTTTTAAAGTTTAAAATGAGGGAGGGTGAAAAAATGAAACGATCTGTACAGTTGGGAGCTATGGGTGAGTGGCGTAATATTACATTCGGGGAATGGGTTGCGTTGGGGGAATGGGTGAGTGGTGGAATCTTACATTGGGGAACGGGTTGTGTTGGGGACCAGGCCTTCCATGGGGGCTATGGGTGAGTGATTGAATATTGCTTTAAAAATGAGACGATCTGCACAGTTGGGGGCTATGGGTGAGTGGTGGAATATTGCATTGGGGGAACGGGTTGCGTTCGGGCAACGGGTGAGTGGTGGAATCTTACGTTGGGGAACGGGTTGCGTTGGGGGACCAGGCCTCCTGTGGGGGCTGTGGATGAGTGGTGGAATATTGCATTGGGGGAACGGGTGAGTGGTGGAGAACAGGTGAGTGGTGGATTATTGCATTGGGGGATGGGGCCAAATGGGTCTCACCTGATCTAGTATATACTATTAAAAGTCTTGTCATGTTTCTGTGTGTGTATCCAAGCTTGAGATTGTATCTACGCCAAAAAGCTACACATGGCGCTAAGATTTTGCACAACCTTACTCACTTTTTTCCCGTCGTCGATCTTGTCAAGTTTCTTTCCATTTTGATGTTATATTTCGTATAACATCAAATTTGTGCTGGAATCTTACATTGGGGAACGGGATGTGTTGGGGGACCAGGCCTCCCGTGGGGGCTATGGGTGAGTGGTGGAATGTTGCGTTAGGGGAACGGGTTGTGTTGGGGGACCAGGCCTCCCGTCTGACAGGGACCCAGCGGGCCCCACATGGTCTAGTTTTCAATAAAATTGCTTTCAAAAGAAATGTTACTCATTGGAAATTCATCTTTACACTTGTAGAATAGTTGGAAATATTCTGACCTACAGTGACCTCCAGTATGCTTGTGAACAAAGACCCATCATTTATTTATTTGCCTCTGTACTCCACAATTTGAGATATGTAATATAAAAAAATCACATGTGGTCAAAGTGCACATTGTCAGATTTTAATATAGGCCATTTTTATACAATTTGGTTTCACCATAGAAACATAGAAACATAGAAAATAGGTGCAGGAGTAGGCCATTCGGCCCTTCGAGCCTGCACTGCCATTCAATATGATCATGGCTGATCATCCAACTCAGTATCCTGTACCTGCCTTCTCTCCATACCCCCTGATCCCTTTAGCCACAAGAGCCACATCTAACTCCCTCTTAAATATAGCCAATGAACTGGCCTCAACTACCTTCTGTGGCAGAGAATTCCAGAGACTCACCACTCTCTGTGTGAAAAATGTTTTCCCCATCTCGGTCCTAAACGAATTCCCCCTTATCCTTAGACTGTGACCCGTTGTTCTGGACCTCCCCAACATCGGGAATAATCTTCCTGCATCTAGCCTATCCAACCCCTTAAGAATTTTGTAAGTTTCTATAAGATCCCCTCCTCAGTCTTCTAAATTCTAGCGAGTACAAGCCAAGTCTATCCAGTCTTTCCTCATATGAAAGTCCTGACATCCCAGGAATCAGTGTGGTGAACCTCCTCTGTCCCCCCTCTATGGCAAGAATGTCTTTCCTCAGATTTGGAGACCAAAACTGTACGCAGTACTCCAGGTGTGGTCTCACCAAAACCCTGTACAACTGCAGTAGAACCTCCCTGCTCCTATACTCAAATCCTTTCGCTATGAATGCTAACATACCATTTGATTTCTTCACTGTCTGCTGCACCTGCATGCCTGCTTTCAATGATTGGTGTACCATGACACCCAGGTCTCGTTGCATCTCCCCTTTTCCTAATTTGCCACCACTGAGATAATAGTCTACCCTCCTGTTTTTGCCACCAAAGTGGATAACCTCACATTTATCCACATTATACTGCATCTGCCATGCATTTGTCCACTCACACAGCCTATCCAAGTCACCTTGCAGCCTCCTAGCATCCTCCTCATACCTAACACTACCCCCCAGCTTAGTGTCATCCGCAAACTTTGAGATGTTGCATTCAATTCCCTCATCCAAATCATTAATATATATTGTAAATAGCTGGGGTCCCAGCACTGAGCCTTGCGGTACCCCACTAGTCACTGCCTAAAATTCTGAAAATAACCCGTTTACTCCTACCTTTGCTTCCTGTCTGCCAGCCAGTACTCTATCCACATCAATACTGAACCACCAATACCGTGTGCTTTAAGTTGGTATACTAATCTCTTATGTGGGACCTTGTCGGAAGCCTTCTGAAAATCTAGATATAACACATCCACTGGTTCTCCCTTATCCACTCTACTAGTTACATCCTCGAAAAATTCTATCAGATTCGTCAGACATGATTTACCTTTCATAAATCCATGCTGACTTTGTCCAATGATTTCACCACTTTCCAAATGTGCTGCTATCCCATCTTTAATAACTGACTCTAGCATTTTCCCCACTACCAATGTTAGACTAACTGGTCTGTAATTCCCCGTTTTCTCTCTTTCTTCTTTTCTAAAAAGTGGGGTTACATTAGCTACCCTCCAATCCTCAGGAACTACTACAGAATCTAAAGAGTTTTGAAAAATTATCACTAAGGCATCCGCTATTTCTGGGTCTGCCATGTCCTTGTTCCCCATGATCAATTCACCTGCTTCTGACTGCAAGGGACCATCATTTGTTTTAACTAATCTCTTTCTCTTCACATATTTATAAACATTTTTGCAGTCAGTTTTTATGTTCCCTGCCAGTTTTCTTTCATAATCTATTTTCCCTTTCCTAATTAAGCCCTTTGTCCTCCTCTGCTGGACTCTGAATTTCTACCAGTCCTCTGGTAGGCTACCATGTAGAAATTACAGCTGTGTTCATACATAGTCCCCCCCATTTCAGGGCACCATAATGTTTGGGACACGGCTTCACAGGTGGCAGAGAATTCCAGAGACTCACCACTCTCTGTGTGAAAAATGTTTTTCTTATCTCGGTCCTAAAAGATTTCCCCCTTATCCTTAAACTGTGACCCCTTGTTCTGGACTTCCCCAACATCAATAAACAGCAATAAAAGTTTCCAAAGGTGATGCAACGATTAGGTGCCGTGAGCTCTCTTATACCTGCATTAAGGAGGCATTTAAACACACCTGAGCAATTACAAACACCTGTGAAGCCCTGTGTCCCAATCATTATGGTGCCCTGAAATGGGGGGACTATGTATACACAGTGGTAATTTCTACATGGTGAAACCAAAATGTATAAAAAAGGCCTTTATTAAAATCTGACAATGTGCACTTTAACCACATATGATTTTTTTCTATTACAAATCACAAATTGTGGAGTACAGAGGCAAATAAATAAATAATGGGTCTTTGTCCCAAACATTATGGAGGGCACAGCCTCAGCCGTCAGAATAATCCAGAAACCGCCAGCGTTGTCTCTTTAAGTCGAAAGCTGAGTTGCCAGGATAAACCTGAGGTTGCCAGCGCCTCCTCTCAAGGCAAGGATGAACTGCCAGGAGAAACCTGAGATTGCCACGCAGCCTCCTTCGAAGACCAAGATGGAACTGCTGGGACAACCCAGAGATCGCCAGCGCCACCGCACATGCACCATGATGGCGTAGGACACCGCTCCCATGTGGTCCTGGACCTGATACTTGGACACTGTAAATAAAACATATCACGTGGTTTCACCCTACTGTGAGTGTCGGTGTGGTCACTGTTGAACCCAGCATCATCCCTGATGCCACAGTAGTCATTAGAATGTAACATTCTTTACCAAGGGTAAAGTATATAAAACATACAACACCCCTTTATAGGGGGTGAATAGTATATAAAAAGGGCAAGGAGGATTGGGAGGAATAAATAGCATCAGAACAAGAAAAAGTGGTAGCGGTGGGAACTTTAACATTCAAAGTTCTAAATGTTAAAACTTTAGCAGTTTAAACATTTTAAAACTTCAATATTGAAAAGACATTTGGGCATGCTCATGGATAGAGAAGGTTTTGAGTAATATGGGCCGAAGGCGGGCAAATGGGACTAGCTCAGGATGGCACATTGGTCGGCATGGACATTGGATCAAATGGCCTGTGCAGTATAACTACCAATAATAATAATAATAATAATATATTTTATTGTCATTACACATAAGTGCAACGAGATTTTGTTTGCAACTCCATCCGATGTCATAACTTAACGACTAATACGCCGGGAGTAGTTCGAACAGTCCATTACAAGGGTGGGAGGAGTCTTTATGGATGCTGACAGCCTTCCTAAGGCACCGTGTGTGGTAGATGCCCTCCAAGGCTGGTGGCGGTGTCCCAATGATCTTTTGCGCTCTGTGGACGACACGCTGAAGAGCTCTCCTCTCCGCCTCCGTGCAGCTGAGATACCACACAGAGATGCCATACGTTAGTATGCTCTCTGTGGTGCAGCAGTAGAAGGTCGTCGGCAGCTGTTGGGGCAGACCAGTCCGTTTCAATGTTCTTAGGAAGAACAGTCATTGCTATGCCTTTTTGATCAGCACAGCGGTGTTGGTGGACCATGTGAGGTCCTCTGAGATGTGAGTGCCCAGAAACTTGAAGCTGGCCACTCTCTCCACACTGTCCCCGTAGATGGAGATTGGGGCGTATTCCCCATTCTGCTACCTCCTGGTCAATAATCAGCTCCTTGGTCTTGGAGGTGTTTAGTGACAAGTTGTTCCGTGAGCACCAGTCCGCCAGGTTCTGCACCTCCACTCTGTAGTTTGTTTCGTCACTGTTGGTGATCAGCCCGATCACCGTTGTGTCGTCTGCAAATTTGACAATGGTGTTGGTGTCGAATGCAGGAACACAGTCGTGAGTGAAGAGGGAGTGGCGCATGGGGCTCAGTACACAGCCTGTGGTGTGCTGGTGCTCAGGGTGATTGTGGAGGACAGGTGCGGGCCCAGTCTCACTGCCTGCGGTCGTTCCGTCAGAAAATTCAGGATCCAATTGCATATCAGTGAGCTGAGGTCTAGCTGCTGAGTTTGGTGGTGAGCTTAGTGGGGATGACCGTATTGAAAGCAGAGCTATAGTCAATGAATGATAGATGCATTGAAGGGCAAGCCAGATAAATACTAGTGGGACAAAGGAATAAAAAGTTATTCCAGCAGACTTATATGAAGGATTGAAAATTAGGTTCATATGGATTGTATATATTGTCAGAGACTAGCATAGATGAGTTAAATGGCGTTTGCTGTGCAGTCTATTCTGACGTATGCAGTGCTGTACAGTTTGGCCAGAAGCAACAGTTAATGATAATTACACGCTGTATAGCTTTATACAGTATTGTTATACAGACGTCAAAACAATGGCCATGTGATTCAAAGAGATAGTGATCCACTTATTCATGTGGTTCAAATAAACCCGGCAACCCTCAAGGGATGGCTGAAAATTAAAGTTAATGCATTGGAAGTGGCAGAGTAAGATTATCATGAGAGGTAGCTGAGGACAACCAGAATCTTGTGATGCATATCTTGTGACATTTGTGTCAGTTTGGGGTAAAGAGTTCAGAAAACAGATCATAAGATTTATATTCTGTGTTTTTTCCTTCATGATTTTTACTTTGTAACTTTCCTTTCATTTTACCTTTGGGATTAAATATATACTCACAATTGTAATTCCACACATTTACTTTTTATTATTTGTTTTATACATTTTCTATATATTTTTTAAACTCTGCTTTATTATATGTGCATTAATACTTCTTGGAATCTACTAGATATTCATTTCTTGAGCTTCTTAAGATTGTTTAATACCAATATTTTTTTCCTTTGCTTATTTTCCTTTGATCGTGCAAGTTTCTTTAAGTGCTGCCCACCTGACCATATGATTTAATCCACACGTATCAACATTTTAATAAAGATCATTGCAGTTTATTTGGGTGTTTCTAAAGTTTGAAAGATAAAAAGCAAAAGAGGTGTGAAATCAAGAAATTAAATATAAACAAAATAGCAAATGCATAATTCCAAAATAAAAGGGCTGTCCCACTCTGGCGACCTATTCTGCGAGTTTAGAAGAGTTCGCCCTCGACTCAAACTATCAGCATGGTCGACACGTGGTCCTAGGAGGTCCTATGAGGTCACTGGAACTCTCCTTCATGCTTGAGGGAAGTTCCCGAATACTCGCAGCCTCAGCTAGGTCTTGGAAAACTTTTCAGCATGTTGAAAAAATTTCCATGAGTAAAATTTGGTCGGCATAGTTCTTTTGAACCCGTAGTGCAGTGGAGTGGGGTCGCTATTTAGTTACATGCAGTTGAGGGCAGCCGTAGGCAATCTACTTCGCTGACCAGGCATTTTGATTAGCTCATTGGAGTTTTCGGGACCAAGGAAAACCGACCGGTAGGTAAAATGCCCGCTAAACTATTATACTTCTTAAAAATGTCTCCACTTCTTCTCCCCCCCATCTCTCCCCTTCTTTCCCCTCTCCCCCCCCCCCCCCCCTTCTCCGCGCTCTCTAAAGGACTTACCGTACACTGTGCAGCCGTCATTTACCTTCCTCTTCATCGCAGGTGTGAATTTCAGACAGTGCTCCCCCCGCTTTCCCTGGCCCCTGCCTTTGCGATGTGTTTGTGTGTGCGGTCGGTCGATCCAGCTCGCAGTTTCATCACTGACGGTCGATCCAGCTCAAGGTTTTCCAGGCGAGTGCCCTCGAGCTTGAAGGTCGAAGACATTCTTCTTCACTCGCGGATTAGGTCGCCGCAGTGGGATAGCCCCTTCTAGGTCCAAATTCCTTTTGAATTAGTCACTACGCAGGCTATGAACATTTGCATGGTTTTGTGCCTTCCAGAAATTAACTTCAAAAATAATTGCCTTGTTTGTGAGTAGGAATGCCAGTTTGGTGATGAATAAGAGGCTCATGTCCATGGGAAACTGGACCGTGCTATACCAGACTTATATTTTTTATCGCTGTTAGTCTTTCTGCCAGTCCAGGAACCATCCAGAACATGTCCTCCTCGCTGCTACCCATCAGGCAAGAGATACAGAAGTATAATGTCCCATACCACATTCAGGAACTGCTACTGTCCTGCTATCATAAAACTATTGAACTGATCTACACAACCCTAATTCTATCTCAGCAGTGGAATACCTCTTGCACTACCAAGGACTTATTTTCTAATTGTATTTTCAACTAATGTCTTGCTTTTGCACAGCTTCTTGCCAGATGGGAGAACGGAGAAGAGGTAGAGACCAGGATGAGACTAGACATAATCCTTGATTATGCTGGTGGCTTTACTGAGGCAGCATGAAGTGTAGACAGAGTCAATGGACGGAAGGTTGGTTTACTTGATGGTCTGGGCTACATCCATAACTCTGCAATTTCTTGCGGTCTTGGATGGAGCTGTTCCCAAACCATGCTGTGATGCATTCCAATAAAATGTTTTCTACGGCGCATCTGTAGAAGTTGGTGAGGGTAGTTGGGGACATGCCAACTTTACCAAGCTTTCTAACCTTCTAAGGAGGTAGAGGCGTTGGTGTGCTTTCTTGGCCAATTGGTTTGATGTGGTTAGTCCAGGATAAATTGCTAGTGATATTTATTCCTAAGAATTTGAAGCTTTTGACCATCTCTACTTCGGCACCATCATTGTTTACCAGGATGTGCATATTGTTTTACTTCCTGAAGTCAATCACAAGCTCCTTTGTCTTGCTGACATTGAGGGTGAGGTTGTTGTCCTGACACCAGGTTATGAAGTTCTCAACCTCCTTCCTTGGTGATTCTTCAATAAGTGTCTACTTTGGTGGGAAAATGCGTAATTCGATCCCATTTCTTCTTTTTCTATATTGTTAATAAACATCATCCTCATAAATAAAGATTAAACCCTAAATTAATAAAGTGTTTTTTTTTTTTCCGATGCTCGATGCCCCCCCCCCCCCCCCCCCGGAAAACCTCAAATCCCCATGGTGACTTGTGAAATTTCAAGTCAGCATATTTATTTAATGGGGGATCTATCTGAAATGAAAATACTTGTAAATGGTAGGTATCAATAATTAAAATATTTATCACCATTAAAAAAATTCCTGTCATGGCCACCCCCGATCTCCATCTAGCTCCAGCTTGATCTCCAGCTCCAGCCGGACGCAACGGTCTGTTACAGCCGCCGCCTCTTCAGCCCTTGTCCTGTTCCCCCCCCCCCCCCCCCCAAGCCCACCGGGGGACAAGGGCAGAAGAGGGCCGGGCGTGGAGAGGGACATCGGGTCACAGGAAGAGGCAACGGCTGCAACGAGCCTTTGTGTCCGGCTGGAGCTGGTGCTGGTTGTAAAGGCCTGTTGCAGCCGTCGCCTCTTCCCGTGATCCGATAGTCTGAAGTAATCACATTGTTGCACAGGATAGTGTGATAAGAGGAGAGACACTGACTGCTCAAGAGAATAACAGGATTTATAATCTCATCACTTTGCTAACTTCAGGTAGCATTGTAAAAAAAAATGGTTACTTCATTATCATGAGGGCTCCATTTTATTTTACAATTTTTTTCTGAAGTTGTTATAATATATTTACTTACATTACTTTCTCTGTTTTCACTATGTGAATGGTATTTAATGATCTTATAAGGGTTAAATTATGTGGACCAGTTTCTTACTTTTGATGTTGTGAAATGACTAAGTCAGATATAAAATGATAAATTGACTTAAGAAGATAAAAGGTGAGAAACTATTTTCTCTATTTGAACAATCCAGAACAAGTAAGAAAAATCTTTAAGGATCGAATTTAAAGGACCTGTCCCACTTGGTGTTTTTTTCGGCGACTGTCGGCATCATTGACTGACGTATCATGTCATCGAAATATTTGCAGCATGATGACGTATGACGCGTGGTGTTTTTTCAAGTGTTGCAACATTTTTTTGTCGCCACTGGATTTTGAAATGTTCAAAATCTTTTGGCGACACTGATATGACGCTGGCAGTCACCGAAAAAATCGCCGTGGGACAGGTCCTTTAAATTTGAGCTAGCACATTAATGAAGGTCATGTATCCGAGATTTAAAATTATGAAAATCTTTGCTCTCACAGGTCTTGTGGTGTCGGACTCACAGATTTTCCAGACTATTGGATGGTATTCCTATTAATAGCCCAACACATCCTTAATTCACATTTTTAGATGTTACATGATACTATATTAAATATTTTAGTGAAGCAACTGAGTTCAAAAGAAGTGTGGGAATGGGACCCTGGTGAATGTAAGAGTGTGAATGCAGCCCCAGTGGGTTTAAAGGGAGTGGGGAAAAGGTGACCTAGTGACTATGGGCCTGTGTTTAAGATTATAAATGAAATGAATGTTTTAACAAATTATAATGCAATCTTATGCAAAGACACAATTAGAAGCAAAGCGGTTTCAGAATTTTCTGAAATAAACCTGAGGATGCTTCTCTGAAATTGCTTAGTAATGTTTCTTCATGGTTCATTGCTAAATCAGCAGATGATTTAATTTGCACAATAATATATTATGGCTTGCTAATTTAAAGTTGTAGCACGGATGGGAATTGTATGGGTATTGCTTTCAATGGGATTTCTTGCCATGCGTGAAAGTGAATCACTGTATCCCTGAAAGCAATGATTTTTATTAGTGTTTTTAGAAATCTTAAAATGAAAGAAAAACTGAGCAACTTTGCCTTTTCTTGGTGCCAGTGTGCCGGCTTCTGTACGACTCTAATTGGATCAGCTGACTTTAAAGTATTGCAAAGTTTCATTCTTCCTGTGAGAGTGAAAGATGAAATGTGTTTTGTTCAACATAGTTTGGTGCATACATGTGATGGGAAATTATAGTTTCATAATTTTAGCTGACTGTAAATACGTTCTGGCATAAGATATGATTAATTAGTGACAGAGCGCCTTTGAACATTTAGATGAGAAACTACATTTGAAATATTGAAAATGACCTCTATCAAATTCAAAACTAAATGAGTGTTTGATAGTCATACAGAACGGAAACAGGATCTTCAGCGTTGGGAAGGAGGGGGCCGGGGATCATGCTATTAACCCACTCACTCACCGCTGCCGCGGCGATCCGGGCGCGGAGCCACTGCATTGTGGCCGGGGAGGAAAGCAGCTCACATGGCTATGAGCGGCCGCCGGGACCTCAGTGCCTTCTGCCGGCCCGCTCACCTCTGGCAGTGCTCTCCGTCTGAACAGTGTGGGGACCAGCTCAAGAGCAAAGATCATAGAGTGGAGTGGGTCAGCGGGTGATGGATAACAGGACAGCGGGCAGTGGAGTTTACTCCTGTGTCAGCGCAAACAAGGGACCAATTGAGGTTACTCGCACTGACGTATGGAGTAAGCTCCACCGCCCGCTGTCCAGTTATCCATCGCCCACTGACCCGCTCTTGAGTTGGATGCTGGCACGATCCCCGACCCCCTCCTTCTCAATGCTCCTGCCCTCCCCGCAACTTTACTCCTGGCCAGATTCCCCACACGCTGTGAAAGGAACTCTCCCCCCACCTCTCCCAGTGGCGCTGTCCTTTTACAGCCGCTTCCCACTTTACAGCCGCTCCCCATCAGCTGCTACCAATGAAGTTCAAGTGAGTTTATTGTCATGTGTCCCTGATAGGACAATGAAATTCTTGCTTTGCTTCAGCACAACAGAACATAGTAGGCATTGACTACAAAACAGATCAGTGTGTCCATATCCCATTATATAAATATATACACACATTAATAAATAAACTGATAAAGTGAAATTAAAATATAATAGATTATGAATGTTTAGAGTTTTGTCCAAGCCAGGTTTAATAGCCTGATGGCTGTGAGGAAGTAGCTATTCCTGAACCTGGTCGTTGCTGTCTTCAGGCTCCGGTACCTTCTACCTGAAGGTAGCACGGAGATGAGTGTGTGGCCAGGATGGTGTGGGTCTTTGATGATACTGCCAGCCTTTTTGAGGCAGCGACTGTGATAAATCCCCTCGGATTTATTAATGAGGGATAGACTTGGATATCCCTCAGTACTGCAACATCATTCTTGATCTATCTTTCTTGGCTATCGATCCACATTCCTCAGTAAATGTAATTGTGTTTTGACCAAGTATTAATGACGCCCCGTTCCTTTGAATTTTATTCAAAGGAACGCGGCATCATTAATACTTGGTCAAAACACAATTACATTTACTGAGGAATGTGGATCGATGCATTGATGACACATAGTATAACTACATGTTAACTACTGACTGTTAACAAGTGCTAACAGTGGTAGCAAATCATTTTTGTCTGATGGCCTGTGCAGCATTTTTTATCCAAGTTCGTTTAAAAAAAAATCCGTACAAGGTGAATGTTTTTTTTTTAAATCTGTATTTAACAACGCAAAGCATTAGAACACATCCGAACATCCATGGTTATAATACAAAATGCTCAAATAACAAAATATCATTATCATTATACGCAGATGATGTACTACTGTACATCACAAAATCACAAATCAGCATACCAAATATATTAAATCTAATAGAGGAATTTGGATCCTTTTCAGGATATAGAATAAATTGGAATAAAAGTGAAATAATGACGATAAAACCTCAAGACTCAACACATCTGCTAAAATTTCCTTTTAAAATTGCTACAGAAAAATTTAAATATTTGGGAATCGAAATTACCAGAAAATATAAATCTTTATTTAATGCAAACTATATGCTTAACAAATTAAACGCCCTGATTAGGTTTTGGAAAACTCTTCCGATGTCTTTAATAGGACGAATAAATGCTATAAAAATGATCTTCCTACCACAAATTTTATATCTATTCCAATCAATACCAATATACTTACCTAAAAAGTTTAAAAAAAAACTGGATTCTAATATTACAGATTTTATATGGGACTATAAATCTCATAGAATTCAAAGACATCTGTGCAAACCTAAAGAATTTGGCGGATTAACACTCCCTAATTTTTTGTATTATTATTGGGCAGCAAACGTCAAAAATGTGATTCACCTGTTGGACAACTCTGCCCAGCAGGTGGATTGGATAGTAATGGAGAGAGAGGATTGCGCCCCTTTTAATATAGGAGCGATCCTTCTCTCACCAACAAAACTGAATAATACAATATACAGTAAAAATCCAATTATTCATAGTACTATTAGAATTTGGAAACAAATAAAATTAACCCTTAAATTATGAAATTTATCACTTCTCACCCCTATAGTTAATAATCTGTCGTTTAAACCTTCTAGTATTGATAAATCATTTACATATTGGGAAAGAATAGGAATTAAAACGTTCGGAGACATGTATGAAAATGGAAATTTCTTATCATTCCAACAACTACAATTTAAATACAATCTGAGAAGTAATCAATATTTTAAATATTTTCAAATTCGTGATTATTTGAAAAAATATACACAAGAATACCAAAATTTGTCTCCAGACTTATTGGATGAAGCAATGAATATAAAGGCGGATTCAACTAATTTAATATCATACTTGTATAATATTAACCTAAATATAGAAATACCATCATCTGATAGAATTAGAAGAGACTGGGAACAAGAGCTAGCTATACAAATCTCGAAAGAGAGTTGGGATAAACACTTGCTATATGTGCACAAATGCTCAATCAATGTAAGACATATTCTAATCCAATTTAAAACCTTACACAGACTATATTATTCAAAAACTAAAATAAGTACGTTTTTTCCAAATGTCTCCCCAATTTGTGATAAATGTCTATCCCAAGAAGCAACCATAGCACATTCCTTTGTTTTTTGCATAAAAATCCCAAAATTCTGGAATGAAATCTTTGAAATTTTTACAAAATTATTCCAAATATAACTGAAACCGAATGCAGAATTGATTATTTTTGGAACAATGGAAGCCAGCTTTGAGCTGACTTCGTTCCAAAAGAGCTTCCTTAATTATGGCTTAATAATGGCAAAAAAACGAATACTTAAATTCTGGAAAAACTCTCCCACACCAACGATAAAAATTTGGATTTCAAATATGTCCGAAATGTTACACCTCGACGATATGCGATTCCTCCTAGCAGGCAAATTAGACCATTTCTAAAAGATTTGGTCTCCATTTATCGACTTATTACAAGCATAGGGTGCAACACAACTTTGAAAATAAATGGTATCAGGACCTGGTGAGGGGTGTGTAAGGATACAAAGTAGGTACATCCCTTTTATCTTATCTTATTTTACTTTCTTATATTTTCTGTCCTATTTTGCTCTTTCTTTTCCTTTGGTTTTCTTTTTTTATTCTTTCTTGTGTTTTACGCTTCTACGGGTTCTTCCTGATCACTCTCTCACGCATTTACTATCTTATCTAAATTTCTCTATTATTTTTCTTCTTAAAGTTTAAAATAAGAAGTGGTACAGGAAATGTATTATGTTATTTTTGGCTTATATCATTCTAATGTACATTACTTCTAATAAATCATTTATTTTTTTTAAACAAAAAAACAACGCACATTCGTATTTCCGTACGAAATAAACGGAAAATTAGCGCCGGGCCCCCTCAGGCACGGGGCCCAATTGGGAACAATCGGTCCAATTGGCTGAAGGCCGGCCCGAATGTTGTTATTGTACCTACCACAACTATCTCCTATGGAAGCTCATTTCATATACCCACCACCCACTGAGTGTAAAAGTTGCCCATCAGGTTTGTATTAAATCATGCCTCTCACCTTAACCCTATGTCCATCCGCTGGTTCTTGATTCCTCTACACTGGCTAAAAGACTGTGCATTCACCCTATCTATCCCCACATGATGTTATACACCTCTATAAGATCATCCCTCAACCTTCTGCGCTCCATGGAATAAAGTCCTAAAATACCCAAACTCTCTCTGCAGCTCAGCTATCAAATCCTGGCAAGTCAAAACTAATGTAAATGTGCATTTGAAAGGCAATAAATATTAATAAGTTTATATTGTTTTTTTTAAATGTTATTCTCTGCTGGAGAATATTGCTGTAAGCTTGAGCATAAACAGAAAATGCTTATTCAAGACAGTTCAATCATCATGAAAGGGTGATTAAAAACACTAACATTTTCTCATTATGGGATGAGAAAAAAAAGTAGGGTTTTTTAAATGTATCAAGATCTGAAAGTTAGTTTTATGAATGAAAGAGAATAATCTCCTAGTCTTTCTGCAACAAAGATAGTAGTTAGCAGTGTATAATTATTTCTATCTCCATGGCATAGGTGCAGGTGGTTATCTGTAATTTGCACCGTGCAGTAAAATTTCAAAGAAATGATCGGTTAGAAACATGAAAAAGCTCATTGCCCATGGATTGATGATGAAAAAAACCTATATTAACAGATTCAGCTGTATGATGTCACGTGCATGATGATGTGAAAGCAAGTATGGAAGGCTCTGTTTATTGTTGGGTGGGTGCTCAACAAAATGCAACCTTTGCAACCCCAAAGCAGGTACACTGCTTCATGCAAGGCTGTCAGCATCGTCAATATCTTATATTTCAACACCGGTCGGACCGACCACCCGTCCACCGGGACCTCCAACGCATCGCCCGCCGACCCCGACTCCACTGCCCGCGGACTCCTACCTTCGGGTCCGCCGACCCACGACACTCCACCGCCCTCCAGCAGCCCGCAGCCGTCGCCTCACCTGCAGACTGGACTCTGCAGCGGGCCTGAAGCCTCCACATGCTAACTCCTCCCACCGCTCTGTCTTTAACGGCACTGGGTCCTAGTGCCTGTCTCCCCAGCCCCAGTAACCTTAGTGGCTATTCCACTGGGTCTTCCCCATCCCCCCCCCACCATGTAACCCCTGCTCTTCCCACCCCACACCACAGCTCCCATACCCCCCCACCGCCTGACCACCCTCCACCCCCCCACCACACAACGCTTCGTCCTCAGTCCACTCACCTGCCTTCCTCCGGCCACAACCCCCATCTTGCCGCGTGTTCACCATCCCCCCGGACCTCCCCTCTCCGACATCGAACGGTCTGTCCTCAGCAGAGGTCTCACCTTTGTCCCCCTCCGTCCCCACCTCAATGAGTTCCGCGCCCACCACGACTTGGAGCTCTTCTACCGTCGCCTCCGCCTCACAGCGTTCTTCCACGGGAAGAAGCCCTCGCCCTCCACTGATGATCCCTTTTCCTGTCTCCCACGTACCGCCTCCACTTCGACCCCCCCCTCGTAGCCTTCCGGCTGTAGAACTATTTATCCAGAACTGCCGTCGGGACATCATCCGCCTCGACTTTCTCCACCCCCCTGTCTCACTCCAATCTCTCCAGCCCTGAACGTACTGCCATCGACTCACTCCGTAACAACCCAGACTGGGTTATCAAACCCGCCGACAAGGGAGGTGCCGTGGTAGTCTGGCGCGTCGATCTCTACAAAGCGGAGGCCGCGCGCCAACTCTCGGACACCTCCTCCTACTTACCCCTGGACATGACCCCACTGACGAACACCAGGCCACCATCTCGAGCACCATAACCGACTTCATCAGCTCCGGCTCCCTACCCCCCCGAGCCTCCGACCTCATCATTTCCCAGCCCCGCACGGCCCGATTTTACCTCTCCCCAAAATCCACAAACCCGACTTCCCTGGCAGACCCATTGTCTCTGCCTGTTCGTGCCCCACCGAACACATTTCCACATACCTTGACGCCATCCTATCCCCCTTTGTTAAATCCCTCCCCACCTATGTTCAAGACACCTCAGACACTCTCCGTCGGCTCCGTGCATTCCATTCTCCAGGCCCCCATCCTCTCATCTTTACCATGGACGTCCAGTCACTCTACACCTCCATCCCCCACCAGGACGGTCTCAAAGCCCTCCGGTTTTCTTCCTCGACCAGAGGAGCAACCCATACGCGTCCACTGACACCCTCCTCCGCCTACAGAGTTGGTCCTCACCCTCAATAACTTCTCTTTTGATTCCTCCCATTTCCTCCAAACACAAGGCGTAGCTATGGGGACACGCATGGGCCCCAGCTACGCTTGCCTCTTTGTTGGGTACGTCGAACAATCCTTGTTCTCGGCGTACCAGGGCCCCATCCCCGACCTCTACCTCCGTTACATCGACGACTGCTTTGGTGTCACCTACTGCACCCACACACAACTGACTGACTTCATTCATTTCACCACCAACTTCCATCCGGCACTCAAATACACTTGGACCATTTCCGACATTTCCCTACCATTCCTTGACCTCACCATCTCTATTGCAGGTGAGGTCAAGGAATGGTACTGATCACTCCTGACCGACATCCACTACAAACCAACTGACTCCCACAGCTACCTGGACTACTGTTCCTCCCACCCTGCTTCCTGTAAGGACTCCATCCCCTATTCCCAATTCCTCCGTCTACGCCGCATCTGCTCCCAGGATGAGGTGTTCCACACCAGGTCATCACAAATGGCCACATTCTTCAGAGAATGGGGATTCCCCTCCCCCACTATTGAGAGGCTCGCACCAGGGTCTCCTCCATACCCCGCAACACTGCCCTCGCTCACCATTCCCCACTCGCAAACAGGGCAGAGTCCCCCTGGTCCTCACCTTTCACCCCACCAGCCGGCAAATACAACATATAGTCCTCCGCCAGTTTCGCCACCTCCAACGTGACCCCTCCACCCGCCACATCTTCCCATTTCCCCCCCTGTCTGCCTTCCGCAAAGACCGCTCCCTCCGCAACTCCCTTGTCAATTCTTCCCTCCCCTCCCGCTCTACCCCTTCCCGGGCACTTTCCCTTGCAACCGCAAGAAATGCAAACACTTGTCCCTTCACCTCCCCCCTCCACTCCTTTCAGGGACCCAAGCAGTCCTTCCAGGTCCGACAGAGGTTCACTGCACCTCCTCCGACCTCATCTACTGCATCCGCTGCTCCAGATGCCAGATGATCTATATCGGTGAGACCAAGCGGAGGCTTGGCGATCGCTTCGCCGAACACCTCCGCTCGGTCCGCAATTAACCAACCCGACCTCCCGGTGGCTCAGCACTTCAACTCCCCCTCCCATTCCGCATCCGACCTCTTGGTCCTGGGCCTCCTCCACGGCCAGAGTGAGCAACACCGCAAGCTGGAGGAACAGCACCTCATATTCGCTTGGGGAGTCTGCATCCTTTGGGCTTGAACATTGAATGTTCTGAATTCTGTTAACCCTTGCTGTCTCCTCCCTTCCACCTCTCCCTCAGCCCTCGGGCCCTGGCATTCCCTCTATCTCTATCTCCCTCCCCCACCCAGTCGCCCCAGCTTCTCATTTTCACACCACAAACAGCTTACAATGGCTTGTTCCCTTTATCATCGATACTTTTTTGCATATCTTTCATTCATTGTTCCTTATCTCTCCACAGCACCATCTATATCTCTCGTTCCCTGATCCCTGACCAGTCTGAAGAAGGGTCTCGACCCGAAACGTCGCCTATCTCCTTCGCTCCTTAGATGCTGCTGCACCCGCTGAGTTTCTCCAGCTTTTTGTGTACCCTCTTATATTTCAATCCCATGTTCCCCGCAACTTCTGCACAATGGAAATAACAAAAACTATTTTACATTTTACAAATCTCCAACTTAAACTCCAACTTAAAGATATTTATATTTGGAGGAACATGTTTGTATGTACAATAATGAGTTGACATTTGCTTAACATTCAATCACTGTGTAAATCATACATTACTATTATAAAATACTAGACCAACTGCAGACCCTTTGGGTCTGATCCCCTAACGTGCTTTTTGCAGGGGGGGAGAGGGTGGGGGGCGGCATGCAGCGTCACACACACTAACCACCCCCATGCTAACTACCCCCTTGATATATTAATATTATTAATTAGATCCTTTTACCCTATTGGGGGGAAGGGACGGGGAGGGTGGAGGAAGGGGGGAGGGGGTTTAGGGGAGGGCAGGGGGTAGGGAGAGAGAGAAGGAGGGGGAGAGGAGAGAGGGGAGGAGGAGAGAGAGGGGGGGAGAGAGAGAGGGAGAGAGAGAGAGAGGGGGAGGGAGAGAGAGAGAGACAGGGGGGTTGAGAGAGGGGGTGAGGGAGAGAGTGAGAGAGAATAGGGGGGGAGGGAGAGAGAGAGGGGGGAGAGAGAGAGAGAGGGGAGGAGAGAGAGAGAGAGAGAGGAGGGGGGTGGAGAGAGAGAGGAGGGGGGAGAGGGAGAGAGGGGGAGGGAGAGGGAGAGAGAGACAGAGGAGGGAGAGAGAGAGAGACAGAGTGAGTGAGAGCGGAGGGGGGAGAGAGAGAGAGAGGGAGAGATAGATGGGGAGAGAGAGAGGGGAGGGGGGGTCGCAAGGTTTATTTCAAAGCTCGCTTGCTTACGTAAGATTTTTTCAAAGGAGTTCGGTTTGCAGCGTGGGCGGCTGTGAGTGAGCGGCAGCAGTGAACGGTCACCTCCCGATCTGCAGAACGCTCGTTCTTTCCAAAGATCCTATAGCCGCTTAGCCGCTATGTGATCTTTGGTTATTTCTGCGCAATTTGAACAACGGAGGCTGGTAAAAATGGACCAGGAACCAGCTTGGCTAAAGATGGAAATGGAAGACTGTTTACCATTTGATATAGAAACATAGAAATATAGAAATTAGGTGCAGGAGCAGGCCATTCGGCCCTTCGAGCCTGCACCACCATTCAATATGATCATGGCTGATCATCCAACTCAGTATCCTGTACCTGCCTTCTCTCCATACCCCCTGATCCCTTCAGCCACAAGGGCCACATCCAACTCCCTCTTAAATATGGCCAACGAACTGGCCTCAACTACCTTCTGTGGCAGAGAATTCCACAGATTCACCACTCTCTGTGTGAAAAACGATTTTCTCATCTCAGTCCTAAAAGACTTCCCCCTTATCCTTAAACTGTGACCCCTTGTCCTGGACTTCCCCAACATCGGGAACAATCTTCCTGCATCTAGCCTGTCCAACCCCTTAAGAATTTTGTAAGTCTCTGAGATCACCCCTCAATCTTCTAAATTCCAGCGAGTACAAGCCGAGTCTATCCAGTCTTTCTTCATATGGAAGTCGTGCCATCCCAGGAATCAGTCTGGTGAACCTTCTCTGTACTCCCTCTATGGCAAGAATGTCTTTCCTCAGATTAGGAGACCAAAACTGTACGCAATACTTCAGGTGTGGCCTCACCAAGACCCTGTACAACTGCAGTAGAACCTCCCTGCTCTTGTACTCAAATCCTTTTGCTATGAATACCAACATACCATTTGCTTTCTTCACAGCCTGCTGCACCTGCATGCCTACTTTCAATGACTGGTGTACCATGACACCCAGGTCTCGCTGCATCTCCCCTTTTCCTAATCGGTCACCATTCAAATAATAGTCTACCTTCCTGTTTTTATAAGTTTGATTCTTCTTGTTCCAAGTGAAATGCAAGAAAAAACTTACGGGGATAACCCTATAATTTATAGCAATATACGTACTTGGAAACAAATAGTTAAGACTTTACATCTGGATAATATGTCACTCTGTTTACCAATTATGAATAATCCTTTATTTAAACCTTCTATATTGGATAAGGGGTTTAGACATTGGAAAAATTTAGGAATTATAAGGATAGAACATCTTTACAGGAAAGGAACATTTCTATCATTTCAAGAATTAAAAGATATCTATGGATTACACCCAAATAACTTGTTCAGGTATTTACAAATTAGAGACTATATCAAGTCAAACATGCAAGACTATAAGAATAGAGAGCCAGGATTATTGGATGAGTGGCTTAACAAGCACCCAAATGTAGAAAAATTAATAGCGTGCATATATAATACTCTTTTGGATAGGGAAGTCCCAACAACAGAATCATACCGACAGATATGGGAAAATGAAATAGGTCTATCTATAATGAAAGACACTTGGGAAGAAAGTTTACAACGTATACACCGATGCTCATTAAATGCCAGACAAACTTTGGTACAATTTAAAGTAATACATAGATTACACTACTCAAAAACAAAATTAAATAGAATTTTTCCTAACATTTCTTCTATTTGCGATAAATGTCAAAATTTAGAAGCCAACAACGCATAGTTTTGTAACATGCATAAAACTTAATAGTTATTGGGCTGATATTTTTGGAATCATCTCTGAGGTTCTCAAAACTAAATTGGACCCTGATCTAAAGTTAATAATATTAGGAGTCCCTGACTCAAGCTTAATATTAACAGTAAGTCAAAGAAATTTTCTTGATTACTGTTTGATAATTGGAAAAAAATTAATATTAAAATTCTGGAAGGGAACATTATCCCCCACAATCAAAATGTGGACTGTGGAAATGTCGGAGACGTTGCATTTGGAGAGAATTAGGTTTGTCCTAATGGACAAATATGAACTTTTTGAACAAATATGGTCTCCATTCATTGATTACTTAAAGGGGTAGCTGAGCTCAGCACCGTAACTCAATAAGTACCCTGGTGTAGGATTAGATGAAAAAAATATTGGGATCTGTATACATGTTTCAAGAGATACTGTTATATGAAACTGTTCCATTGAATGTAAAGATTTTTTTTTTAATTTTTAATTATATAATAATAGTTTTTATTTTTTTTAAATTTTTCTTGTTTATCTTTTCTTTTTTACTATTTATTTTTTTATTATATAATCATTATTATTCAATCACAACGTCTTGATTATTGATTTATACTTTTACATTTTTTTTTCACTCCCTTACCTTCCCAAAAAAAATCAAAAACAGTAGCATATATAAATTATCCCGTAATATCTGTACAACGTTTGTGATAAGTCTGATTTGTATTTGAAGTGCTGTTGTACATTAGATAATATGCAATGCTTCTAATAAAAATATTAAACAGAAAAAAATTTGAACAACGGGGAAGGGGGGGGAGGTTGGAGCGGGCAATCTCAGCTGCGGGAGGCGCGGCGCGAGCGTACTAGGAGGGGGGGGGGTTGGAGCGGGCGGGCGTGCGAGTCCAGCTGCGGGAGGCGCCGCGCGAGCGTACTTGGAGCGTGGGGGGAGTGGAGGTGAGCCGGGCTGCCAAATGAAGAGAGAGAGAGAAGCGGCTTGGATTGGTTGGCTTGTGGGATTGTGACATCAGCAGCTGGTGAGTCCCGTTTAGATTTTAAAAATTGAGTTGCGTTTGAGTTTAGTGATCAATTTTACTCAAAATCTGGGGAAATAATTGACCATGGAGTGGATATGCGAATGTAAAAGTAAAATCGCTAGCAAAATGGTAAAAATGTCGTTATTTTTGCGTGTGGTTTTGGCGGAGTAACGAATCAAAGGCAAAAAAAATCAAAGGCAAAATCACACACACACACACACACACACACACACACACACACACACACACACACACACTTTTAAAAGTATATAGATATATACTAGACTAAGTGGGACCGGTTGGGTCCCAGCTTCACATGGGAGGGCTGGTCCCCCAACGCAATATTCCACCTCTCCACCAATTCCAATATTGCTGGCCAGTGGGGGGAGGGGGGCTTTCTGTAGCGCTAGCATGGTGTTGTGGGCTGAAGGGACTGGTTTCCAGAGGGCTAGTATGGACATTGTGGGCCGAATGGTTACTTAGGCTGGCAGCTCAGTCACTGAGCGCACACACGCTCACACACACACACACACACACTCATACTCACAAACACACACACACTCATACTCACAAACACACACACACATTCACTCACACACATACATACACATGCTCTCACACATACTCTCACACACACACACATCCATACACACACACACATCCATACACACACACGCATGCACTACAAACACACACACACACACACACACACACACACACACACACACAAAATACTAAAATGCCAAGTAACTTCAGAACGTGTTGAATATACAGTGTGTAAAACAAATCTTTAAAGCATGCTGTACAAGCTGCTGCTGCTGAAGCAAAATAACATTTAACAAACACACTCACCATAGAGCAGTAAACATAGAAACATGGAAACATAGAAAATAGGAGCAGGAGGAGGCCATTCGGCCTTTCGAGCCAGCACCGCCATTCAAAATGATCATGGCTGATCGTCCGCACATCGGTCCCGTCGAAAACTCATGAATTATTAAGCAGCGCCTGCACTCGCCGCCATCCCGCTGCTTGCCACGATCCGTAAATGACGCACTCAGCGCCAGCATGCCACTAACCAGAAATGACGTCATCAGCACCATCTTGCAACCAGGCGAAAATCACAGAATGAGCGGCAATTTTGAAATTAAACACAGTTCTGATTCAATAACATGTTTATTCACTTTATCCATCCGAAAACTGTTGCTGAAATCCCTTTAAAAAACGGCAAGCAATTGCGGGAAAAAAACACTGAGCAAGCAAGCAAGCAAGCCGACAAAATACACATCAGTTCGCTGAGCAGCAATTTAAAAAACGCCAAGCAATTGCGGGGAAAAAACACTGAGCAAGCCGACAAAATACACATCTGTTCGCTGAAAAGTACATCGAGGGGACTCACCATGGAGTAGATTCGCAGCTCGGAGAGCCGTGATCTTCTCGCTTCCTGGGTCTGGCAGAGACTGTGTGAGGCATGACACTTCCGGGTTTTATAGTCCCTCCCCCTGCCGCCAGCGGGGGCAGCAGAGAGAATGGGGAATTAAAAAAAAACATTAATATCTCTCTCATTTTTCAACGATGGGAAAAATCCTCTGGTCCAGGAAGGCGGAGGGGGGTTCTGAGCGAGGTGGCCAAATATGACGGCCGTAGGTGACGACATTCGCTCGGAAATCGCAGCACATTGGCCAAAAGCGGTCAAGATCAGACTTTTAGTAATATAGATGTGAGGATCATTTCCTTGGGAGTGTGAATAGATGGAAACGCAATTCACATATTAGGCTTGCATACATTTTAAGCATCCATATATTTGACACCTGTCATAATTCAGAAACAAAAGAGATTAGGTTTGAATTTGGAAAAGCCAGTATTTGGAAAATGCAATTAAGAAGGTGTGCTAGAGAGTAAGAAAACTATAATAGTATAAAAACAGCAAATGTTGGAAACATTCAGCAAATCAGGCAACATTTGTTGATAGAGAAACAAAGTGAACATTTCACAATTGGAATTGGGAGAGAGGTAAAGCCACGGTGATATGTTGAGTTTTATACTGAGATACTAAATATTCAAACTTCTAACATCTATCGTGCTTGCATACATTTTAATGATAATTATCCTTTAGTCCTTTAGATGAGACATTAAACTGATTGTCCTCTTGGGTGGGCATAAACGATCTGCGGCACTATTTAAAAGAGCTGGGAATTATCCAAGAATTCAACTTAATATTTACATCTCAACCAATGTTACTGAAACAGATGCGCTGGTTATTATCATTGCGTTTGCTGGAGTCCCTTATGTCCAGTTGGTTGCGATAACCTATTGATTAATGGGATGTGGATCTTGCTGACGAAGTCAGCACTTTTTGCCTTATCCTTAAATAGCAGCCAGTCATTTGACTGATTTGGAATAAAACATCATATACACTCCTCAAGATACACTGACATTTACATATTTATAATGCTGATGTATTATTTGCAGAGTGTTGAAATGATAAACTGAGTTATTTGTGTCTATGAACCATCACAGTCCTTTTGGTCAAAGGATTCATGTCATGTTAAGTCAGGAATTTGTGATTTTGATGTTGATAATGAAGGGTTGGCAGTATATCTCCAATCATGTATAAGTTGAAGGGGATGGCCTGCCATGCTTTGTCCTGCCCCTCCACTGTTCTAGCTTTCTTTCCGCCCAACCCTGCATTCAGTCAGAAGGGTCCTGACCCGAAACGTCACCTATCCATGTTCTCCAGTGATGTTATCTGATCTGCTGATTTACTCCAGCATTTTGATTGTTTTCTTTGTAAACCAACATCTGCAGTTACTTGTTTTTACGTTTTGACTTGAAGATGAACGTCGAGGAGTGGCATTCCAATGCAAAAACTAACCTTGTATTTTTAATACGGTACTTAGTACATGCTGTCAAAGAAATCTCAATGAATTGCTGCTGTGCACCTTGGAGATTGCAACAATGGAGTGCCTGTGCTTTTGATTTTGCAACAGTGACTACATGTTTAAAGTACGCTTGGAAGTATAGAACAGACAGCCAGAACCGTTTTGGGGATATCAAATGCTGAGTGCATAGCTTTAAGATGAGAGGGGCAATGTTTAAAGGAGATGGGAGGAGCAAGTTTTTTTTTACAGAGGGTGGTATATACCTGGAATGCGCAGCTGATGGTGTTGGTGGATGCAGGTACAATTGTGGCATTTAAGAGTCTTTTGGATAGGCATATGAATATGCAGGGAATAGAGGAATATGGATTATGTACAGGCAGATAAGAGTTGACCTTGGTATTATGTTCAGCACAGGCATTGTGAGCCAATGGGCCTGTTCCTCTGCTGTGCTGTTCTATTCTATTTCTATGTTAAATATCTAAAAGAGAATATTAAAGTCACTCTATAAAATCAAATGTATTTTAAATGTACATAATGCCTGTTTTCCATAGGCCTTTGTCTCTGAGTACTCCTATGAACTCTGAGCCCAGTTACTGTTGGAATATATCACCATGTAACCTTTGATGTAAAAACAAAGGGCTTTGGTCTAATTTCTCATTCAAGATTTGGGACCTTTAATATTGTAGAACTTTGCTGGTGTCGCATTAAAATGTTTTCTTGGAACTTGGTTGTGCTTATTTCTTGGTAAGTAACTGGTTTCTCTATCCTAGGTCAAAGTCAAGAATTCTACCAATTTACTATAATTGAAACTATTAAAAGTAGAAAATGTTTGCACGTGATAGAGGGTGTGGTTGCATTAAGAAGTAATATGTACAAGGATATTGTCATCTTCTATAGTTCCTTGGGGAGGCCTTGCTTGGCCCTTAGAAAAGGCCAGCTCCATCTCATCTATTGATATGAATGCATGGAAATGTTGCTCCTGCACTGTTTTTCCTGGTTAGATCCAGCTCGCTTTTGTAGAAGAGGTTTATAAGTGAGCATCATAGTGATGTTTAGATAATGCTGTAGTTAAGCTACTGGCATTTTGCTAAAGGTGTGAGGTGCAGCAACAATCCTAAGTGTGGGCGAGTGTACACAATCATTTGAATGTTAGCTAAGATTTCTGAAGAGCAGTGCATTTGGTGGAGAATGACATTTGAGGCTACATTTATTTATGATCATAAAACTTGTTGTGACACTGCAGCTGGATTCTTGCTATTTTACTCTATTTAAAGAAACTCTTTGTATAGACACATCTGAGATGCTTCAATGTGCATCTGCAAGTTGTTATTCAGATGGTGTATTCTGTAGGTGGTAGTCATGGTTGATTGTACAGGCAGCTGCCAATCATACGTCAGTCTGTTTATATCTGTGACTTAATACTGATCTAAGCACAATAGTCAGGAGTCCCTTCTGCTGAATCACTGGTAATGTATCACTTTGTGATATGACCACTGACAAATGTACAAGGCATTGGTATTTGTTTATTATGGTCACAAGTATCTAAGTTTGTTTTGTCATACTATATAGTCATAGAATCACGCAGTGTAGAAACAGGCCCTTCAGCCCAACGTCCCATCTACGCTAGTCCCACCTCCCTGCATTTGGCCCAAAGCCCTCTAAGCCTATCCAATCAAAGTGCCTGTCTAAATGTTTCTTAAACTTTGCCATTGTACCTGGCTCAACCACCTCCTCCGGCAGCTTGTTCCATAGACCCACCACCCTTTGTGTGAGAAAGTTACCCCTTAGTTCCTATTAAATATTTCCCCCCTCGCCTTAAATCTATGTCCCCTGGGTCTCGATTCCGCTATTCTGAGCAAGAGAATCCGATCTATTCCTCTCATGATTTTGTGTTCTATCCAGGTAAATCATCAGTATATGATTATAATGAAACCATGCATGAGTACAATAGATAATGTAAAACGAGACAGGAAATAGGATGCAGATTAAAAAACAGTGTAATGGCCGTAATGAGGTAAATTGGGAGGTCAGAAATAGTTTATGCGAGGTCCTTTCGAGAGTCTGATAGCAGCAGGGAAGATGCTGTTCTTGACTTTATTGATACATGCTTTCAAACCTTTGTATCTTCTGCCTGATGAGAGAGGGGAAAGAGGAATTCCCAGGGAATGGGTGATCCTTGATTATGTTGGCACTGGTTTCAAGGTAACAATGGTGGGGTGGGGTTTGTGAAAAAGCAGTGCGAGCGGGAGGCTAGTTTTTCTGATGGACTGGGCTACATCCACAACTCTACAATTTCTTAATGTCTTAACAATCCAAGCTGTGATGCATCTTGGTAGGATGTTATCTATGATGCATTTCATGTCATAAGGTCATGTGATAGGAGTGGAATTAGACCATTCGGCCCATCAAGTCTATTCTGCCATTCAATCATGGCTGATCTATCTCTCCCTCCTAACCCTATTCTGCTGACTTCTCCCCATAACCCCTGACACCCGCCTGTAGATATTGGTAAAGAATCATTGCATCTCATATGCCTATCCGTGATATGCCATTATTTATGATTATCTCCTGATGATAATTTGTCTGAGCACGGAACATTGTGCCAGTAGAGACCTTTTCTATTATCCTCTGAAAGTTTTCTTTAAGCAGGTTCAAGCCTGCCAATCAGCCCGAAGAAGTTACCAGATCCAAAACGTTGCCTAATCATTCCCTTCACAGATACCGCCTGACCCGCTGAATTACACCAGCAATTTGTGTTTTGTTCAAGCCTGCTTTGACAGCATTGGGTTTTAAACCATGATAGATTAAAAGCAGTGTCCTAACTATGTAGGAGTTGTACTAAGGTGTATTGTCTGTGGTCTCAACAACAATTGGCACTGAAATAGAAAACAGCAAATGCTGGGAAAATAGAAAATCAGCTGTAATGACACTGCATCTAGATTCGTCACAGACACACAGCACAGAAACAGCCACTTCGACCCAACTTGCTCACGACAACCAAGAATCCCCATCTACACTAGTCTCCCCATGTTCCTCTAAACCTTTCCTATCTACATACCTGTCCAAATGCCTTTTAATCCGTGTTATATTACCTGCTTCAACTACCCATAGTTCCGTACACCGGCCAACCTCTGTGAAAAGGTTGCCCCTCAGGTTTCTATTAAAGATACTGTGTTGTTCCTTGAACTTGCATTGGACACTGCTGTAACAGTGCAGGAGGCCACAGAGAGAGATCAGACTAGGAGAGGAATGGAGAATTAAAGAGGCAGGCAACCAGAAGCTTGGATCTCTCCTGCTGACTGAGCACAGGTGCTTTGTGAAACAATTGCCAAATCTGCATTTGGCTTCTCCAATGTAGGGGGACACATTGTGAATAGCTAATCTGGCCCGTATGAAGCTTTTCAAAAAGGGGGGTGGTATGACAGGATTACAAAAATGTTATTTAAAATAACGTGTGTGCAGCGCAGATCATGAGAGCGAAGCCCCTCGCGGCCGGGGTCCAGGGCCCACTTAAGCTCTGGGGTTTTAGATACTCTCTGGTGCATTCTGAACCTTATTCTGGAGCATTTTTGCACTAAATTTCTGACCAATATTTCAGAAATAATTGTTTGAGTCAAGAGTAATGACTGGGTGGAATGGGATGATTGGGGTCATTGTTGTATACATTTTTAAAATCAAGAATTGAAGTTGTCCTTGTTTTAATGATCAAGTTGTACTGTTATAAAATGTTATGTAAAATGTTATAAAGGTGCATGCAAAAACTGCAAATAAAATACTGTCAGTTTTTGCAGTAAAGAAAACCTTTTTTTAGAAAATGTTTTGTGAGTTGATTTGATTGCCTGTTGGACTGTGTTGGTGTGTGCAGTGCATGGTCCTCCTGACCCAACAACTTCACATCACATCACATCAATTTCAACATGGATTAGTGATGTGAATACAACATTTAGTTTGACTTCAATTTCCATCATGAGAATTGAAGTCAAACTAAATGGTGCATTTACATTACTATGATCGCTTTCAAACTAACCTATTTTACTGCCATACTATTATAACAAATTCTAGTTCCATGATGACTCATAAACAAGATCACAAATCACATTTTGAATTCTCAACCACAATGTGATTGTGAATAATTGCAAGCTGCCACGTTTCACCGAGCATTTTCTGTAATTTGGCTGAAAATCAGTATTTTGGTGGGGAAATCGGCATTTCTCACATAAATGCAGTAGAACGTACTACACAGATTTTTTGAAAATATGTATTTTGTATGCAACCTCATGTATTTTCAAATATCAGTATGGAATACTGAAAATCAGTACTGCTGAATTGTGAAACCATTTTTGAAATGTGAATTTATAATTCTTGATTTTGATTCAATCATATCATATCTCTATAATTATAAAACTCTGATCTTGGATGTGTGCGTGCGAGCATGCATGCGTGTGCATGCGTGCGTGCGTGTGTGATCATATCTGCTCTAAAAAAACTGCGCTTTAACGGTAAAACTTTTACATATTCTGGTAGAGATTTATCCCGTGGACTCCGAATTTGTCTTACCTGAAAAATTCATGCTTTATTTCTCGAGTTATTAATCAAAATGTTCAAAAATCTGAAAGAACTTAGAAAAAAAACCCGCCTTGCTTTGGCTGATGACGTGATGACATCACAATGGATCTGCTTTGCGCGGCCTGCGCTATGTTCCACGCCCCCCGACCACCACCCCCCCCCCCCCCCCCCGCTGCCCACTCCCTTCCTCCTCTCCCCCACATTCCTCCGCTCCCCCCCTCCCCTCTCCTCCCTCCTCCTCTCCCCTCATCCCCTCCTCTTCCTCCCTCCTCAACCCCCCCTCCTCTTCCCCCTCCCCGGCCTCTCTCCTCCCCTCCTCGGTATATCTCCCTGTGTCCTCCTGGGTTCATTTCAATTGTACCCAGATGTTAAATAGCGAATGTTAGAGCTCAACTATATTGAAATCTAACCTATGCTATGTAAATTATTTTTTATTATAATTCATTCGTGGTGTATGGATTCTGGTGAGCAAAGATAACAATTGCCCATCCCAATTGCTGTTAATCTCTGTGGCTGGCTGATCCTTTAATAATGCAGGTAACAGCTAACTAATGTAGATGTTAGCAAGCGGGTCACATTAGGTATTGATGGCAAATTTCTTTCCCAAATTGCTCTTTTACAACATCTTTATGGTTCTAAACGACGCAGAATTAAAATCTGCACCCATACCATGTGGAAAATTTTTCTACTGTTGTAACCAAAATATATTATGCAGACTCCAACGGTAGATTACTGATGCTAAATTTCTAATTCCAGATTTCTTAGTTTAGTTTAGAGATACAGCACGGAAACAGGCCCTTTGGCACACTGAGTCCGCACCGATCTGCAATCCCCGTCCACTAACACTATCCTAAGTACTAGGGACAATTTACGATATTTACCGAAGCCAATTAACTTACAAACCTGTACATTTTTGGAGTGTGGAAGGAAACCGGAGCACCTGGAGAAAACCCAGGAAGTCGCGGGGAGATGTATTTTCTGTGTATTGTGTTAACAGGCCAGTTATGCTGCTTCAAGTAAGAACTTTGTTATTCTGTTATTGGTATATGTGACAAATAAACAGTCTTATAGGGCCTGTCCCACATTTACGACCTAATTCGAGACCTTTCTTACTCGTGGGCATTCTTCATCAGGCTAGAAAAACGTCCCGACCTACTTGATGCCACGAGTACCTACGACTAGCACCACGAGCTACCTACGACCTCGTGACGATCATGCTGCGAGTATGAGTCAAGGGCAAACTCGGCAGAGGTCGTGAATTAGGTCGTGAAAGTGGGACAGGCCCTTAACTCATCTGGGCATGTTGCTCAACCTATTATATAGACAGAAGAGCTTAACAGTCCCTTAATCGCTACATGTTTCCCTCTATCACAGAAATTCCCTTTGTTCCACTAGGAAACCAAGAACCCATTGCCCCATCTCACCTATTCCGCTACCTGGACTAATATGTTTGCTCCATTTCTCAGTTCTGATGAAAGCGCTTCGATTTGAAACATTAACTGGTTTCTTTCCACTGACCACTTGAGGATTTCCAGCACTTTGTTTTTAATTCAGTTTTAATCAACAGTTTTAGTTTTGGTAGTTACTGCCGATCATGCTCCCATCACAGTAGCCAAGTACTGATGACCATAAATTGCCTTGGAGTCACAAGTGTATTCAGCAAGGTAGAGCTCAGTTCTTTATTAGCAAAGCAACTTAGAAAGTGATGTATCAAATAAACTATTGGGAAATTGAATCTTAAATTGCCTGCTACTATTTCATAAAGCATTTCTCATTTCATCATATGTAACTTGCCTCATTTTCTTTCTATCATAAACTAAAAATCACAGAATCAATATATGAAGCAATGATTGATTCAACTATGGGTCTTGAAGCATCGTGCAATGTTAAATCTTGTTAGAATATTTGAAGAACCTCACTGTCTTTTCTGTAAATGTAACAGTCATGTAGTCAAAGGAGTCATGTAAATCAACTGAATTATTATGTGGGCATAATGGGTCCATTTGGAAATTGTGTTTTCATTAAACTAAGCAGCACTTATATACAACTAATCTTTGGGAACATTATCATAATAACATATTCAGTCTTCTATAAGATTAGCAATTTCTATTATTTCCTTCTTGTAAGTTGTTGAATAGGCCGCTCATATGCTGTCATTAGCTATATCTGAAATAACCTACTGCTTTTCCCACTTCAGACCTTGCTCACAGCATTTTGTCCTTTAAATATAAGCAGTGTGATTTTAATTAGGGCAGTCTCAAGAGCCACCTGGCAATACATTCATCAATGTGACTGTCGGAGTATTTGCTTCCTTTCATTTATATTGCTTAAAAATAACACTTCAAAGCATGTTCTATTTGTATCCTTGACAACCATGTTAAAGCCTGGTTACAGTGCCCTCCATAATGTTTGGGACAAAGACCCATCATTTATTTATTTGCCTCTGTACTCCACAATTTGAGATTTGTAATAGAAAAAAAAATGTGGTTAAAGTTCACTGTTAGATTTTAATAAAGGCCATTTTTATACATTTTGGTTTCACCATGTAGAAATTACAGCAATTACATAGTCCCTCCATTTCAGGGCAACATAATATTTGGGACACAGCAATGTCATGTAAATGAAAGTAGTCCTGTTCAGTATTTTGTTCCTCAAAATGCAATGACTGCTTGAAGTCTGCGATTCATGCTGTGTGTCTTCTCTGGTGATGCTGTGCCAGGCCCGTATTGCAACCATCTTTAACTTATGCTTGTTTTGGGGGGTAGTCCCCTTCAGTTTTCTCTTCAGCATATAAAAGGCATGCTTAATTTTGTTCAGATCAGGTGAATGACCGTTTTTCACTTTGAAAAACTCCTTTGTTGCTTTAGCAGTATGTTTTGGATCATTGTCTTGCTGTAGAATGAACCGCCGGCTAATGGGTTTTCAGGCAATTGTTTGAACTTGAGCAGATAGGATGTGTCTATACACTTCAGAATTCATTATGCTACTACCATCAGCAGTTGTATCATCAATAAAGATAAGTGAGCCAGAACCTTCAGCAGCCATACATGCCCAGGCCATAACTCCCCACCACCATGTTTCAAATTAGGTGATGGATCTTCGGCAGTTCCTTCTCTCCTCCTTTTGTGATTAGTGAGCTCACCAGTGCTTTCTTCTTAACGATGTTCCAAACAGTTGATTTTGGTAAGCCGAAGGTTTCGCTGATGTCTCTAACAGTTTTATTCTTGTTTCTCAGTCTAATAATGGCTGAATTGACTTTCATTGGCACAACTTTGGTCCTCATGTTCATAAACAGTAATAAACGTTTCCAAATGTGATGGAAAGACTGGTTGCTGAGAGCTCGCTTATACCTGCATTAAGGAGGCAATTAAACACGCCTGCGCAATTACAAACGCTCGTGAGCCATGTGTCCCAAACATTATGGTGCCCTGAAATGGGGGGGACTATGTATAAACACAGCTGTAATTTCTACATGGTGAAGCCAAAATGTATAAGAATGGCCTAAATTAAAATCTGACAATGTGCATTTTAACCACATGTGATTCTTTCTATTACAAATCTCAAATTGTGGAGTGCAGAGGCAAATAAATACATGACGGGTCTGTCCCAAACATGGCAATACATTCATCAATGTGACTGTCGGAGCATTTGCTTCCTTTCATTTATATTGCTTAAAAATAACACTTCAAAGTATGTTCTATTTGTGTCCTTGACAACCATGTTAAAGCCTGGTTATGTTTATTATTTACCTTGGTGCTTTTTTTCCAGTCATAAAACTTCTTGCAGTTAACATCCAGGGTGTTTCAACTGACTTCAGATGGCCAATTTAGTGAATTATTGTCGTACTTTCCAAGTCTGAAAAGTTTCCTTATACTGGTGTTGCCTTACCAGAAGTTTTTTATGAACAATAAAGATCGGGATGCCATGTTGTGTGAAGCAAGTTTGTAGTAAAATATGAGCATCAATTTTGTTCATCTGTTTCAATCAAATAATGCTTAATGCCAGGCAGTAAAGACATTAGCCTATCCCATGTCCTCTTCAATTCATCAATAATCTGCACTTGTCTGAGAATGCAAGTGAAAATGCAGGTCATTCGTGAATAACCAATGGTGAACCTTTGCCATGCACAGTTCAAATTCCATAAATTTAGTAGAAATAGCAGCATATTCAATTTTATTTGGCTATTTTCTTCAAGATGTTTACCCTTTAACTTGATAATAGCAAATAAAAATACTTAAAGTCTAAAAAAATAGGAAATAGTATCATAACTTTGAAAAGCTTGCCATTATCATTTTGTGTATTACAGGAGACTAGCTGACAGGGTCAATATTCCCAGTGCTTCATCGTCAATATTTTTACATTAATGAGTAAAGACTAATATTAAAACATCCAAAGTATACTCAGCAGGTTAGGTCACATCTGTGGGAATAGTGCTCGTGTTTTTGGTTGGAGGCCTTAGTCAGTACTAAGACATCCAGATCATTCCAGATGTTAAATAGCAAATGTAAGAGCTCAACTCTATTGAAATCTAACCTATGCTATGTAAATTATTTTTTATTATAATGCATTCATGGTGTATGGATTCTGGTGAGCAAGGTTAACATAAATTGCCCATCCCTAATAGCTGTTAATCTCTGTGGCTGGCTAGATCATTTGATAAAGCAGGTAATAGCTAATTAATGTCTATGTTAGCATGTGGGTCACATTAGGTAATGATGGCAAATTTATTTCCCAAATTGCTCTTTTAAAACATCTTTATGGTTCTAAACGACGCAGGATTAAAATCCATACCATCTGGAAAATGTTTTCTTCTATTAAAAAGATGGTGGAATATATTTCATGACAATTAAGTGTGTAGCATGAGTGACACAAGATTTACTGTGCTAAAAATAGTTTCATATGTTGTCATATTCAAACATATTTTGTTGCTTGTTATAACATGGATTATATTATTTTAGTCTGAGAGATAGGACTAGCAGTAGTTTTTTTACATCATTGCATCATGGCAGGAGTTTGCTGAAGCAGTTTTGTACCTTATTGTTTTAAACAGGTGGCACACAACGCCTCCCTCGCACTGTAGGAGCATCCATGGCAAAGGAACTTATCTTTTCTGGACGAGTGGTTGATGGCACTGAAGCGAAAACAATTGGTCTGGTCAGTCACGTTGTGGAGCAGAATGAAGCTGGAGATGCAGCCTATCACCGAGCATTATCCCTTGCAAAAGAATTTTTACCTCAGGTACATAAATCCTTTTAATATTTTTCTTGTTAAGATTGTTCAGTATATTTTCCTAAAACATACTATTATATTTTAAAGAATTTATAATACCAAACAAAACTACGTTACCAGCAACAGGATGGCTAGGACATGGACCCAACCGCAAATTACCGCAAAGTACTTCTGTGAAGTTCATAGATCAATTTGAAACGCCTCTGACAGTGCAGCAGTCATTCAATACTCTGCAGAACTGACAACCTATTTTTTTGTGCTCAAGATTCTGAGCTTGCTAATAAATGTGGGGCTCAGTATTAACATTAACCTTAATAACACCTCCACAATAGCCACTGGAGGGTTACTTACAAATGTGGACAATGATCTTCAGTTAAATGTGCTCTTGACTTTCATTTTTGCAGTCTTTAATGGGTCATAGAAACACAGAAACATAGAAAATAGGTGCAGGAGGAGGCCATTCGGCCCTTCAAGCCAGCACCACCATTCATTGTGAGCATGGCTCATCGTCCGTTATCAATAACCTGTGCCTGCCTTCTCCCCATATCCCTTGACTCCACTAGCTCCTAGAGTTCTATCCAACTCTCTCTTAAATCCATTCAGTGATTTGGCCTCCACTGCCCTCTGTGGCAGGGAATTCCATAAATTCACAACTCTCTGGGTAAAAAAGTTTTTTCTCACCTCAGTCTTAAATGACCTCCCCTTTATTTTAAGACTGTGGCCCCTGGTTCTGGACTCACCCAACATTGGGAACATTTTTCCTGCATCTAGCTTGTCCAGTCCTTTCATAATTTTATATGTTTCTATAAGATCCCCCCTAATCCTTCTAAACTCCAGTGAATACAAGCCTAGTCTTTTCAATCTTTCCTCACATGACAGTCCCGCCATCCCAGGGATCAATCTCGTGAACCTACGCTGCACTGCCTCAATCACAAGGATGTCCTTCCTCAAATTAGGAGACCAAAACTGTACACAATACTCCAGATGTGGTCTCACCAGAGCTCTATACAACTGCAGAAGAACCTCTTTACTTTTATACTGAAAATTTCCTGCTGTACCTGCACGGCAACTTACTGTGACCGGTATACAAGGACACCCAGGTCTCTTTGTACCTCCCCCTTACCTAACCTAACCCCATTGAGATAATAATCTGCCCCCTTGTTTTTGCCGCCAAAGTGGATAACCTCACATTTATCTATATTATACTGCACCTGCCATGCATCTGCCCACTCACTCAACCTGTCCAGGTCCCCCTGCAACCTCCTAACATCCTCTTCACAGTTCACACTGCCACCCAGTTTTGTGTCATCCACAAACTTGCAAGTGTTGCTCCTAATTCCCTCTTCCAAATCATTAATATATATGGTATATAGTTGCGGCCCCAACACCGAGCCTTGCAACACTCCGCTCGCCGCTGCCTGCCATTCTGAAAAGGACCCGTTCACTCCTACTCTTTGCTTCCGGTCTACCAACCAATTTTCTATCCATGTCAACACCTTACCCCCAATACCATGTGCTCTATTTTTAGTCACCAGTCTCCCGTACTGGACCTTATCAAAGGCTTTCTGAAAGTCTTGATACACTACATCCACTGGCACCTCTTCATCCATTTTACTTGTCATATCCTCAAAACATTCCAGAAGATTATTCAAGCATGATTTCCCTTTCATAAATCCATGTTGACTTGGACTAATCCTTTTACTGCTATTAAAATGCCCCATTATTACCTCTTTAATAATTGACTCCAGCACCTTTCCCACCACCGAATTCAGGCTAACTGGTCTGTAATTCCCTGTTTTCTCTCTCGCTCCTTTCTTGAAAAGTGGGATAACATTAGCTATCCTCCAATCCACAGGAACTGATCCTGAATCTATTGAACATTGGAAAATGATCAGTTCAATAGATTCACGATCAGTTCATCCAACGTCCCTGTGAGGTTTTGAGGCACTTGCATTGTATTACACACAGTTTATTGCACTGAAGAAAGGCATTCAGCTGTGATTTGCTCGTCTTCGTGTTTGCGCTTCCATAATCCTCTTCCCATCTTTATTTCACCATCAATATATTTTACATTTCTTTCTCCCTCACAGTAATCTATCTTACTTTATACGCATCTGTGCAAATGACTTGAAATACTTGCAATTATATATGTTACATTTCAACCACTTTCTAGGCAAACAAATTTCAAATGAATCACTTATTAGTGAGTTCTATTTTTGACGGGTTATGGACTTCCTTCAATAGGAACTATTGGTGTGTATAAATTCTTTGCTGATGAATGTTATTACAGTTTTGGATTTGATTCAGTAAATCTTATTTGCACCTTCTTCAGTAACTTTGTATTCTTTCAATAATATGGAGACAAACGTTTCAGTCCATTATGGTCTGTGCATGATGAATGTAACTTGCTAATTAGAATACAAAGTGCTGGAGTAACTCAGCGGTTCAGGCAACAACTCAGGAGGACATCGATAGGCAATGTTTTGGATCGGGCTGCTTCTTCAAACTGATTGCAGTGGGGGGAAAGCTGGAAAAGAAGTGGGGACAGTACCGAGCCTGGCAAATGATAAGTTTGTACTTGTTAATTTTTCATATTTTCATATTTTTCGTGGAGTAGTAAGTAGCTCTACTCAATAGCCAAAAATCTGTAGTCTCCTTTTTGCTCTGGTATTTTATTTAATTCACATGTTTAATCGATAATGTTTTATTATTAACGTTTAATGTTTTATGTGTCATTCCTAACTGTCACTGTATGTCATATTGTCACTTGCAGGCGGAGCACCGGCTGCATGTGAATTCCTTGTATGTGAATACTTGGCCAAAAAACGTTCATTTCATTCATTCATTCATTCATTCATTCATTCATATCTGTCTCTCCAAAATGAACCCCAAGCTGTGTTTACTTTTAATATGACCAAATCTGCATCCAGCATCTGCAGTTCTTTCTTAAAAATTAGCTTACAATGCTGTTTCTAGGTCAACCCCATGAATACACTAATTTTCCATGGAGATATGAGATTTTTTTACTTAGCAAAATATTGAAATTATACCTCTAATTCCAAACTATAAGCTAATCATACAACAGATGACCCAGTAGTAAATCTTTGAACATTCTGGACATTCCCGGTTTTAAACTGATTTATCACCTTTAACTAATACACTCAGATTTCCATTTCATAGATGCTTTGCTTATATTTGTCCACTTGTTTGTTGACTCTGCTGTACTTTTTATAATTAACATTATTTAAAAAAGGCTCCCTGAGTGAAAATAAGAAGCTTGCTTTTATAGTTATTATTGTTGTGATGTATTCTCAGCTGTGAGAGATAGATGGAACCTGCCAGCACAACCAGGTAAGTGTCTCTTTTAATCTCATTGAGAGATGCAGCACAAGATCATTTAACGCAACGGGTCTGCACCGACCATCAACTACACTAACATTCTACCACTCGCCTACTTGCTTTACAACAGTCAATTAACTATTCAATTGGGATGTGGAGGGCAACTAGAGAACTTTTGGAAGCGCAAGAGACTGCAGATGCTGGAATCCCAGGGATCAATCTCGTGATCCCGCCATCCCAGGGATCAATCTCGTGAACCTACGCTGCACTGCCTCAATCACAAGGATGTCCTTCCTCAAATTAGGAGACCAAAACTGTACACAATACTCCAGATGTGGTCTCACCAGAGCCCTATACAACTGCAGAAGAACTTCTTTACTCCTATACTGAAATCCTCTTGTTATGAAGGCCAACATTCCATTAGCTTTCTTCATTGCCTGCTGTACCTGCATGGCAACTTACAGTGACCGGTGTACAAGGACACCCAGGTCTCGCTGTAGCTCCCCCTTACCTAACCTAACCCCATTGAGATAATAATCTGCCCCCTTGTTTTTGCCGCCAAAGTGGATAAACAGACTACTGGAGGAATTCAGCGGATCATCCAGCATCTTCAGTCATGTCTCGAAATGTTGTCTGTCTGTTTCCCTCCAAAGATGCTGCCTGACCAGCTGGGTTCCTCAAGCAGTCTGTTATTTTTTGCCTATTGGGGATTCCGCAAAGTTTTAAAGGTGCTGCTAAGAACAAAGACTTACTTTCTGGAAAACTTGCAAGGTTAAATATCCCTCCTGTTACTTCCTGGTATTGTAGAGTAAAACATAATTCATATCGTGTTTAGGAGAAGAGTTTTTGGTCTGTTAGAAAATTATTTAAAAAAATTAAACTGCAGTATGCTTGCCCCTTGCTGATCAAATGTGTTTCAAGACAAATAATCCAATGAGAAACTGCTGCTCTCAATTATTATTTGAAATAATAAGGACAATGCTTTGTACATATTTGATTAATCAATATGCTTGTTTATCACGTGTGTCTAAAATTTTTTAGTTAAATAAATCTGTGTTAATGATTTCTTGTATTTTTAAGGGACCTATTGCAGTGAGATTAGCAAAACTAGCCATCAACCAAGGCATAGAGGTAAATTATGTTTGTCTATGCTTGTCTATTATTTGTCTTATCAACTACGGATTCAATAGGAACTGTTATTTTAACTAGGCTATTCTCAGTCCTGTACAAGTACTGCCCATCCTATTTAGAACTAAAATTTAACAATGATAAACTCTCAACTATAGTTTTAGGGGATGCATCAGGAATTAGTTTACATGTCAATATTGCTACGTTATTTCATTTATGGGTTGCACAAATGATGTAAGAAGTTTATTTACAAATTAATTCTGATGGAAATAGACTGGAGTTGCAAAGCCTACATCTGATTCACAAAGTGCCATTATCATATTAATTTAATCTGGTCATTCTGTTGTTTTATTCCCAAGGGTTTCTAGAATAGTTTTGGTCAAGGGATTCTAAAATTTATTCCTAGAATTCTCTTATATTTAAGGAAGAGAATTCTAGGATTTCAATTCTCATTTTTAAGTCCTTTGTTATCTGTCCGTCAGGCAGGCAAGACTACTTTTGTAGGTCAGGCAAAAATGTACTTTGGGCATTATAAGTGTGAGCAAGACATACAATAAACCATAGCATAGCCACTTTGATATAACATGCACTTGCATGTTTTCTTTCATATAGATCCAAGATTTTAAGGTTTTTTTGATAATCTTTCAAAAGTTCACTTTTTTTATTTTTCTAATCTTCCCTATTCCATTAATGTGTCAAACACATTCTCTTGAATCTGACGTTCTTGCACAGACTGTAGCAATTCTTGAATGTTTATGTTGGGATGGCATAGTGAAAGTTTCACACTTCATTGGTTTGTGTTTTGCTACCGTTTGGTACTAAAGGTGGAGAAACATTCCTTTCTCCGAAGAATGCTGCAAATACTTAAAGATTCTAATGTTGGATTCAGATGATAAACTGGACACTGTGTCCCACGGCTAACCAAGCTTTCCTTTTATAAAAAGAAAAATAAATATAACCAACTGAATAAAATCTTATGGAATTTGCAGCACAAGCAGGCAGTCAGCCCACTGGTGCACATCATTGATACCTCCTTCTGCGAACTTGTTCAGGTTATGTTTCTATTGCTTTCTTCACCTTGCTTTTATTTAGCTTCTCCTTAAACACACCTTTACTGATCTATCTGCCATTGCTTCTGCCAGTGAGATTTCATCTCATGTCCAAGCCAGAACTACCAAAAACAGAATGTTACCGACATGTAGAAATATTCAACCATTATTAAAGATCTATTCATACAGTTAAAGACAGCTTTTTATTCATTTTACAATGTTGAAAATCCGGCACTAAAATACACTCAAATATTTAAACTTTGATTTCAAGCGTTATGATGTAGCTTCACTGTTTGCATTTGTCCCCATTTGTGAGCCAGAAATAGTCTTGCACAGTTTGTGCAAATTCCCCATTTGGAGTGATACAGAATTATTGTAGCTGCAGACTCTTTACTGATTCTGTAAACCAGACCTTCCTGGCAAGAGGCTGTTGAAGCTTTCCATAGTGACAGGTCCACTCTCACTAAGTTTCCTGCACATGAGACATGTTAATTAGTTAGTTAGGAGAGCAGAATGGAGATTATGTGGTTGCAACCAAGGCTCTAGAATGGTGTGTGTAAATGGCTTCTAGACTCAGTACGTGATTCAAATACATCTTTAATTAGCACTGAGACATAACAGCATGGAGGATGATTAGTTGTCAGTACATCCTGGCAAATTAGACACGGGGGCGAAAGTAAATACAACATCAATCTACAGTGTGTTGCTTACCTGGTGGTCCAGGATATCTCCAAGGACATTCTCATGGGGGAGGGTGAGCAGCCAGGTCATCATGCACATTGACACAAATGATGGGTAGGAAAAGTGATGAGAGTGAATGCAGGGAGTTAGATAAAAGGTTAAAATGCAGGACCTCAACGGTAATAATATTAGGTCATAGTGATAGGAGCAGAATTAGGCCATTCGGCCCATCAAATCTACTCCGCCATTCAATCATGGCTGATCTATTTCTCCCTCCGAACCCCATTCTCATGCCTTCTCCCCATAACCCTGACACCCATATTAATTAAGAATCTATCTCTTCCTTAAAAATATCCATTGACTTGGCCTCCACACCCCTCCACAGAAGAATTCCACAGATACAGATAATTTTCAGATTATTTGCAGTGCCTTTTGCTAATGAGGGTTGGAATAAGAAGATAGGACAGTTAAAGGTGGATATTATGACCAGTAAGACTCAAAGGGAAGACAGACATGTAGAGGTTAAGGAAGCTCCAGGTTAAGGAATATAGTGAAACTGATGGTGTGTTTATTTCAACACAAGGAGTACCATGCGTAAAGCCAATGAACTTAGAGCCTTGATCAGTGTTAGGAAAATGACAATGTGGCAATTTGGTTATGAGAGGGACAAGACTGGCAGCGCAATGTTTCAAACATGATAGAAAGGTTGGCAAGAGGTTTGAAGAGTCGCTCTACTATCAGGTAGAATGTCACAGCAGCACTCAGAGAGAACATACTGAATTCGTCCACTGAGGCAATTATGGATTGAGCTCAAAATTACGATTGGTGCAATCACTGATGGGATTGTACTATAGGCCCAATAGCCAGCAGAAGGTAGAGAAACAGATATGTAGACAGACTATTGGAGATATGCTAAAGGACCAGGGTTGTCGTACTGGATGACTAACTTCCCCAAATTTGACTTGGACTTGATGTTTAATGTTAAACATGTGAGGAGGTGCCTGGTTGAACTCACTGAGATGGATGATAAATAAGTGTTCATTATGTGTTTTTTAAAAATTTATTATATGTTATGACTGCAAGGTAACAAAAATTCTGTTCAGATCGAAAGGTCTGAATGACAATAAAGGAATCTAATCTAATCTAATCTAAAGGCTGAGACATAGTGAAATTTGTTTAGGTGTATCCAAGAGGGTTTCCTATGTTCATAGTCCAAATGTATAGGAAGGAACTTCAGATGCTGGTTTAAACCGTAGATAGACACAAAATGCTGAAGCAACTCAGCAGGACAGGGAGCATCTCTGGAGAAAAGGAATGGGTGATGTTTCAGGTTAAGACCCTTCTTCAGAGTCCAATTCAAGGAAGGACCATTCTGGACCTTGTACTGGGAAACGAGCCTAGACAGGTAACTGGTATTTCAGTAGAAGAATATTTTGGGAACAGTGATCACTCCTTCAAATAGTTATGAATAAGTATGTCTGGATCTTGGGGGAAGGTACTAAATAGGGGTAAAGAAGATCACAGCATGTTTAGGCTTGAGTTAGGGAGAGTAGATTCAAGCAGTCGTATGGGCAAGTTCACATCTGATGTGTGGGAGTTGTTTAAAGGCCAACTGAATATATAACTGTAGTCAATGCCTACTATGTTCTGTTGTGCTATGCAAAGACATAATTTCATTGTCCTGTCAGGGACATATGACAATAAACTCTTTTGACTTTGACTTTGATCAAAGTTCAGAACTGGCATGTTCCAGTAAGAGGAAAGGATAAGGGTGGCAAGGTAAGGGATTCTTCGATGACCAAAGATGTTGTAAATTTGGTCAAGAAGAAAAAGGGAGCATATAGGAAGTTTAGAAAGATGAAGTTAGATAGGAGCTATGAGGAATGTAAAGCACACATGAAAGAACTCAAGTAGACAATTCGTAGGGGCAAAAGGGGCCCGGAATTGTAATTGCTGAGTTGTTTCAACAGAAAATCCCAAGGCTTTTTCTACGTGCATTAAAAAAAAAGTGTAACCAGGAGAAAGTAGGGTTGCTCATTCCTCTGCATGGTGTTAGAAGATGTAGGTGAGGTACTTAATGAGTAATTTGCATCTGTATACACCTAGGAGAAGAACATTGATGACAGTAAGATCAGTGTGGCGAATACTAATATGCTTGGGCAGTTTAAGATCAAGATGGTGGTGCTGTTGAGGTTCTTGAAGTGCATTAAGATGGATAAATCCCTGAGGATTGGATCGATCCCAGGTTATTGTAAGAGGCAAGAGATATGTAGACAGATTATTGGAAAAATGCAAAAGTACCAGATTTGTCATTGTGAGTTACGCCAGCATTTTGTGTCCATGTCATTCATGCTATTTGATAAAGCTAGTGCTGCCTTCCAGCGCAAAGTATGCTATCCTGCATGTCACCACGGTTTGTGTAAACATCCACATACGATTTAAATATAATAGGGCTTCTGTTTTTTACCAGCCTTGTCAATAATGATCTTCAAATAAAATGTAGACTTCCAATAAATTCCCAGTGAGTGGATTGCTACATAAAAGTAAATACCATTGGCCTGCAATGACCTGCAGCTCCATTTAGCAGCTTTGGCTGTACCCACTTTCCTGAAAATTATTTATTTCAAAGAAAATAAGGCCACACAGCATTTAATTCTTATTTAGGTCAGTAAATAGAGGACCACACATGCTGTTCAGCTCACTCATCTAGTAGCCTAACTATTTAAAGCATTTAAAAAAAAAGCAATACCTGGGAAATAATTGGTTTTGTACATTGTTTCTTTTTAAATGTCACAAAAGTCGTGATGAATTTGGTATTAAAAAAAAGAACACTTGTACTGGTAATCACCCGTTTTGACAGTTTGTGATCTATTGTAACTGTTGTATTTGTTGTTGCCAGTTCAAATAGAACTACATGCTTCAATTGAACGGTTCAACAAGGGGACTACCTATGTAGCTGCACCTCTACCCAAGGTGTTCTATCTGGAAACTATTGGTACCAGGGGAACTGTAGTAATGAATTCCTTTGCATGTTCTTTGAAAACAGTTCACCTCTAATATCTCCCTGCAGCAGAACAAATCAGCCTTCTACCATATTTTGTAGAATGGTAAAAATCAATGTAGAGTGGTTGTCTACGGAATAGAAAGTCACCTGTGTGTCATATTGCAAAATGTTAGTTTCTTAGTTGTTGTGTAAAGGATTCCCTGACAGATTAGGTTTGTTTTGTGTTAAGTGGTATCACAAATGTGGTATCACAATTCTTTCCATCATGTTGTGCAACCAATGAAAATAAAAGGAGTTAATGAGACAGGCAGCAACTGGGATGGTTAATTAATCTATTATCTCAAGCACCTTACATTTACATTATTGTAAAAAAACTTTTCATAGGTATGCAGGATAGGGTGCCTCGGTGGCTGTTGAGGGGTAAGGTTGATAATTTTATTGCTGGGTTTGTTCAATGCAAATCAACTAAACAGAGGAACAAGAAGATGAACTGAATGGTAGGCCTCTGGGGAGTATTGCAGAGCAAAGAGATCTAGGAGTGCAGATGCATGGTTCCTTGAAGGTCGAGTCGCACGTAGATACTGTACAGTGGTCAAAAAGGCTTTTGGCACATTGGCCTTCATCAGTCAGAGTATTGAGTATAGAAGTTGGGAGGTCATGTTGCAGTTGTATAAGACATTGGATAGACCGCATTTAGAATATTGTGTTCTGGTCTGGGCACCGTTATAGGAAATATATTGTCAAGCTTGGTAAGGGTTCAGAGAAGATTTATGAGGATGTTGCCAGGACTAGAGGGTGGGAGCTATGTGGAGAGGTTGTGTAGGCTGGGTCTCTATTCCTTGGAGCGCAGGAGGATGAGGGGTGATTTATAGAGGTGTACACAATCATGAAAGGAATAGGGTAGATGCACTGGGAATAGGGTAGAGTCTGTTGTGCAGAGTAAGGGAATCGAGGACCAGAAGACATAGGTTCAAGGTGAAAGGGAAAAGATTTAATAGGAATCTGAGGGGTAACTTTTTCCCACAAAGACTGGTGGGTGTATGGAACAAGCTGCCAGATGAGGTAGTTGAGGCTGGGATGTTTAAGAAACAGTTAGACAGGTACATGGATAGGTCAAGTTTGGAGGGATATGGGCCAAGTGCAGGCAGGTGGGACCAGTGTAGTTGGGACATGTTGGTCAATGTGGGCAAGTTGGGCTGAAGGGCCTGTTTCCACACTGTATAACTCTATGACTCTCAGAAAGAGAGCCTGCAGATTCTGGAATGTTGAGTAAAAACATCTGCTGAAGGAACTCCGAGTCAGGCGGCATATGTGGAGGGCATTGAACAAATAATGTTTTGGGTCAAGATCCTTCTTCCAACAGCAATCTCCCCTCACCTCCTTCAAACTGAAGGAGACGAGGTATGGAATTATATATGGGTCTAGGTAAAGAGGGGATAATTAGTAGATGACTATGGTGGGGGTAAAGAAGGTGAGAAAAGGCTCCAAATGACACAAAGTAAGGCGGGAAGTGAAATGTAGAACCGGAGGGAAGGATGAGGGAGGTTGAAAGAAGTTAAATTATGGATCTGGAATGGTGGGTGATGATTGGATAGAGGAGAGGAAAGAAAGGTAGTCATTTTACCTGAAATTGGAGAATACAATGTTCATGTCATTTGAGTTGTGGGCTACCTAGGTGGAATGTGAAGGTGTTCTTCCAGTTTACGCATGGCCTTATCCTGGCAATGGAGGGTCAAGGAAAGATAGATCAGTTTAGGAATTGGAGGGAGAATTAAAATGGCCACCTACCGCAGTCTCCAGCTGGCCCAGTGATCAGAGAGCAAGTGTTTGGCGATGTTCCTGCCAAGCCTACGCCTTGTAAAGATTATTCATGCTCAAATAGGATAGAATAAGCATTCATTAATAATGCAAGCAAGGCTTGCTTATATATGCGTAAGAGGAAGAGTTTAGTTTATTGTCACATGTACCGAGGTACAGTGAAAAGCTTTTTTTGCATGCTATCCAATCAGCGGAAAGACAATACATGATTACAATGATTACAGTGAATAACGTTTAATGCAAGGTAAAGCCAGCAAAGCCCAATCAAGGATTGTCCGAGGGTCACCAAAGAGGTAGATAGTAGTTCAGCATTGCTCTCTGGTTGTGGTAGGGTGATTCAGTTGCCTAATAACAGCTGGGAAGAAACTCCCTGAATCTGAAGGTGTGCTTTTTCACACTTCTATACCTTTTGCCTGATTGGAGAGGGGAGAAGAGGGAGTGGCTAGGGTGCGACTCGTCCTTGATTGTGCTGCTGGCCTTTCGGAGGCAGTGTGTGGTATAAATTAAGTCCATAGAAGGGAGGTTGGTTTGTGTGATGGCCTGGGCTGCGTCCACAATTCGCTGCAATTTCTTGCGCTCTTGGATGGAGCTGTGATACATCCTGATAAAATGCTTTCTATGGTGCATCTATAGAAGTTGGTGAGAGTTGTAGGGGACAAGCCAAACGTCCTAAGCCTTCTAAGGAAGTAAAGGTGTTGGTGTGCTTCCTTGATCGTTGCTTCAATATGGAATATCACTACTTCTGCACCGTCAATGCAAACTGGGGAAAGTGTACCGCTTTGCTTCCCGAAATCTATCACTATCTCCATTGCCTTACTGGCATTGGGAGAAAGGTTGTTATCTAAACATCAGGGCATGAGGTTCGCAATCTCCTTCCTGTACTCAGTCTCATCATTATTTGATATCCAACCCACACTGGTGGTGTCATCTGCAAATTTGAACATTGAATTTGATTTCTACATGGCTGCACAGTTGTGGGTGTACAAGTGGAGTAAAGAAGGGGGCTGAGAACGCATCCTTGCAGAGCATTTCAATAAGGTTAATGACATCAGAAGATGAACTAATAGAATATAGAATAAAATGAGTAATTACGCCAAATTTTAACTGCCATGTCAAATAATAAAACTGCAAGTACAAGTGAGAAGGGTACACAAAAGGCTGGAGAAACTCAGCGGGTGTAGCAGCATTTAAGGAGTGAAGGAGATGGGCGACGTTTCGGGTCGAGACCCTTCTTCGACTCAGTACAAGTGAGAACTTGGGTTGTATTTCAGATTTTTGCTATGGGAGCCGTTGGGCGGATTACTTCGAAAAGAAGCTTCAGTTTATTTTACCAAGTCATTCTTTTCTCTACCATCGTTCTCCCTTCATCCCTCTTTCTTTTCTTTAATTTTTCTTCCACTTATTAATACTTATTTCTTTTTCAGGTTGATTTGAAAACAGGGTTAGAAATAGAAGAAGCTTGTTACGCTCAGGTATATGCTTAAAGTTGTCGGTTTACTCTGTTTTAGCTGTGTATTCTTAAATGACATTTCCCCCTAAGTATTTGTAGCTTATTGTCAGGTTTACTGAGATATATGACGCACATTGTTATGCTTGCTATCCTGGCAATTCATACCATACGAGTACATCAGGAAGTTCAAAAAAGAAAATAAACAGTGCCACAGCTAAACTCTCCAACATTCACACTCATTTCTGACCATGTCAGCATTTCAATTCACACTTGAGATTAGAGTGCAGTAGGTACACTGACTGCCAAAATGTAAACTTTCTCGTCAATGCGGTGAGGTTTTGAAGAGTTATTTGTTGTCCTGCCAACATATCTTGCATGTACAATGAGCTTCTCCTTCGAAACGCTGATACTTCTTACGTCAAGCTCATCTATTACAACAAAACTTTATGGAGTAGGGAAAAGCAAACAAAATAATCATCTTCGTAATTGTGAATACAGTTTACAATTCCTGAACATTTATTCTATGCAATGTATATTAGTATCCAAGAAGTTGGCTGGATCGTTATTGTTTTGACAAGTAATTTCAAAAAGTTTGGATTATGGAATAATAGATCATGGAAACTGAGCCCTTTGGCGCAACTTGTCCATGCTGATCAGGTTTTATCTATTACTTATCCCTCCTGAAGTTTAGCAATATTGAATAGACAAAGCTGTGTCCTGTAGTTGTTTTCATCATTGCTGTCTGCTTTGTCATTGCAAGCTCTATAAACATACAGGATATTTAATTAGCGAGTCTGTATAAAAATGAGCTGCAGCACACATTCAGCCAATTTTTTGTGGGGAGGAAATAGATTAAAGATGTTCAGTTTGCTTTTGAAGCTGAGTTCAGTAACAGTGTTTTTGATAAATTCTTTCCTAGAAAGTCAGCAGCAAGAGGAAATTGCATCAGGAGTGATCACATCATAACGGAATTGTTCTTAGTCATTAGTTATTAAGAATGGAAACGCCAAGGAGGATGTTTGAAAGCCAAACACAGATTTAGGAGTCGAGATGTATGGAGTTTTTATAGAGATGAATTCCAGAATTTTCACGATAATTATTGCATTTAACATTATTAGGCTGCAAGAAAAGAAAAAGCTTTTTGGAGACTAGAAATTGCAGATTTTTTAGTTTTGTTTTAAGATACAGCACAGAATCAAGTCCTTCGGTCCACCAAATCCACACCAACCAGCGATTTCTGCATATTAACACTACCCCACACACACTTGGGACAACTTTACATTTATACCAAGCCAATTAACCTGCAAACCTGTACGTCTTTGGAGGTAGACACAAAATCGTGGAGTAACTCAGAGGGACAGGCAACATCTCTGGAGAGAAGGTATTGGTGACATTTTGGGTCGAGACCCTTCTTCACATGTCTTTGGAGTGTGAGAGGGAAGCAAAGAGGGGGAAAACCCATGCAGGTCACAGGGAGAGCGTACAAACTCCATATGGACAAACACCCGTAGTCAGGATCGAACCCGGGACTCTGGCGCTGTACGGCAGAAGGTCTACCCGCTACACCACTGTGCCGCCACCAAATGCTGGAACCTTGAGCAAAAGACAATGCTGGAGGAAGTAGAGTCTTGACTCAAAACTCTGTCCCTCCACACATATTGCCTGACCCACCAGGAATGAGTAGGTTAACCTATGATGACCGTTTGTCAGCACTGGGCCTGTACTCGCTGGAGTTTAGAAGAATGAGGGGGGACTTCATTGACACATGCAGAATAGTGAAATGCTTGAATAGAATGGACTAGTGGACAGGATGTTTCCACTAGTGGTAAAGTCTAGGACTAGAGGTCTAGAATTAGAGGCCTCAGAATTAAATGACGTTCTTTTAGGAAGGACATGAGGAGAAATTTCTTTAGTCAGGGGGGAATTCTTTGCCACAGAAGGCTGTGGAGGCCCAAGTCAGTGGATATTTTTAAGGCAGAGATAGATAGATTTTAGTTTAGTACAGGGGTCATAATCTCTATGGCAGTGGTTCTCAACCTTGTTTGCCCCATGCACCCCTTTCACCATATGTCAGAATGTCATTCCACCCCCTCCTTTCCAAGATTATCTGCATAAAAATGTGCATTCCAAATAATATGCAAAGGCAATAAAAAGATCAACATTCTAACAGTTTGAGTTTGCTAATCTGTGGTCCCAATTCCCCCCCTGAAAACCTGAAATCCCCCCCGGGGGGAATTCTCCTCTGGTTGAGAACCCCTGCTCTATGGGGAGAAGGCAGGAGAATGGGGTTAGGAGGGAGAGATGGATCACATGATTGAATGACTCTAGAGCTCTAGGGGCTAGTGGAATCAAGGGATATGGGGAGAAGGCAGGCACGGGTTATTGATAACGGACAATCAGCCATGATCACAATGAATGGTGGTGCTGGCTCGAAGGGCCGAATGGCCTCCTCCTGCACCTATTTTCTATATTTCTATGAATGGTGGAGTAGGCTTGATGGACTGAATGGCCCAATTCTACTTCTATCACCTATGACATTATGACCTAATTCAATCACTGTTTTGCTCAAAATCTTTTGTGGGTGTGTTCATATATTTGACTATAAGCAATACAGAAATTATGACGAGAGCAGTTTTTAAAGTTTCCGGAATCTGCTTCATTCTTAATATGGTGCTTTACTTTCCTAGTTTTACAGCGAGTCTGAAGTCAGAATCTCAACCTATTTTTTTTTAAATTGCAGGTGATTCCAACAAAGGACCGAATTGAAGGAATTACCGCTTTCAAAGAAAAACGACTACCCCGCTACACTGGGGAGTAAAAGTACACATCAGAAGCAGCATGTACAACGAGAAGAAAATATTACTATTTATGGTGTTTTCTATCTACGGTATTCAGATGCTACGATGAAATACTGTTCAACAGCCATAAGTGTATTATCTCAAGAAAAATGTGCAGAGCTACTGTACATTTTATTGCATATTAAACATTTGCTGCTATACAAATTATTTGGGAGTCATATATGCCCTATGTTATGAAGCATAAATATTGCATCTGAAATCTATTTCTCCTCATGATTCAGAAATAATTTTAAACAGTTGTAAATGCGAGGAATGTAAGAATAATAATTGGCATATTTGGACCTTGAATATGTATCAGTACTCAATAGGATTGTAGCTGGTTTATATTCCAACCCCATATAAACATGTTGTGATGATATTTGCACATTGTTTTGAATGAAGGGGCATGAACGATTTATCAGCCTGTGTATCACTCTTGTGCTCTTAATGCAGCTTTATTAAAATGTTAATCAGGTTTTACAAGTTAGTATTGATTTCATAGATCAAAACATTTTAAACATATTTCCTTAAAATCTGATTGATATGGATAAACATACAATTCAGAATGTCTAAACAAACTTTTTTAAATTTGAAAATGGAGCAGAGTTATCAACATTGATAGGAAGAAATTTGATTTTATATGACAATCAAATAAATAACTTTTATGCAAAGTACATTATTTGTTACATTTCTGTTCTCTTGCCATTGCTGCAGGATTTAGAGGCTGCAGGATTTAGAGGCATTCCGCAAAAACGGTCTTCATAAAGTGGCAGTTAAAGTATCTGCTGCACCAAAAAATTATACTTATCTTATCGAGTCATTCAGCACAGAAAATGGCCTCTCAGCTCAAATCACCCATGCCAATCAAGCTGGTCACATTTGCCTGCTTTTGGACATATACCTCGAAGCCTTTCTTGCCCATATACCCAGCCAAGTATCTTTTAAATGTTGTTATTGTACCTGTCCCAACTACTTCCTCTGGCAGTTTGTTCCATCTACATACTACCATTGAAAATTGAAAAAGTCGCCCTCAGCTTCCTATTCATTCTTTCCCCTCTCACCTTAAACCTGTCCTCCAGTTCTTGATTCTCTTACCCTGGGAAAAATACTCTGTGCATTCAGCCCCTCTCTGTTCCCCAGAGCTGCTGCCTGATCTGCCAAGTCACTCCAGCACTTTTGTTATTTTGCCTATCTATTCTCTAAGATCACCCATCATCTTCGTACGCTCCGACAAAATTAATTCTCCCTTTCTCAAGGTCTCCCTTTTGCCCAGGCCCTCAGGTCCTGGCAACATCCTCAAATCCTCTGTGCATTCTTTCCAGAGAATTTATCATCTTTCCTATAGCAGGGTGATGAAAACTGAGCACAATACTCGAAGTGCAGCCAATGTCTTGTACAACTGCAACATGATGTCCCAGCAATGGGCCCAGTACCGATGCCTGAGACACACCACTAGCCAGAGGTCTTCAGTCTGACAAACAACCGTCCCCAATCAGTTTTCTACATTGAGGCCAATTCTGCATCCAGTTAGGTGTACCAGCATCTGCAATTCCTTGTGTCTAAATGTGTACAGAATCAGCTCATGTTAGGATACAGACTGAAGGGTCCAGACCGGAAATGTCACCTATCCATGTCCTCCAGAGATGCTGCTGAGTTACTCCAGCACTTTGTGTTTTATTCTGTGTATTGTCAGCTAGCTCTCACTGGAACCTTTGCAATCTAACCTTCCTGAGCAGCCTACCACGTGGAACCTTAAAGGCCATGGTGACGTCCATATAGACCATATCTACGGCCTTGTACTCATCAGTTTCTTGGTTACTACTTCAAAAAACTTTAAATTCGTGAGACACTATCTTCCACACACAAATCCATGCCAACTATCTCTAATCAACCCATCTTTCCAAATGCATATATATCTTAGACTTCAGTATCCGCTCTAGTAATGCATTTTTGTATTAACAATGATGATGTGATGCATTAATTAGTAAGATTTTCTCCCTCCATGTCTTAAGCTCTTCAAAAATGATTGAGCATCAACATTGAAAAGAATAGTTGTAGTTTTTAAAGTGGGTGAGAAAGAACTTGAGATTCTACACATTGTATGTCTAATCGGGTGGTGGGTATATGGAACAAGCTGCCAGATGAGGTAGTATAACATTTAGACATTTGGATAGATGCATGGATAGGAGGTATTTAGAGGGATCAAATGCAGGCAACTGGGACTAGTTTAGATGGGGCATCTTATTCAACATGGACAAATTCAAGCCTGTTTCTGTGCTGTATGACTACGATTTAGATCTACCAATCTGTTGCCAGCTATTGCACCACCCCTTTCCCTCACCTCTTTTTAGCACCATTTCCCCTCAACTCCATCAGTCAGAAGAAGGGTCTCCACCCAAAACATCATCCAGCCAATTACCTCCACTGAGCTCTTCCAGCTGTTTGTTTTTTCACACCAGCGACTGTTGTGTAGACCTAATATGAACCAACAGTTAAAATGAATTACTTCATAGTGTTGTTCAATTGTCTTTCCGCTCCCCAAGCAATCTCTAAGTTGCGCTGGAAACTAATAATTGTTATTGGTTATATTTGCAGCTTTCAATATTTTCCACTAAATTTTGAAATTAATGTTAACATCTATTATATCTTGAAGCCTAATACGTCAGTGTTTCATTGGATCTATAGAACCTTTTGTCTTTTTAGGTATATATCTGCACAGACAAATCTCACTTCAGCAGAATATGGATGGATGGCTTATTCAATGACAGAATCCAAAGTGTAAATACATATGAAATAGTAGAACTAATCAATGCCAAGGTTGTTTTGTTGGACTAGCAGACAAAATGATATATTTCATGAGCATTGCTATTTCCAAAAGAAATAAAAGCTGTCTAAACAGTACCAGTAATGTGTGGATAGTGGGAATTGTATGAAAAATTGTTATTTTAGGCATGTTAAGAATGTAGTTTGATCTACTGACACCTAAATCAATAATCCTCTGCAGCAGCTAGTTGAAAACTACACCACAAGAACATGTTATTGCATAGTTCTAAATTTGTGAATTTGTCAGCATCCAGGACTTGTAAAGTTTAGCAGCAAGTATTTTGGTCGCTTAGATGCTGCACATCATGTTATTAAACACGTGCAATAATTTTCTTGTCACTTCAAAAGACTCCTACTGTTTGATTACTTTCTAATCTCCACAGGCAAATTTTAACAGTGAATCCGAATCTGCAATTGAGCTCAACTGAGGTATGTAGGTACGTTGATTTCCTGATCAATCTCCAAGAATTCACCAACATTTACTTTGGTTACAAGATAAGTAATCAATAAAAGTAAAATTAGTCTAGTTTACTTCACTACCTGCTCCTTACAGATGAGTACTTGCACATAATCCACACAACGCGAATCCACATCATGGAAATGAGCAGAATCCAAAAGTACAGGTTCAGAATAATTAAAGCTGTGTTTATGCAGATGCTATGCTGTCTGCACACAACCACGAGTAGACATAAAACAAACTCATTAGATAGTGAAAAATAAAAATGTGGATTATTTTTAAAATCTTTTATCCTGCATTTTACATTTGACCTGATAGAAATTTAAAGTCCATGCCACGTCATGGAACCCATGGTTTCTTCACCACTAGAATGTGTAGCATTTAAGCACCATACCATGTCAACATAGACTATTTTTCATATTTCTATGAACTTTAAATAATATTATTTAAACAAACTTTAATTGAATGTTTTAAATATTGACTAAATTATAGACTATCTTCCAGACAAATATTTGGAAAATTCTTCAAAATTAGAGTAAATAATGCACATCTGAAAGGCAGTAATATTAGTAGGGCTTGAATTTTTAGTGTTTTACCAATGAAACCAACATAACAATCCCCAAAGGCATATTTGGAAAATATATATACATTTCCATTGCCAACACTGCTGAAATAAATGTCAACCATCCAAAATTCCCATTTGCTGTTTGTATACTACCAGTGACTTCAAAACTTGCATCTGCCCTAAAGACAGATCCCATTTTTTTGGGGTGTGATTTTCTGCCATTGGTGTGATGATGGTGAAAAAATTGAGTTAAAAAGCATAGGCAGAAAGAAAGCATGCAATCAATGGTGTGTTGTTAGTTATATGAAAGAAAAAAAAAGAGTATTTTATCAATGTAATAGTTAAAGCCTGAACTAATCAGAATACCAAAGACTCGTTACTTCTGCTAACATAAGCCAACCCACCTGTCAGCTTTCAGATCACCCGAATAGTATTTCACAAAATATAGTAAAATATCAAAAAGTCCATACTCGTGTTCCAGTACACTACTTAGCTCTTTGACAGAAAATGTAACTCAAAGAAAAATGAGTATGTCATTCATTAAGGTGTTAGAACAATGTGCAATTACTTAATTGGCCCTGAACTGCTGTTTCTCAAAAGTGCCCCTTGCAGTGGGAATTCCTTCATATCCCCACCAGCTTCTCAGCAAATATTTATTTGCAAGGTTATTTGCAAATAGCTATTTGCAATGCAGTGAGAGCATGGAAAGTAAACCAATAAATATTATTCCCTAGGGATCTGACAATAAACATGCTATCTGTACTCTGGCCAGTTGACACAAACATTGAGGAATTGCTCACAATTCAAGGTTAAGTGGCTGAATAGTAGATATTTACAATAGTGGAAAACAATGGTTAAGAAGTTTCCCCACAATAGTCACACTATACTGAGGAGGAGACCAGCAAAATAGCTATTTCATAGTATTGTTCATTGGTGCCAGTGCTGATTATTTGACAAAATGGATGCACATCAACTTGCTAACATGTTACCTTTCTTTGGCAATGGATTATTTCTGTGGGCAAGGTAGATCTGAGATTCCAAAGTTGGACATGGAACTTCAGACGTCAACCAGCAATGTGTGATCTCTGAGCTTAGCAGTTTGACTACTAGATGATTGCAAATGGTTGAATGACGTTTTGAGTTATAAGTGTGCTAAGCTTTATGTTCAATTGCTTCAGGTACCCTAAAAATTAAATGGGTTAAAATAGTAAGATTAAATGAGAACTTACCAGTTTGAAGTTTGATCTTTATTTTATGAGGCGTTACGATGAGGGATTACGTGAAGAAGCCCCGCCAGAGCGCCTACGCGTCATACTTCAAAGCAGCGGCGTGAAATCACAGTAACTACAGAAGACAGTCAAATCTTTGCTGGAGCGGTCAAACTGTAACTTCCTCATAAAATAAATTCTCGTTTAATCTTACTAGTTTACTTCGGAGTCACGTGAAATACTCCGAATTTCGGTTCACACAGGATAAACAAATAATGTATTGAACATTGTTTAAATTATACAATGAACGTCTTTAACAATAAAAGAACAGTAATAACCCCTCTTTCGCAGGGGAAATTACAAAGGAGAACTCAAACAGAACCCAAAACAGCATGCCCAAATCCTTCCATTGCGAGGACAAGTTTATCATAAATCGTGAAGAAAGTTCCTTCACTGGACCATCCTGCGGTGAGGATTTGGTCTAAAGGCACGTCCTGTGCCTTTGCTGCATACGTTGACGTCGCCCTGGTGGAGTGAGATTTAAACACATCAGTGTCTACTCCAGTATAATGCAAACCTGTTTCGGCCATCTAGAAATAGTTAGTACTGACACCTTTGTATGAGGTTTTTGTGGCTGATGAGCATCGCTGTTTCAGAGCCTCTGAGACTCTTGATGACCTTGATATATTGACTCAGGTGCGTAACTACACATAGTCTTAGGTCAATGGGGTATACTTTAAGCTTATTTTGGTTCCAGCCATCCCTGGCCTGCTTTGTTTGATTAGATCTTATACATAAAATGTAATATCTACAGAAGAATGCATGCTGTACAGTCGTAACTTTTGCAATATTTGGACCCATTGGGCTGACACTAGCACCATGAACATGACCACTTTGAGCGTTAACTTCTGAAAAAGCAGAGATGTATTTGGAGCCCATTGTCGAAGCAGTGTGAGAACTATGCTCACACCCCAGATTTCCGTATATCTAGGTCTGGGAGGGTTTTTGGTAAAATACCTCTCATGAATCGGGCCACCAATAGATGAGATCCGACAGAGTGTTGTCCGGACCCTTGCCCTAAATAGGAGGACAAAGCACTTTGAGCACTATTAATGGCACTATAGCTTAACTGCTCGTCAAAATGCAATGTAGCAAGGAACTCCAATACATCCGGTATGCCTGCAGTATGATAAGATATATTTGACTGTAAGCAGAACATCTCCCATTTCTTAATGAGATACATATTGTTTTTTAGTACTATCTCTCCAGGCCACCATAATCACATCCACTGTCCAGGCCACAGTAATCACATCCGCGGTCCTACTCGATAGTCCGAGTCCCTGGAACAGTCTGGTCAGAAGATATAAATCAACAGATTAATACGATCATGTAAAGGGTGACTCTCTCCTGTCCCAGGGTGAACCAACAAGTTGCTGCATTTGGGGATAGTCATGAATGGCTGTGTCATCAGTCTCAGAACCAATGGGAACCATGGCTGTGTGGACCAGTTAGGATCTACCAAATGCCTAACGCGTAGTCGTGCTCTATTTTGGTGATACATTGACTGATGAGGCAGAATGTGGGAAAAGCTTAAAAACGTACATCGCCAATGTAGCGAGAATGCATCCACCGTTACTGCCCCTGGATCCGGTTCCCATGAGATGTATTTAGGTAACTGGTGATTTAACCTGGATGCAACATATCCATGTCTGACTATCCATAACCGGCTGACAATCATTTTGAAACTTTTGGATTCAGCATCCCTTCTGTGTTGTCATTGAATTTACGTGACCTGGTGTCTGCCACGTTCACATTATCTCTATCTGATAGGTAGATATCTGAGACCTAGATGTTTCTCGTAATGCACCAGTGCCAGATGAGGTTAGCCAGATTGTCACATAATAATGTGACCCATGTGATTGATATGCAACAGCTGTGGTATTGTCAATCTGAAGCTGAACATGTAAATCATGTATTGTTGAGCAGAATGCTTTTAGGCCATAGAATGCACCCAGCAATTCTACGTAGTTTATCCCATGTCTCCCCACCCCGAAGCACTCACATCAGTTTGTAAACTGAAGGTTATTGAGTCAGAATGTCTCTAGTACATCATGAGACATTAGTTATCCACCACTGCAACTTGGCGGTAGCTTTGGCTGACAACTGCATTGGTCTATTGAAATGACTTGCATGTTCTTTTAGTGCTTGTTCAGCTCGTTGCACATTCTGATAGTGCAGAGGTCCGAACTGTACTGCAGGGAAACCCGCCAGTAATTTACAGAGATGCCAAGTTCCCGGATTCGCCGTATTTTATCCCGGCGAAATACTTTTTTACGGTGTTCCGGCAGCCAAACATGCTGTTACGGACACCGCCTAGTGGCCGCGCGTGCGCAGTGGGGGAGGGTTGCCGGGCCCTAGTGACCGCGCGTGCGCAGTGGGGGAGGGTTGCCGGGCCCTAGTGACCGCGCGTGCGCAGTGGGGGAGGGTTGCCGGGCCTGGCGCGATTTCGAGCCACGCCACGCCCGGCCCAGATTTTTAAAGAAGGAACTGCAGATGCTGGAGAATCGAGGGTACACAAAAAGCTGGAGAAACTTTTCCCGCTGAGTTTCTCCAGCTTTTTGTGTACGCCCGGCCCAGAGCCCGGGCGGCGCCGGCCCGCGTGATCAGCGGCACTTTCTTGCCGCCAGCCGGCCGCTCGCGGCAGCCCCATCACCGGGCCTCCCCCCCACTTTCTTGCCGCCGCTGATCGCGCGGGCCGGCGCCGCCCGGGCTCTGGGCCGGGCGTACACAAAAAGCTGGAGAAACTCAGCGGGAAAAGTTTCTCCAGCTTTTTGTGTACCCTCGATTCTCCAGCATCTGCAGTTCCTTCTTTAAAAATCTGGGCCGGGCGTGGCGTGGCTCGAAATCGCGCCAGGCCCGGCAACCCTCCCCCACTGCGCACGCGCGGCCACTGAGGCCCGCAACCCTCCCCCACTGCGCACGCGCGGTCCCCCCCACCCCCACCCAGTGCGCAGGCGCAGACCCGCCGGCAACCATGCCAAGTGCGCATGTGCCGCACCCGCCCGCCGGCAGCCCGCTGATCTGCACCAGTGCGCAGGCGCAGACCCGCCGGCAACAACTCCAGGTGAGTTACGGAGAGAAGTGCATTTAACCCCATTTGTTACGGACAAATGGGTTAAATGTTACTGTGAATTAAATTTAGGGTTGGCATCTCTGAATTTACCAATCACATTGGTTACTCATCGGATGGAGGGTTGTTGTTCATTAACCAGATTCCTACAGGCCTTCATAATTTACAGTTTTGGCCGTAGGCAAAGTACTGACATGTTAGTTAAATCAATGATGAACCCCAAATAGCCAATCATTCTAGACGGTACTAATTTGGATTTAATTAGATGGGTGAGGAACCTAATCTCTCAAACAGGTGTTTGGTAACTGAACACAATTCCTCAATTGCTTCCTGAGTTTACCTATGATGAGAAACATCATCCAAGTATGCCATTACAATGCGACTCTGAGCACGGAGTAGCCCTGATACTGGTTTCAACAATTTTGTAACTAACCTAGGGCTGAGGTTAACCCATTGAGCAAAACTTTAAATTGCCACAGCTGTCTCATCCAACTAAATTTCAAGTATCTACGGTATTGGTACTGAATAATATGCATCTTTCAGATCTATGGATGCCATATAACACCCTTTTGATACCAGCTGCTTAGCAGTACTGAAAATTCCAGTTAAAACATTTTTTATACTGGACCTAAGAGTCGGCTGGTTAGGTCCAGAATGACTCGACACCCACCATCGTTCTTTTGCCTGGGGAATAATGGACACAAATTCTTGAGGCTGATATGCCGTCCTTTCCATTACCCCTTTTTTGGAATAATATTCCAATTTCATCATTCACCTGTAGAATTTCTGGTATTGAAAACCCAATACCCGACTAAGTGTATTTTGTACGGGTGGAGGTACTTCCGAGATAAACCCCATTCGAGACCCCCGGATACAGTCCAGTATAAATAGATCTGATGTTGTGCAGCACCATGTATCATAGAACAATAGCAACCTACCCCGACCGGTGACTGAACCTAGAGGATATATCCTGGTTGAGTCCAGTACTTGTACCTCCATGGTTGCTGGATTCCTCGGACTCCTGGCCCTGTTTGGGGTGTGCATTTAGAGCATGCTAATGTTTTGGTCCCTAAGTAATGAACGTATCAGACATTAAACTGATAAGCACAGATGCTACACTTGATCTTAGCCAAAAACCCCGAAGAGCGATACGTGTAGCTGGGGTCGCCCGGCTTGGTACTTGACCTGCACCATCGTCTCCAGTTCAATTACACCTTCTCGTTCTGAAAGGGTATGGTTTTTGAGGCGGCATCCTGGTCTCAGGATGAGTTTTGATGAGGCCGATTGTTTTTGCCTCATCGTCCAGGTCTTTTCCTGGATATTAGAGGATCTGCGCAAGGCTGTGAACCGTGGGTTGAGTGTAGGCTTGATGGCTATTTAGTGAATAATTAATGTTCAAAATGGTCATTACACAGCAGGGTCCATATCCTGTTGTGTTTTGATAGTGGTGCCCTTGCACCATTTGCCCAAACGGCATTATTCCTGCTCCAACCAGTTTTTAGGACTTTCTGCAGCCTTAACTCATGCGCCCTCATGATGCGCCCTTTTAGAGCGATGCACAGTTAACAGATGTCTGATATCTCTTGTTTCAAAGTTTCATCCATTATGGAGTCCTGAAGCTGGAGAGAGGCGATATAATTAAATTGCTGGCCAGATTGTCATCCATTACTTCACCAGCTCCCGCCGGTATGGCAAACTTGCTGGCCACATCCGGCACACCTGGAGCATAGCTCATGTGCTTTGGTGTATGCACATAAGCAGTGACACCAAACTTCAGGGTCAGATTCTTCCTGCCCTGGCTTCTCCCGGCTCATGCTCACGGGAGGTATCATGCAGCCCTAAACAAGGAGTTGCTGTTATGGGTCCACATGCAGACTCGTAGGCCATTATCCTTCATATGTGTACAGCTCTTTTGCTATACGGACCTCTGCTAGAGGTTGCTGCTGAAAGCTGCTGGAGACCTTGGGGTATAAACCCCGGCTGGAACACCTCTTGGTTGATCATTTTATCTATGAGGTGTTCCACGTTGTCCAGTCGTCCCCAACCTTTTTTGGAAGGGGGAAAGTCTTTCTGACCTCACTCATCAGAGTGGACAGGCCTGGACAACTGACTCTTGGCCTGCCTCCCGACAGGAGTGGCCACTGTGCTCTAAAGCACCGGAGTTGCTGCCGCTGGCTGAACTGCCGGCAGCTCTAAAGTCGGCATCTCAAAAGCCGGCGTACACCCGCTGACCGCAGCCCCGCGGGTAAATTTTATTTTATAGGCGACACTCGCCTTACTTTCTCTGTTTTAATATTTTTTCCCTTTGGAAGTGTCCCTGCTAGCTCCTGTAACCAGCTTTACGGGACCCAGTAAACCGCAGAACGTTTAGAACACTTACCTGCGGGTGTTTTACTTACGACGCGCATGCGTTCTGGCGGGGCTTCTTCATGGAATCACCCACGTGCCTCCGAAGTAAAATGTAGAATGGTTCTCACTGGGTGAACAGTGAAACAACTGACAATTGAAGAATTTGGAGTCTGCTTTTTTTTTTAATGAAATAATTGCATTGAACTACTATATTTTAGCTTTGTGGACAGACAAAAGTGGATAGTACCTTGTAGACATTAAGTCATCATAGTGGGCAATGAGAAGCTTACGCCTGAATGGATTTCTCTGTAATCTGATAAGCTTCATCAGGTGGTATCTTGCCATGAATGTCAAACTCATGACTGATGCTTGGAAAATTTTACTTGGGCAACCGTGAAGTGCATTATCAAGTAGGGACTTTCCAAAAACCTGACTGAGATGAAGAACAAAATATGTGGAAGTCTCATAATTTTAAAATAGATAATTGCCAACGTTATTAAATTATCCACATATTCTCTGTTATTTGACCTTTATTCCAGCTGGAGTTTATTGCCTATGCTGCTGTTTTCTGTCTAATAATAACGGTTCTAGAAAATATGATTAGACAGACAGTGTTTTAATCTCTAGAATTTTGCTCCGTTTGATATTTTTGTTTCTGCATTGAATTTAAGTTTTCTGTGCATCGTACATACCATTTAACCACATCCTTCTAATATGTTGGTGAACTTGTGCCCCATACTATTGCCTATTTATGCTTTGTCAAAAACAAAGTATGTCATTTTAATTGCATTCTGTTATAATTCTTCTAATCCTATTTGAAAGTAATTTACTTGTCCACACAAATAATCTAGTTAGCCCTGGTGCATAGTCATCGTGTTAAAACTTGTCCATGCCACGACATCTCAAAGTCAGGTGCAGAGTCAAACACAACAATGGATCTGTTGAATTTCTACCTTTCCAAAAACTACATGGAAATTACAAGCTGCGACTTGCTGCCTGGTAAGGCCTTTTTGCTGGGTTTGGCCTGTCTTTATTCCTATGTGACACGTCAGGCTTTTGAATGATTAACAAAAGAATGGCACCTTTCCTTGTACTGATTGCAGTTTCAGGTATTTTAGTGGAAAAGAGAACGTGGACATTAGCCAAGCTCGGAATTCAACTCGGAGTTAGATTTTAGCAGGAAAGCACCAACCTTCCAAATCCTTCTTTTATTAAGGTATACAGTAATGCAGTTGCACAATACTATATGACTGCAAACCCAGTCAGGTGTAGTATCAGATTCAATGGAAGTGCCAGGAATGGCGAAAAATGATCAATTAATGTGGAGGTTTATGAGTAGAAGAGGAAATCGCTATTGGTGTTCTGAGACGAAGGAAAGGATGTGAAAACAGAATTGTGTGAAATGAAATCAGCATCAGTGAGAGACCCGATATAGAGAATGAAATAAATCATTGGGTGACAAAAATGAAACAAAGTGTGATTTGCCCCAACAGGCTTGGATATCTCCCTTCCACCTCCTGCAGTATTCCAAAAAGTACACTCATCCCCACCTTCCTATGCACATTTAGAAGATGCAACAGCTGTCGGCTTACTTCCAAAGGATTCTGTTCATTTTGCAAGCGTGAGCATTTATTTCAAGAGGGCTAGAATACAAAAACAGGGATGTAATGCTGAGGCACACGCATTTGGAGTGCTGTGGGATAAATTGAGGTATTTTTCATTTTTATACAAAATTTATCATAACCCTGAATAATTAACTAGGTCCACTTTACATAATACTCTCAATCCAGAGGTTTCTTTGCCACTCAAAACAAAAGGAGAATGTAAGAAATAAAACATTCAGATTATGAAACAGTAAAGATGTCAGTATTAACATTATTAAGGGATAAATCACTCAGCAACTAGTTCCCATTCATAAAAAGTTCATATTTATTCTCCCCTGTTTTCTTTCACATTTCTATGGTGTTTGATAGGAACAAGAGACAGCTTTTTGTCCTTTCATTTTGTTGGCTTTACACTGAGTTGAATATCCTAACAGTGGCTAACTGTTTCAGTCTTTACAAATATTCTGAATCCTAGTGGCTGAAGAGACACTGGTCCATATGCAGCACAACATAGTTGAAGCTGTATGAAAAAATAATTTGTGAAATTATTTTTTTCGCAGTAACTCATGTTGAATTTAATGCATTTCTCTTCCAAACCGCTGACCTTGAAGTACTTTTGTCCTTTCTAAATGCATATATTCCTGTCTCAGAGCTGCCCACGTTTATATGTTTGCGACTGGCCAGCTGGGTGTTTCCAACATTTTCAATTTTTATATTCAGCTTTTCTTTTGTTTCATAAAATGTAAGAAGTCAACGGAAAACCTCTGCTACTGTGTCCAAAGATTCTTGAAAATAATCTTTTCAAGAGTGGGGTGCAGAGGATGCACAGTGAAGGAAGAATCTTATCAATTCTGCAACTGCACTTTATCTTTCATGGTACCAATATGCTCCATCAAGACTTTTATTGCAAGCAAAGAACATATTTACAGTGCAGCTAGCTTCTGAAAAGACTAAGTTAAACCCAAACCGTACTCATGGGTAGTACAAGGGCTTTATGTGCATACTCTCACTGCACCATTTGTTGCAATGGTTGGGGCCCAGGACCTAGTGGAATTCATTTCAATTCATTTCACCCAAAATATTTTGCATTTAGTATGTAAAAATAGCAGCAGTAGGAAAAACATCAAAACTATCAAGGATGTATGGATTAAATATCATCTTCCACGTTTTCCCACCTGGATCCTGATATTTAATACTATGCTTAATACCCAAATACAAACACACATTTTATTCATCTTAATTAAATAATTTTTTTATTCTTCAAAACTCTAGAAAGCACAAGGCCATTCTAATTACTCTCTCTTCATCGGGCAACATGTTTATACCAGAAATTAATCAGGTCTTGGCATTTGTTCTCTCCTCCTTCTCCAAACCACACCCACAAACCCACCACTTCCTTTTTCTCGAAATATTATATTCTCTACTTTAAAAAACTTTCAACACACCAATTGCTTCCTGTTCTGGTGACAAGATCATCCAATAATATTAATTATGTTTCCCTTCTCCTGGTTGTTGCTTTTCCAGACCGTTTCAGATTTTCTGTTTGTATTGTGTGTACAATTTTGGTCGCCTAGTTATAGGAAGGATGTCAACAAAATAGAGAGAGTACAGAGGAGATTTACTAGAATGTTGCCAGGGTTCCAGCAACTATGTTACAGAGAAAGGTTGAACAAGTTAGGTCTTTATTCTTTGGAGCGCAGAAGGTTAAGGGGGGACTTGATTGAGGTCTTTAAAATGATGAAAGGGATAGACAGAGTTGACGTGGATACGTTTTTCCCATTGAGGGTAGGGAAGATTCAAACAAGAGGGCATGACATGAGAATTAAGGGACAGAGGTTTCGGGGTAACGTGAGGGGGAACTTCTTTACTCAGAGGCTGGTGGCTGTGTGGAATCAGCTTCCAGCAGAAGTGGTGGAGGCAGGATCGATTTTAACATTTAAGAGTAAAGTGGATAGGTATATGGACGTGAAGGGAATGGAGGGGTATGGTCTGAGTGCAGGTAGATGGGACTAGGGGAAAACAAATGGTCGGCACGGACTGGAAGGGCCGAGAGGGCCTGTTTCCGTGCTGTAATTGTTGTATGGTTATATGGTTATATTTGTTCCTGACATACAAGACAAAATAATAAAAGTGGGGCTGTACTCTCATTACAAAATGCTGGCCAATGTTACACAACATTGTTTACATAGATAGGCCTTTGATTCATTATGTGTATACTGTGCATAATTAACTTTCTTACATAATGCAGTCCTCATTAAAATGCATGGATATTTTCATTTAAACAGCCAGTAGCAGTCGAAAGCCTTACGCTTTAATGAAAGACATAAGTAACAATAGCCAGTGTGAATGTTAAAGCGAGTCACTACATGATATTGCCATTTTGTGCTGTTGTCTATAGATGTCACTGCGACAGGTTACGATGTGTTACTGAGCTGAACAAAAGCGGCAGACCATAAATCTGCAGCTTTAAATATTTAAAAAAAAGCAAAGTTAACGTTGAAAAAAGGCTGATCTTAAACCATATTTATGGGAATTAAAAAAAAATCCTTCAGTGTTCCTGACACATTAAAATTAGTGGTGGAAAATCACAGGCTGAGAGGCAAAAGAATATCTACTTTAGTTGAGATATTGTACAAATGTACACATACCCGAGATCATAGCAATGCCCTTTCAATTACATTATTTTCAGCATGAATATCAGCATGCCAATGACTTCTAGTTGTTCAAGCGCAAAAGAGGTTGACATTATTTTCTTTCTCATTTCATGACACACGAAATTGGGCAGTGGCGATTTGAGTCCAGCAAGCACTTACAAATAGTGAAGTAATCTGCATTTCACAATGCCAGTTTACTGATTAATATTGTCTGGGATCCATCAGGCACTACTTCTAATAGCTTGTAATTAGGTTTGGCAGGATTTAATTTTTTTAATCAATAGGTCAATAAAGACCAATTTCACCCCATGTCACAGGATGAGGAAAAATCTATTTCTGACTTATCAGGACAATCAGAATTCTTTGTTGCGATTTATAAGCATTTTTCAATCTTTTTCTCTATGAGGGGGAGGGACTCAAATAGAGAAAGCTAGTAGATAGGGTTAGTTAACAGTCTTGTTGTGCATGGCCCCTTGGGCAAGAGTGACCATAATATGGTTGAGTTCTTCATTAGGATGGAGAGTGACATAATTAAGTTCAGAAACAAGGGTTCTGAACTTAAAGAAAGGTAACTTTGAAGGTATGAGACGTGAATTGGCCAAGATAGACTGGCAAGTGATTCTTAAAGGGTTGACAGTGGATGTGCTATGGAAGGTATTTAAAGACTGCATGGATGAACTACAACAATTGTTCATCTCAGTTTGGCAAAAGAATAAATCAGGGAAGGTAGTGCATCCATGGATAACAAGGGAAATCAGGGATAGTATAAAAACAAAAGATGAAGCATACAAATTAGTCAGAAAAAGCAGCCTACCAGAGGACTAGGAGAAATTCAGAGTCCAGCAGAGGAGGACAAAGGGTTTAATTAGGAAAGGGACAATCGATTATGAAAGAAAACTGGCAGGGAACATAAAAACTGACAGCAAAAGTTTTTATAGATATGTGAAGAGAAAGAGATTAGTTAAAATAAATGTAGGTCCCTTGCAGTCAGAAACAGGTGAATTGATCATGGGGGACAAGGACATGGCAGACCAATTGAATAACTACTTTGGTTCTGTCTTCACTAAGGAAGAACGTAAATAATCTGCCGGAAATAGCAGGGAACCTGGGGTCAAATAAGATGGAGGAACTGAGTGAAATCCAGGTTAGGCGGGAAGTGGCGTTGGGTAAATTGAACGGATTAAAGGCCGATAAATCCCCAGGGCCAGATAGGCTGCATCCCAGAGTACTCAAGGAAGTAGCCACAGAAATAGTGAATGCATTAGTGATAATTTTTCAAAACTCCTTAGATTCTGGAGTAAGCACACGGTATTGGGGGTTCAGTATTGATGTGGATAGAGAACTGGCTGGCAGACGGGAAGCAAAGGGTAGGAGTAAACGGGTCCTTTTCAGAATGGCGGGCAGTGACTAGCGGGGTACCGCAAGGCTCAGTGCTGGGACCCCAGCTATTTACAATATATATTAATGATTTGGACGAGGGAATTGAATGCAATATCTCCAAGTTTGCGGATGACACTAAGCTGGGGGGTAGTGTTAGGTGTGAGGAGGATGCTAGGAGGCTGCAAGGTGACTTGGATAGGCTGGGTGAGTGGGCAAATGCACGGCAGATGCAGTATAATGTGGATAAATGTGAGGTTATCCACTTTGGTGGCAAAAACAGGAGGGTAGACTATTATCAGAATGGTGGCAGATTAGGAAAAGGGGAGATGCAACGAGACCTGGGTGTCATGGTACACCAGTCATTGAAAGTAGGCATGCAGGTGCAGCAGGCAGTGAAGAAAGCAAATGGTATGTTAGCATTCATAGCGAAAGGATTTGAGTATAGGAGCAGGGAGGTTCTACTGCAGTTGTACAGGGTTTTGGTGAAACCATACCTGCAGTATTGCGTACAGTTTTGGTCTCCAAAAATGAGGAAAGACATTCTTGCACTAGAGAGGGTACAGAGAAGGTTCACCAGACTGATTCCTGGAATGTCAGGACATTCATCTGAGGAAAGACTGGATAGACTCGGCTTGTACTCGCTAGAATTTAGAAGACTGAGGGGGGATCTTATGGAAACTTACAAAATTCTTAAGGGGTTAGACAGGCTAGATGCAGGAAGATTGTTCCCGATGTTGGGGAGGTCCAGAACAAGGGGTCACAGTCTAAGGATGAGGGGGAATTCCTTTAGGACCGAGATGAGGAAAACATTTTTCACACTGAGAGTGGTGAGTCTCTGGAATTCTCTGCCACAGAAGGTAGTTGAGGCCAGTTAACTGGCTATATTTAAGAGGGAGTTAGATGTGGCCCTTGTGGCTAAAGGGATCAGGGGGTATGGAGAGAAGGCAGGTACAGGATACTGAGTTGGATGATCAGCCATGATCATATTGAATGGCGGTGCAGGCTCAAAGGGCCGAATGGCCTACTCCTGCCCCTATTTTCTATGTTTCTATGAATGCCACGTTACTGACAAATGAACACACTGATGTCTTAGTTTCGGAGTTATCACTGTTTCACTTGTTCGACTAAAAGTAGGCATGCCAGAATATGATTCATCAGGTATTATTTATTCAGCAGGTTTGATTTATTTATGCTTTTTTTAAAATATATTGACTTTTAATGATGTATCATCGTTGACAAATTATATGGCACCACATCCTGAATTATGCAAAGCTGAACAATTAAACTAATTACAAATAAAACGTAAATTACCTAAAAAGAACTCACTTTCTTTGTTAAAATTACTTTAAAATATTTTTTAAAAAGTTAAACTCTGGCTGGTGTAGTTTTAGTGCAATACTGCAATAGTGATATCGCAGTAACTAACATGCAATTGTAACTAAAGTGTGTCTTATGTCTAATTACATTTTTTGTATATCATTTAATGATATTTCAATGCTTAATGCATGCAATTATGCTTGTAACAGAGTAAAAGCTGGTGAATAATATCAGCATGCAAAGAGTTTCCGATTTATTATGGGAATTATACTTTCTCCACATCTTCTGCCAGAAGGGACTTGAGCAATGAACCAGTTCCAAGTGACCCAAACTCTGTCACATTTCTATATTCAGGTTATTCATATAAATGAGGACCTCTGCGGGCATGGAAAATCTGGAACTATAACATAAGTAAATTGAGTGTTTCCAGGGCTGCCAACATTGGGTGAGAGGTGAGAGTGAGAAATTGCGAGGGAGTGCAGTGACCGAGGGGAGGGGGGGGGGGGGGGGGGGGGGGGGGGCTGGAGGGTGTGGTAGGAAGCTTTGGCAGTTTGAAATTGTGGAATCCGGTGCATACTTTTAACTTACACTTGATGCAACATTTCTGCTTCAAATTGGATTAGGTATGAATAAGTTTAGGCTAAATTACATTCCTAATTACATTCCACAGTGGAGCCAGGTTCTGATCAACAGGTGCAGCACATGAATGACCTTAGTGTGGCGGCTCCCAAGGGTCGGGCCATCCTAACTGTCAAACCCCTCGGCACGGGAATGGTTCAGTCCAGAGGCGGCCCTTAACCAGGGGATTAAAGGCAAGGGTTTTGGGTGCCATCTTTCTCTCGTGGACTTCCTTACGACACGGAAGGACATAATAAAAGGTACTTCCCAATACACCTGGCTTCTCGCTTTGATTTCGGGATCGTACCCCACATTGGTGACCCCTCTCGCTCCATTGTCATCATGATGGAGAATAAAGCACGTCCTTCCTCCTCCAACTATTCTATTACCTGGTGGGGGCTCTCGACCAGGACACGGTCACAGACTTCCTCGCAGCCCCCCCGGCCACCGAGAAATACCGCGGTCTTAAGGAGCTCCTGCTCGAGACTTATGGGCTCTGCAGGATGGAGCGTGCGGCCAGGCTCCTTCATATGGAGGGCCTTGGTGACCATCAAGCCTCCTAAAGGAGATGGTCGCGCTTTTGGATGGGCACACGCCGTGCCTAATGTTTGAATATACATACCTGCATCTGCTGCCGGCCTACATCCGTCTTCAGCTCACGGACGTCTCCTTTGCCGACATCAGGGCCCTCGGTAGGCGCGCCGACGCGCTGTGGATAGCGCTCTGATGAAGTCAACGCACTGGCTGTTGCCAGGCACGGTGATGCGCAGTGGACGGTGCGCTGTGATGACGTCACACCGGCAGCTCCCGATTTCCTCCGGTGGGGCGGGGAAGGAAGTTGCAGCTGCATCTCGGAGGCTGGTAAGATCGTCCCCCCCGCGGCCATGTCGGATACTGCACCTGCAGTCCAGTGCCAGCAAGCTCCAAGCGCCGCCAGCAGGAGGCGCTGGTGCCACGAGAAATGGCAAGAGCCGAACACGATCGGGACCATGCGAACCCCATAAGTGCGGATGGATTGCTCGCTTTGGGGTGCCGGCGCACATCTCCTCAGACCGAGGGCCACAGTTCACCTCCGAGCTGCGTCGGCCATGGCTTGCTTGCTGGGGGTGCGGCTGCACCACACCACAGCTTATCACCCACAAGCTAATGGACTGGTGGAGAGGTTCCACTGGCAGCTCAAGGCAGCGCTGAAGGCGCGACTCTCCGGCCCAGACTGGATGGACGAGTTGCCGTGGGTTTTGCTGGGCATCCGGACTGCTCCTAAAGAGGACTTGGCCTCATCATCGGCGGAGCTCGTATACGGGTCACCGCTCACGGTGCCCGGGGAGTTCGTGCCGTCGGCGCAGGGGCAGCAGGAAACGCCCCCATCCACCCTAAAGTGCCTTCGCGAGCGAGTTGGCAGGCTCGCACCCGTCCCGACGTCCCGCCATGGGACATTTCTCCCGCATGTGCCATCAGCCCTCCGGGACTGCCCCTACGTTTTCCTGCGCCATGATGCCCACCGGACGCAACCCCAGAGGCCGTACGAGGGCCCGTTCCGAGTGCTGGAACTCGGGCAGACGACCTTTGTGTTGGACATGGGGGGCCGGCCGGAGGCTGTCGAAGCCGGCACATCTGGACATTGACCAGCCAGTGCTGGTTGCCTGACCTTCCTCCACGGCTCCCTCCACCTGTCCTCCTGCCGGTCCCTCCACCTGTCCCTCCACCTGTGCCTCCGCCAGCCCCTCGGTCGGCTAACTTCCGCACGCGGTCCGGCCGGGTTGTGCGCCCGCCAGTGCGTTTCGTGCCTCGGGTTCTGTGGGGGTTCCTGTGGCGGCTCCCAAGGTTCGGGCTATCCTAACTGTCAAACCCCTCGGCACGGGAATGGTTCAGTCCAGAGGCAGCCCTTAACCAGAGGGATTAAAGGCAAGGGTTTTGGGTGCCATCTATCTCTCGTGGACTTCCTTACGACACGGAAGGACATAATAAAAGGTACTTCCCAATACACCTGGCTTCTCGCTTTGATTTCGGGATCGTACCCCACATTAGTATATTCATGTCTGGAAATCAGATTATAATTCATGCTGTTATATATATAGAGAGAAACAAAAACACAAAAATAAGGCAAGAGGAGTCAGACTTCCATCACTGATCGGCACAAATAAATCAATTAACCTTACCCTTGACTATAGAAACAAGATGAAAATAATGCCACATATTCAACAGTATATGGTTCAGTGAAATTAAGATATATATGTAAAACATATATATATATATGGAAACAGGCCCTTCGGCCCACCAAGTCGACACCAACCACAATCTATCATACACCAGTTGTATCCTACACACCAGGGACAATTTACAGAAGCCAATTAACCTACAAACCTGCACCTCTTTCAGATGTGGGAGAAACTGGAATTTCCACAGAAAACCATGTGGTCATAAGGAGAATGTACAAATACTGTACAGACATCACCCATAGTCAGGATCAAATCTGGATCTGTGGTGCTGCAAGGCAGCAACTCTACCGATGCGCCACCGTGTCACCCCATCAATATTTTTTTCTATAATATATTTATTATGGTGTCACGTCAATAAAGATGAGCACATGAGTCTGATTTCTGCCCTTAGTTGGATAACACACATATCCAGTCATTGTGTTTTATTGCTGGTTTTCAACCTCTTCAGTCTGACCCGAAACATCACCTATTCTTTCTCTCCAGAAATGCTGCCTGTCCTGCTGAGTTATTCCAGCTTTTAGTGTCTATCTTCAGTTTAAACCACCATCTGCATTTCCTCCTTACACTCTTTATTAAGCGAAACAGGTCCTATTCTCATAATATTATTCACCTCAACTAAGTCTCTTCTTCACCTCCGTTGCTGCAGAGAATACAACTCCAGTTATCAAATCTTTCTTCAAAGTGAAACAAAAATTCCAGCCCTGCCAATATGTTCATAAATCGCCCCTGGATCCTCTCCAGAGCAATTGCACCCTTTCTACAATGTGTCATAGTCTTACAGCATGGAAACAGGTCCTTCATCCCAACTTGTACATGCAGATCAATATGCCCCATTTAAACTAGTCCCATTTATCCGCATTTGGCCCAAATCCCTTTAAACCTTGTGTGTGCCTGCGTGTGCCAGTGTGTGCATGTGTGCACGTGTGTGCCTGTGTGTGTGTGTGTGTGTGCGTGTGTGTGTGTGTGCCTGTGTGCGTGCGTGTGCGTGTGTGTGTGTGTGTGTGTGTTAGGTTGTGTTTGAGAGTGTGGGTCAGTGAAGCAGCGACAACACCCGGAGTGAGTGGAGACTTGGCAATGCCCAGGGAGCATTTCCCTCTCTCCCCCCGGGATGTGTCCAGCTGGGGTCCAGGGGAGATGAGGGACAGTGACCCAGGGGTCGGGCATCTGAGCGGAGCTATAGCCCGAGACTCATCCCCGCAGCTCCGGAGGCCCCCACTCACCCGGTCCGCTCCTGGCTCCAGGCCGGGGTTAAAACTCCTTGCGGTGTGGACAGAGCGGCCGACGGACACAGAGCTGCCGGAGGTGAGAGTGGGAGGTGTGAGCAGTGCCACGGGGGTCGGTGCTGGGACCACCGCTGTGTCTCACCTATCACACTATCTGCACGGGAATGTGAATGCAGGATAGACAGCATCTATAGAGCAGTAGACAAAACTGCTGGAGAAATGCTTGAGTCTGAAGAAGGGTCAAACTCAGACATAGATGCTGCCTCACCCGCTGAGTTTCCCCAGCATTTTTGTCTACATTGCCATTTTAAATAGTGTGCGATGGGCTTAAGCCAATTGCTCGTTCTTTACGGGGAACCCGCCGTCAAAAAACTGTTTTAATTGGTGAGTGTGGTGAAGTGTGACTTATTTATTTATTCATATTTTTTTTAAATAATTTTTTTGAGCGTGAGAACTTCTGTCATCAACGTGAGAGTGTGAGAATTTCCTCAAATGCGTTAGTCTCACGCTCAATGCGTGAGAGTTCGCAGCCCTGGTGTTCCAGACTTTCAGTCTGAAGAAGAGTCCCTACCAGAAACGTCACCCATCTTTTTTCTCCAGAGGTGCTGCCTGACCCACTGAGTTACTCCAACACTTTGTGTCTTTTCTTTACTAAGTTGCACTAAATGTTCATAAAATCAAAATCTGCAGCATCTTTTATCAAAATACAAAACCTATGCATGTTATTAAGCTATGTCTTCAAATCAATAAACTTTAACAAAAGCCTGACTGCAAATTCTGACTGTGTTACAAGTCTTTATAAACAACAAGGTAACCTGTTTATTAAGGTTAACTGAGGAATTAATATTGTCAGGTGAACAATATTCCCAGGGGAATCCTCCTCCTATTCAGTGAAAATGTTTAGTAATATTTTACACTTACCCAAGGGATCACAAGAGGCCTTGTTTAACAGCTCAGTGTGTTTCTATCTTTTCAGTACTTCAGTGAGTCTGTGGGAATCACAATGATAGTCTTTCTTTGTGGAAAGATACAGATCGAGTGATAGGTCACATTGAAAAAATAAAGACAGAATTATTCAACACTGGAGGATTCTTGTAAAAAGTTACACAGATAATTTCATTCACCTGTACCTTCCTTTGCTGAAATGCACTCTTGAAGTTTTCTCTGGTTTGAAAATTTAAATGATATTCACTGATAATAGATATGCTTTTGTGCCCCCGTGACATTAAGTAGATTGTCATCTTATGTGGAGAATGTTGCACTGGCATTGCAGTTTAATGATAGTTTGATTATTTTTTCATTGATTTAAAGAAAACGCGACAATATTTTATTACTTGGTGACTGCCAAGGATACGGGTTCTATAGCCAGGTGGCAAGTTAAAGACGCAACCACATATCTCATTGTTGTATCAACCTTGGGAATTGCAGCCTCATCACTATTCAGATTTCTGTTTCCTTGGCAGCAGTGCTAATATATTTCACAGCCAATCAACATTTACCTGACAGGTAGGGGTTTGTCCAACATAAGATGTATTTTAGAAAGTAATCGTGTATGGAAATTGAACTTACAAGACAAATTGTATTGTGAAATTTCCTGGATATGTTGACATACTTACAATAGACTTTAGTGAATCCTAACAATATGGCACTGTGATGTATCACAGTCAAACAGTAATGTTTTAGAGAAGACTATTATAATGCTGGCACCAAGAGCTGTGATTTATCACAGATGCACAATGACATTCACAATTAACAAATCTGTTGTATTGCAGAAACTAGGAACTGCAGATGCTGGTTTACCAAGGAAAGACACGAAATGCTGGAGTAACTCAATGAATCAGACATTTAGAGTCCACTAGACTAAGTGGGACCTGTTGGGTCCCATGTTCACACGGGAGGGCTGGTCCCCCATCGCAATATTCCACCTCTCCATCAATTCCAATATTGGTGGCCAGTGGGGGGGGGGGGGGGGGGCTCTTCCTGGGGCGCTAGTATGGGTGTTGTGGGCTGAAGGGACTGGTTTCCAGAGGGCTAGTATGGACATTGTGGCCAAATTGATTCTTGGGGTGGAAGCTCAGTCACTCAAGCCTGATGTGCTGGCAGCTCACTCACGGCTGGTGCGCTGGTAGTTCTCACGGTTATTCCTTGAAATATAATTTCAAGCAGGGTGCAAGGCCACCAAATTCAAGTGCAGTTTCCTACCATTTCAAGCAGGGTGCAAGGCCACCAAATTCAAGTGCAGTATCTTACCACTTCAAGCAGGGTGCAAGGCTACCAAATTCAAGTGCAGTTTCATACCACTTCAAGCAGGGTGCAAGGCCACCAAATTCAAGTGCACTTTCATACCACTTCAAGCAGGGTGCAAGGCCACCAAATTCAAATGCAGTTTCATACCAGTTCATGCAGGGTGCAAGGCCACCACATTCAAATGCAATTTCATATTATTTCAAGCAGGGTGAAACCACAATAAAACCACCATAAAACCACACAAAACACCTCATTAAAACCACATACACAGTTCAGTAGACATTCAGTGTGTTCAGTTGATTCACAGCTCAGACAGAGTCGTGACCTCTCCCTCCCCCATCTTGCAGAGACTGAGCCACATCCACACTTCCGGGTTTTATAATCCCTCCCCCTCCCATTGGAAGGGGCGTGGCCTTCATGGCGTGATTGGTAGGAGAGAGTTTCTCAACATTTTTTAAACACTAATAACACTTTTATTTTTCATTGTTGGGAAGAATCCTCTGCATCTGATGAGCGGAGGGGGACTGAGTAAGATGTTCAAAAATCACAGCCGTAAGTGGTAGCATTTTATCTAAAATCAATATACAGTGCAAACAGGAAGTTGTCAAGTTTAGACTTTTAATCAGTTGTCATTTCAAACCAACCACCATCAACCATTTTCTGTGGTTTTATTCCAAACCAACCACCACCAATCATTTGCTGTGCTTTTATTTCAAACCAACCACATTTTCATTTTCAAACCACATTAAGGGCACTTAAGGTCAGTAAAACCACACTCACAGTTTAGTAGACATGTGTTCAGTGTTGCTCAGACTGAGAGATATGACCCTCTTGCTTCTCCCATCTTGCAGAGACTGACTGAGGCACTCAACCCTTCTGGGTTTTATAGTCCCTCCGGAAGGGGAGCGGCCTTCGGGAGAGAGAATCTCAACATTTCTTAAACAATAATAACTCTTTTATTTTTCATCGATGGGAAAAACCCTCTTGTTCTGCGCAGCAGAGGAGGACTCTGAGTAAGATGGCCAAAAATCACAGCCGTAAGTGGCAGCTTTTTTTCTAAATCAATATACAGAACAACAGGAAGTGGTCAAGATCAGACTTTTAGTAATATAGTTTATAAAGATTTAGACGAGGGAATTAAATGTGACATCTCCAAGTTTGCGGATGACACAAAGCTGGGTGGCAGTGTGAGCTGCGGTGAGGAGGCTATGAGGCTGCAGGGTGACTTGGATAGGTTGGGCGAGTGGTCAGATGCATGGCAGATGCAGTATAATGTGGATAAATGTGAGGTTATCCACTTTGATGGCAAGAACAGGAAGGCAGATTATTATCTGAATGGTGTCAGATTAGAAAAAAGGGATGTAAGATATTACGATTTCAGCATGTAGGTTTAAACATTCAGCACATGCTGTTGCTAGTGTGGGTCTTCTTTATTTTGCAAAATGACACTGCGCATTCTCGCACATATTCACGAGATTGAAAAGATATTGAATATATCACATGACACAAATCATACCATTCTAGTACTCAGTTCGTACAGTTACCATTATATACACTACATTGCTCTCCCCTTAGAAAATAAAATAACTTGTAAATTAGATAAACAAGAATAATTTTATATATTTAATCTGATGACTGGTTTATGCATTCTTTCTAATCTCCTGAGTGGTTTAGTGGGAGTGTCAGGTTGTGGTTCCAAAGGAGAGTCAAGTTCAGGATCATTTACCTTTGTCTCTACTTTCTTTGGAGATTCTGATTTTACATCTGAACTTGAAAGTCTGACAGATCTGCTTCTTCGTCTATGCTTTGCTCTTGTCCATCCCTTGCTGGAATCATATGGGTTTATGTGCACACTTATAACACATCCTCCAATTTCCACCAAGTACCTCTTGGTACCACACACACTTACTGTTCCCACCTCCACTTGATTGCTTTGTAAAGGTGGCTGAGAACACAAACCTGATCATGTGCATTGAACCTACGTTCTTTATGACTTCCACCTTAATGAAGCTTTTGATCAGATTGTTTGCTTTCAACCTTAGGAAATAGGTTAGGTAGAACCAAAGTAAGTCTAGTTCTGAGCCTTCTTTTCATGAGAGGTTCAGCTGGCATATAGCATGTGATAGATTGTAGCTTGGTATGATATTTCAGTAATGATATTTCAGTATTTCAGCAAGAAACTAGCTAGCTGCTGTGACATACAGAATTTTGAAATCCCTTCAAGAACTTGTTTCTTGAGAGCTCCTTTGACTACCCTGACAGACCTTTCAGCTGTGCCATTAGATGCCGGATGGTAAGTTGGCACTAAGGCATGCTTGGTACCATTTATCTTCGTGAAAGTTTGGAACAGTGCAGCACAAAATTGGTGGCCGTTGTCAGAGATAAGCTCTTCAGGTAACCCATGACATGTAAAGGTAGACCGCAATGCTTCTATTGTTCTTTCTGTTATTGTGTTTGTACCTATATGGACCACCTCAATCCACTTTGAGTGGCTATCTACCAAAACAAGAGCATTATTATTCCCGTGTTCACGAAAATCAACATGAACCCTCTGAAAAGATCTAGTAGGCCAAGACCATGTTTGCAAAGGGGTTTGGACGGGCCTACCTCTACTACTCTGACAGGTGCTACATTTGCGTGCCATTGCTTCTATGTCATTGTCCAATCTTGGCCAATACATGCAACCTTTGGCTGTAGACTTCATTCCCACAATACCTGTGTGTTCACTATGGAGTTCTTTAAGTAATTGTCTTAAACAATTGGGTACTATTACTCTGTGACCCCATTTAATACACCCTTGCTCACATGACAGTCATGTTGTCTATTGTGATAAAGGTTTAGTTCATTAGTACATGGTTTTATTCCTGACCATCCACACAATGTATTTTTGTATACTTGTTTTAGCACTGTGTCCTTTTGAGTTTCAGCAGCAATTCAGCTGCTGTGACTGGAAAGTCATTGTCCACTGCTTCTGAGATGTATATAGCACCTTCAGTGTCCACATCTGATTCTTCATGAGGCAAACGCGACAATGCATCAGCGATAGTATTTTCTTTTGAGCTGTTGTACCCAATGCTGTAATCATACTGTGACAGGAGAACTGCCCAGTGCTGCATCCTCGAGACTGCCATTGTAGGTATTAGTGACCGAGGACCAAGAATAGTGAGAAGTGGCTTATGATCAGTAACGAGGGTGAATTTCCTACCCAACAGATGCTGGTGGAATTTCTTGATCCCAAAGATGATACCAAGGGCTTCTTTCTCGATTTGTGCATAATTACGCTCACTCTTGGTAAGTGTGTGATGCAAATGCTAAAGGCTTTTCTTGTCCATGTTCCATTACGTGTGAAATCACAGCTCCTACCCCACAAATAGATGTATCACAAGCTAACTTAAACTCGTGATTTGGATTGTAGTAAACAAGTAATGCATCACTGGTCAAACTCTTCTTACATGCATCATAAGCATTCTGTAGCTCTTTGAACCATTCCCATTTTTAATCCTTTTTCAACAACTTGTGAAGAGGAGCTAGCTTTGTTGCTAACTCGGGTAAGAAGCGTGCGTAATACTGTACCATACCCAGGAAGGAACGGAGTTGAGACATTCTGTGGTGTTGGTGCGTTTGCCAGAGCTTCAATCTTTTCCTTCACTGGTTGTAGTCCATGTTGATCCCCTTTCAAACCAAGACACACTACTTCAGTCTGTAAGAATGCACATTTGCTTCTTTTCAACTTTGTATTGTGATCATCAAGCCATTTCAACACTTCACTGAGTATCTCCAGATTCTCCTCGGTAACAGTTGCAATCAGCAAGTCATCTTGATTGCTCAAACAATGTGATGTTCCTTGCACAATCTTGTCCATTGTAGTTTGGAAGCTTTTGGTGCTGATTTCAGTGTAGGAATACAGCCCCATATGTGCGATTATTGTGAGATACTGCTGGCTCTTACGATCAACATTTAGCTGAGCATATGCATGTGACAGATCTAGCACAGAGAATACCTTGGAACCAGCAAGTCCAGCGTATAAATCTTGTGAGGTTGGTAGTGGATACTGTTCGTCATCTACTGCTGATGGTCACTTTGTAGTCCACACAATCTCACTGTGTTGTCCGCTTTCGGAACCACTGCTATTGGAGTAGCCCAATTACTGCGATCTATTTTAACCAGCTCACAATTTTGTTCCAACTTTTTGATTTCTGCTTCCACTTTACTTTTCAGCGAATATGGCACTGGCCACGGCCTACAGTAGACAGGTTCCACATTGGGTCGAATCCTGATGTGTGCTTGCTCACCCTTTATGCCATCGTAGCTGTCATTGAACACAGCATGATGTTTCTGCAACAACTGATCCTGTTGTGTTTGTGCTTCTACTCGGAGTACAGATTTCCAGTCCAGTTTCAGTAAGCGGAGCCAATTTTTGCCCATCAACATTGGCCTGTTGACTTAACTCGCGACAACTATTGGCAACTTCAAATTCTTGCCTTTATGTTGTACATCACAAACTATCTCTCCACATGTCCAATACTTCTCCAGAGTACGTTTTCAGCTGAATGTTTGTTTCTGTGATAGGCATCATGCTAAACTTGGATTCATAAGTGCCTTTGCTTATAAATGTGCAATCAACAGAGGGAATTGAAGGCAATATCTCCAAGTTTGCGGATGACACTAAGCTGGGGGGCAGTGTTCGCTGTGAGGAGGATGCTAGGAGACTGCAAGGTGACTTGGATAGGCTGGGTGAGTGGGCAAATGTTTGGCAGATGCAGTATAATGTGGATAAATGTGAGGTTATCCACTTTGGTGGCAAAAACAGGAAAGCAGACTATTATTTAAATGGTGGCCGATTAGGAAAAGGGGAGATGCAGCGAGACCTGGGTGTCATGGTACACCAGTCATTGAAAGTAGGCATGCAGGTGCAGCAGGCAGTGAAAAAAGCGAATGGTATGTTAGCTTTCATAGCAAAAGGATTTGAGTACAGGAGCAGGGAGGTTCTACTTCAGTTGTACAGGGTCTTGGTGAGACCACACCTGGAGTATTGCGTACAGTTTTGGTCTCCAAATCTGAGGAAGGACATTATTGCCATAGAGGGAGTGCAGAGAAGGTTCACCAGACTGATTCCTGGGATGTCAGGACTGTCTTATGAAGAAAGACTGGATAGACTCGGTTTATACTCTCTGGAATTTAGGAGATTGAGAGGGGATCTTATAGAAACTTACAAAATTCTTAAGGGGTTGGACAGGCTAGATGCAGGAAGATTGTTCCCGATGTTGGGGAAGTCCAGGACAAGGGGTCACAGCTTAAGGATAAGGGGGAAATCCTTTAAGACCAAGATGAGAAAGACGTTTTTCACACAGAGAGTGGTAAGTCTCTGGAACTCTCTGCCACAGAGGGTAGTTGAGGCCAGTTCATTGGCTATATTTAAGAGTGAGTTGGATGTGGCCCTTGTGGCTAAGGGGATCAGAGGGTATGGAGAGAAGGCAGGTACGGGTTACTGAGTTGGATGATCAGCCATGATCATATTGAATGGCGGTGCAGGCTCGAAGGGCTGAATGGCCTACTCCTGCACCTAATTTCTATGTTTCTATGTTTCTATCAACACACATAGTAATGTATTGATTGTTCATTTTGACCTTTGTCTGAAAGTCTTCCTTTCTAGACCCACCATTCGTAGTATAGATGCCGTACAGTCTAAGTTCATTACTCACTGAGTGTTCTTTGAGGTTGTGAATCCCACGCATTTGGTTTTCGAGCCTTTTGTTTTGCTTTATCCTGTGATGGTGCTCTGCATGCTGATGCAATATGGCCTTTCTTTTGACAGTTGTAGCACTTGGTGTCCTTGAACTGGCACTTATTTGCTTTGTGGTGACCATTGCATCGATAGCACATATCTGGGCTTTTCCCAGAACTTTGCTGTGAAGGCTTTTTCCCTGTCTTGTCATGCTCGAATTTTGGAACTGCCTTTTGACTGTTGACTGTGCCAGCATGTGTTGGATGAAACTCATGTGCATGTTGACGTGCTATCTCCATGGCCAAAGCAGCTTTGCATGCCAAATCAAAGGTAAGGTCTGGTGTGTTCAGTAATTTTGATTGGATTGGCTCGTCCAGCATTCCACATACAATCTATCGACAAAGCTCGATCCTGAAATGTCGCAACTTCGTCAATGAGATAATGTGCTCACCCATGGTCTCACCAGACTTCTGGTTTCTTGTGTGAAATCTGTAACTTTCTGCAATCTCTATGGGTTTAGGGTTGAAATGAGCATCAAGTTTTGAAAGAACAGTCTCAAATGAAACATTCCTTGCATTCTCTGGGGCTAAGATGTTGGTGAGAGTTTCATAAACGTCAGGACCAATTTCAGCTAGTAGAATAACTTTCTATTGAATATATCAAATGAAATATCAAATTGAATATACCAGACTGATTCCTGGGATGGCACGACTTCCATATGAAGAAAGACTGGATAGACTTGGCTTGTACTCGCTGGAATTTAGAAGATTGAGGGGTGATCTCATAGAGACTTACAAAATTCTTAAGGGGTTGGACAGGCTAGATGCAGGAAGATTGTTCCCGATGTTGGGGAAGTCCAGGACAAGGGGTCACAGTTTAAGGATAAGGGGGAAGTCTTTTAGGACCGAGATGAGAAAATCGTTTTTCACACAGAGAGTGGTGAATCTCTGGAATTCTCTGCCACAGAAGGTAGTTGAGGCCAGTTCGTTGGCCATATTTAAGAGGGAGTTGGATGTGGCCCTTGTGGCTGAAGGGATCAGGGGGTATGGAGAGAAAGCAGGTACAGGATACTGAGTTGGATGATCAGCCATGATCATATTGAATGGCAGTGCAGGCTCGAAGGGCCGAATGGCCTGCTCCTGCACCTAATTTCTATGTTTCTATGAAACAAATCATACCATTCTAGTACTCAGTTCTTAAAGTTACAGTTACCATTATATACAGGGGGTGTACAACGAGACCTGGGTGTGCTGGTACATCAGTCACTGAAAGTAAGCATGCAGGTACAGCAGGCAGTGAAGATAGCTAATGGCATGTTAGCCTTCATTGCGAAAGGATTTGAGTTTAGGAGCAAGGAGGCCCTACCGCAGTTGTACAGGGCCCTGATGAGACCGCATCTGGAGTATTGTCTGCAATTTTGGTCTCCTCATTTGAGGAATTACATTATTGCTATTGAGTGCAGCATAGGTTCACCAAGTTAATTCCCAGGATAGCAGGACTGACATATAATGAAAGAATGTGTCGACTGGGCTTGTATTCACTGGAATTTAGAAGGATGGGAGTGGATCTTATGGGAACATATAACATTCTTAAAGGATTGGTCAGGCTAGATGCAGGGAAAATGTTTCCCGATGTTGGTGAAGTCCAGAACCAGGGTTCGCATTTTAAGAATAAGGGATAGGCCATTTTGGACTGAAATGAGAAAACATTTTTTCACCCAGAGAGTTGTGAATCTGTGAAATTCTATGCCACAGAAGGCAGCGGAGGCCATTCACTGGATGTTTTCAAGAGATAGTTAGATTTAGCTCTTAGGGATATAATAATCAAGGGATATGAGGGGAAAAAGCAGGAATGGGGTACTGATTTTAGATGATCTGCCATGATCATATTGAATGGCGGTGCTGGCTCGAAGGTACAAATGGCCTACTCCTGCACCTATTTTTCTATGTTTCTATGAGGTTACGGAGTTCTTACAGGTTGTTTTGTGGAATGCTTTGCCACAGAAAGCTGTGGAGACCCTCAGTGTATATTTTTTAAGGCAGAGATAGATAGATTCTTGATTAGTCCAGGTGTCAGAGGTTATGGGGAGAAGGCAGGAGAATGGGGTTAGGAAGGAAATAAACCAGCCATGATTGAATGGCAGAGTAGACCTGATGGGCCAAATGGCCTAATTCTGCTCCTATTCCATATGACCTTATGAGACAACATCACTGGAGAACACGAATAGGTGGCATTTTGGGTCGTAACCCAAACCAAAAGAACTCATCCATATTTTCCAGAGATGCTGCCAGACCAGCTGAGTTACTCCAGCATTTCCGGAAGTTGCGGCGCTGCCCTAGCAGCTGCTGCTCGCCTGCAGCTGTCTTTTTTTTCTTTTTTTTTGTTGTCCTTGTCCTGTTTTAGCTAGTTAATTTGAGTTATTAGGGTGTGTATGTGTGGGGGGGTGGGAGAAACGTGTCTTAGTCTCCTCCTTTGGGGGGGGGATGCGACTTTTTTGTCGTATCCCCGATCTCCGCCTGCGCTGAGGCCTAATGGCGGAGCTGGCAGCCTCCAACTGCGACCAACCCGAGGCTCCGGAGGCAGAGCCAGCCAGGACTTACCAGCGCGAGGCTGGCCGACTTCGCGGCTGTGGCGGGTTCCGGCGGCGGTGATGGCCTGACTCGGGGATGAGGAGGTGTCCCGGTGGTACGGCAACCTGACTTCAGAGGTTCGGCCGCGGGCCCAGTAGACAACATCGTCAGGAGCTCTCGGTCCTGGGCCTCCTCCACGGCCAGAGTGAGCAACACCGCAAGTTGGAGGAACAGCACCTCATATTCCGCTTGGGGAGTCTGCATCCTTTGGGCTTGAATATTGAATTTTCTCAATTCTGTTAACCCTTGCTGTCTCCTCCCCTTCCCACCTCTCCCTCAGCCCTCGGGCCCTGGCATTCCCTCTCTCTCTATCTCCCTCCCCCACCCTAGTCGCACCAGCTTCTAATTTTCACACCACAAACAAACTTACAATGGCTTGTTCCCTTCATCATTGATACTCTTTTGCATATCTTTCATTCATTGTTCTTTATCTCTCCACATCACCGTCTAAATCTCTCGTTTCCCTGATCCCAGACCAGTCTGAAGAAGGGTCTCGACCCGAAACGTCACCTATCTCCTTTGCTCCTTAGATGCTGCTGCACCCGCTGAGTTTCTCCAGCCTTTTGTGTACCATCGTCAGGAGCTCGCAGGTCACAGGTTGGTGACCTGTTTTTCCGGAGCTCCCGCGGCAACAGCTTCGTCCGCTGGACTGGAGGGCGGCAGCTTCGACCACCCCGGGCCGCGGAGTTTGAACCCGCCCGTTCGCGGCGCACGGTTCAGCCGCGGGACTTACCAATACCTGGTGGGGTCACAACATCGGAGGCCTGGATCGCCTTAGCGCAGAGGGAGAGCAAGGAGGGAAGAGACAAAGACTTAAAACTTTTGCCTTCCACCACAGTGAGGAGGTGCCTGGTGAACTCACTGTGGTGGATGTTAATTTGTGTTTATTGTGTGTTTTGTTATTTTAGTAAATGTATGACTGCAAGGCAACAAAATTTCGTTCAGACCGAAAGGTCTGAATGACAATAAAGGATACTTTACTTTACTTTACATATTTTGTGTATTTTCTTTAATCAGTTGCACTAATTGTTTATAAAATCAAAATCTGCAGCATCTTCATTAAAAAATACAAAGCCAATGCATATAGTTAAGCTATGTCTTCAAATCAATAAACCTCAACAAAAACCTGACAGCAAATACAGAATGCGAGTTTAAATTAATGGATCTAGAGAATGTTACTAATAGAAAAATCCATGAAGGAGTTTTTAAATAAAGCCTCGAAAGTAAAATTGATTCCCACTGGGAGGAAAGTATTGAACAAATGTCTCTCGATATGAGGTGTAACTTTGAGACCTATCAGGGCAGGTTACTTGGCTGCACAAGCATATTGATATTTTACTGTATAGCAATATAGGAAAGCTTAACAGCAAAGGTACCAAACAAAACTGGTCCACAAGGCTGGATGCGAAATTCACTTGCGATTGGAGTCATGCCTGGCACACAGAATAATGGTTTTCACTGATCAAGGCCAACATTTCAATTTCAGAATACTTTGGTGTTCCCGAGGAAACATTATAGGCCCAATTATCTTTAATTACCAAAGACAGATTGCGTCTATCTTTGGTATGAACTGGCATCTGCAATTCTTTACTTTGACATCTTTATTTACCACCTCCCTATTGTCACTCTATCAGAAGTATGTGTGTTGATGATTATCGTGATTATCTCCATTTGTAATTGGTCATATAATGAAATAATCCATGCCTACATGTACTACAAACTTGGCAACATCCAGACCTGACCTGATATGGGGCATGTACCAGTCAAACAATGACCAAGTCCACCAAGAGACCTTTGCACGATATTCAGTGGGCATTACCATTACTAAATTTCCCACCATAAACACTCCCCGACAACAATTGACTGACCACACAATTGAGAGCTGGTCATGAGCTGTGGTCTGTAGTAGACACAAAAAGCTGGAGTAACTCAGCAGGACAGGCAGCATCTCTGGAGAAAAGGAATAGGTGATCAGTGTTTCCACTTTCAAGGAAATTACCCAAAATTCGAGAAATTCTGATTGTCTTCAGGTAATTTTAGGGAAATTAAATAATTTTGGGAAATTTCCGCATCCGGCCCGCGGGATGATTTGGGGGGAAAAAAATATTTGCGACCATCCGTGCCTGCGCAGTTGGGGGAGGCCGATGACGCCGGAGGGACACAAAATTACGCCGTCTCTCCTCGCGTGAGCAGTGGGCCCGGGCGGGATCAGATCACCACCATTTTCACTACACACAATCATACATCGCCTCGACGTCTCGTGCCTATTCTGGGTGAGTGGGGCCGTGGAATATTGCGTTGGGGGAGGGGGAGTGTTTTTTGTCAGGGGTGTTAAACTACCCGCGAAGGGCTCCAATCCGGCCTGCGGAATGATTTGGAAAAAAAAGGAGTATAGGTGGCTGTGGGATCTGCCCACCTGGTCCATCGCCTCCATCCGCGGCGTCGGAGCCTCGCCGCCAGTCCAGGGAGCGGGTCCGCTGCCGGCGGTCCGGGGAGACCGTTCTCCTGGCGGGAGCAGGAACGACTGACTCTGAACCCAGTCCTCGCAGCGGTTGTGATCCGACACCAGGTGCCGCTCTAGCTGGGCCCCCGCCACGGGCCCTGGTCTCCCCGCCCTCCACCGTGGGCCCTCCAATGCTGCAGGGGGGGGGGGAGAGAGGGGGGGGAGAGGAAGGTGAGAGGGGGGGAGGAGGAGGAGAGGGGGGGGAGAGGAGGGGGGGGGAGAGGGAGGGGGGGAGGGGGAGAGGGAGGGGGGAGGGGGAGGGGGGGAAGGGGGAGGGGGGAAGGGGGAGGGAGAGAGAGGGGGGAAGGGAGAGAGGAGGAGAGCAAGAGAGGGAGGAGAGGGGGGAGGGAGAGAGAGGGGGAGAGAAGGAGGGGGAGGGTTGGAGAGAGGGAGAGGGGAGAGAGAGAGAGATGGATCGGAGGGAGGTGAAGAGGGACGGGGGAGACGGAAAGGGGGAGAGGGAGGGAGCTGACACAACCCAGTAGTTTAGTTTGAGGCAAATTAGAGGTTGCGTGGAAACTCACATTTCACTGTACCTTAATTGGTGCGATGACAAATAAATAATTGGATTGATTGATTGTTGTATTGAGTTATTTGTGACACTGGATTCCAGGCACACGCTGCACTGAACACACAATATGCATACCATGCAGGCTAGGCTGCATCATACATGTACACAGTGCCTTGCATAACACTGTACTGGTGAGTAACAGAAGCAGGCAGATATGGTGTAGTTACATAGAACTGTTTTGCCTTGTTCCTCTTTGTGTTGTTAACCTGTGCCCGCGAAAGAGAAACAACAACAAATAGCACGCAGGAAGCATTTTTGAAAATTTCAGGAAATACCATCAAATTTCAGGAAATTTGGGATTTTATTTCAGGAACATTTTTTTTTGAGGTGTGGAAACACTGTAGGGCCCGTTTCAGGTCAAGACCCTTCTTCAGGCAGGTCTGTGGTGACGGGTTTAATTCTGCATCACCAGCAAGGCATACATTACAAATGTGTAAAAGTAGCCCAGGTTGTCTGGCAGGGGTTAGGCTGCAACATCACTGAAAAAGCTTTACAAAATAGACTGATATATTCTGCATTGTGTGTATTAGCTACTTCATATTCCTTCACCGTTACTGATGCGATGTGTCTACAGTTGAATGCAACACAACAAATTACCATGCTGCTTTCAGAAGTACCACACAAATCCATCACATCTACCTTTGGAAGTACAAGGGCAAAAAATGCAGGGGACCCCATCACCTGCAAGTGACACTTGGAGCATGATTATTCCTTCATTGGAACTGGATCAATTCCTGGAATAACCCATCTGTGTGGATGTGCTCTCAGCATCTAGAATAATAATAGTTTAAGTGCCTTTATTTCAAAGTGACAGCACTATGAAAGCTCTCCAAACAATTCCATTCCCCTGCTCCATCTTGTTGCCAAGAACATACCGGTAATTCCCTTGAACTATGTGGCTCAATTAGTTTTGAAATGTAGTATTGAATCCTCTTCCAACATCCCTTCCGTCAGTACGTTATGGGTTTAGTTGCCTCTAGGTTATTGTCAAATGCCTTAATTCTATAAGATCCGGTTATCAAAATGTCTGCTTCTCTTTAGCAAAAGAGAATGAGAAGCAGGGACATGGAGTACTGTGTGCAGTTCTGGCCACCCAGGTACAAGAAGGTTGTCATTGAGTTGGAAAGGATACAGAGAAGATTCATAAGAATGTTACTGGGATAGAGGGGCCTGAGTTATAAGGAGAAGCTGGACAGGCTGGGACTTCATTTCTTGGAGTGTTGGAGGGATTGAAAATCAAGATGGGCACAAATAAGGGGAATGTTCATTGTCTTTGTCCCAGGCCAGGGGAATCTAAAACTAGAGGGCACAACTTTCAACCAACAAGCTCCAAAGAGAAAAAATATTTAGAAAAGGGTCATGTGGGTCATCTTTTTCACACCAAGGGTGGTTGGTTATAGAACAAGCTACCAGAGGAAATCATAGCGATGGGTACAATTACAAAAGTTAAAAGACTTTTAGGCAGATACACAGATAGCAAAGGTTTAGATGGATATGGGTCAAACACGGGCGGGTGGGATTAGGTCATGCAAAAACACTGATTGACATGAAACGAGCTGCCAGAGGAAGTAGTTGAGGCAGTGATTATCGCAACTTTTGATAAACATTTAGACAGGAACATGGATAGGACAGGTTTAGAGGGATATGGACCAAACGGAGGCAGGTGGGGCTAGTGTAGATCAATGTGGGCAATTTGGGCCAAAGGTCCCGTTCCCACACTGAATGAGTACGACTCAATGATTCTGTTACTCTTGTTGAGCCAATGAGTCTGTTTTCAGGTGTCTGGTGACTGTATACTGTCGCAGTGCACTACTGCTATACACTTGTACTGTGTCTGAGATGTTTTTCTAATATTTATCTACCGGTAATTGCCTATGTATAGTGATACTTGTATTAAACTGCGTACAAAAATGAATTTCACTGTTGCCTCAGTACATGCGACAATAACGTACCGTTGGGCCATTCCTGTTGTATAATTCTATAAATCTCTAAAAGGGATTCCTATTTTCCCCTTTTAAAAAAATCACAAAAGAGGAAATAAGTATTAAGAATGCTCTCAGTTTGAAAAAAAAACAACAATCTTGCTTCCAAACTCTGGCTGACCACATCACTCAGTTCTTTCCTCAGAGTGATTGGTTTGAAAATATCTTCTATTTTGAACTGTTTGAATGGAACAGACCTTTCTCCCTTTTCATCCAACAAAGTTAAATTAATTTTCTTCCAAGTTTGGTACTCGCAGCCAACTCTTATATTATATGTCCTATAAACTGTTGATTCCACAAGGAAATTACACTCACTACAGCAAATGTTACATTCCTATTAGGTTCAAAATTAGTCCTTTCAAATTAAAATCTGTTTTAAAGCTGCCTAATCATGCTCTGTTTCCTTTTCATTGCTACATCTAGGCAGTGAATTAGCACCTGATTAACAGTTACACGGAATTAACATTGACTATGTGATCACTGGTTTTGTAAATGTGTTTCTGAATAAAATCTCACAGGGAGGGACTCAAATAGAGAAAACTAGTAGACAGTGTCTGAGGCAGGAGGCAGAGAAGGGAAGCACTCAGACCCAACATGTAGGGGGGAAAGAAGAAAATAATAATAAACAGAGAATAAGAAAGAGGTGGTGGGTTTCTTAAATGTGTGAGCAGAGAGAAAGAGGGGTATAAAATGAGGATAGAAGCAATTGGTAGCAAGGTGAAAAGTAAAAGGGGCAGACAGACAAATCCAGGGCAAAAATCAAAAAGGGCCACTTTTCAACATAATTGTATAAGGAGTAAGAGTGTTGTAAAAACAAGCCTGAAGACTTTGTGTCTCAATGCGAGGAGCATTTGTAATAAGGTGGATGAGTTGAAGGTGCAGATAGCTATTAATGATAATGATATAGTTGGGATCATGGAGACATGGCTCCAGGGTGACCAATGCTGGGAGCTGAACATCCAGGGATATTCAATATTCAGGAGGGATAGACAGAAAGATAAAGGAAGCGGGTTAGCGTTGCTGGTTACAGAGGAGATTAACGCAATAGAAAGGAAGGACATTAGCTTGGAGGATGTGGAATCGATATGGGTACAGCTGCAAAACACTAAGGGGCAGAAAACGCTAGTGGGAGTTGTGTACAGGCAACCTAACAGTAGTAGGGGAGTTGGGGATGGCATCAAACAGGAAATTAGAAATGCGTGCAACAAAGGTAAATCAGTTATAATGGGTGACTTCAATCTACATATAGATTGGGTGAATCAAATTGGCAGGGGTGCTGAGGAAGAGGATTTCTTGGAATGTATGCAGGATCGTTTTCTAAACCAACATGTAGAGGAACCAACGAGAGAGCAGGCTATTCTAGACTGGGTATTGAGTAATGAGGAAGGGTTAGTTAGCAGTCTTGTTGTGCTTGGCCCCTTGGGCAAGAGTGACCATAATATGGTTGAGTTCTTCATTAGGATGGAGAGTGACATAATTAAGTCAGAAACAAGGGTTCGGAACTTAAAGAAAGGTAACTTTGAAGGTATGAGACGTGAATTGGCCAAGATAGACTGGCAATTGATTCTTAAAGTGTTGACAGTGGATGTGCAATGGAAGGCATTTAAAGACTGCATGGATGAACTACAACAATTGTTCATCCCAGTTTGGCAAAAGAATAAATCAGGGAAGGTAGTGCATCCGTGGATAATAAGGGAAATCAGGGATAGTATTAAAACAAAAGATGAAGCATACAAATTAGCCAGAAAAAGCAACCTACCAGAGGACTGGGAGTAATTCAGAGTCCAGTAGAGGAGGACAAAGGGCTTAATTAAGAAAGGGAAAATAGATTATGAAAGAAAACTGGCAGGAAACTGACTGCAAACGTTTTTATAGATATGTGAAGAGAAAAAGATTTGTTAAAAAAAATGTAGGTCCCTTGCAGTCAGAAATAGGTGAATTGATCATGGGGAACAAGGACATGGCAGACCAATTGAATAACTAATTTGGTTCTGTCTTCACAAAGGAAGACATAAATAATCTGTCGGAAATAGCAGGGGACCGGATGTCAAATAAGATGGAGGGATAAGATGAGTGAAATCCAGGTTAGCTGGGAAGTGGTGTTGGGTAAATTGAATGGATTAACGGCCGATAAATCCCCAGGGCCAGATAGGCTGCATCCCAGAGTACTCAAGGATGTAGCCACAGAAATAGTGGATGCATTAGTGATAATGTTTCAAAACTCTTTAGATTCTGGAGTGGTTCCTGAGGATTGGAGGGTAGCTAATGTAACCCCACTTTTAAAAAAAAAGGAGGGAGAGAGAAAACGGGGAATTACAGATCAGTTAGTCTAACATCGGTAGTAGGGAAACTACTAGAGTCAGTTATTAAAGATGGGATAGCAGCACATTTGGAAAGTGGTGAAATCATAGGACAAAGTCAGCATGGATTTACGAAAGGTAAATCATGTCTGACAAATCTTATAGAATTTTTCGAGGATGTAACTAGTAGAGTGGATAAGGTAGAACCAGTGGATGTGTTATATCTGGACTTTTAGAAGGCTTTCGACAAGGTCCCACATAAGAGATTAGTATACAAACTTAAAAGCACACGGTATTGGGGGTTCAGTATTGATGTGGATAGAGAACTGGCTGGCAGACAGGAAGCAAAGGGTAGGAGTAAATGGGACCTTTTCATAATGGCAGGCAGTGACTAGTGGGGTACTGCAAGGCTCAGTGCTGGGACCCCAGTTATTTACAATATATATTAATGGTTTGGACGAGGGAATTGAATGCAACATCTCCGAGTTTGCGGATGACACAAAGCTGGGGGCTGTGTTAGGTGTGAGGAGGATGCTAGGAGGCTGCAAGGCGACTTGGATAGGCTGGGTGAGTTGGCAAAGGCATGGCAGATGCAGTATAATGTGGATAAATGTGAGGTTATCCACTTTGGTGGCAAAAACAGGAGGGTAGACTATTATCCGAATGGTGGCCGATTAGGAAAAGGGGAGATGCAACGAGACCTGGGTGTCATGGTACACCAGTCATTGAAAGTAGGCATGCAGGTGCAGCAGGCAGTGAAGAAAGCGAATGGTATGTTAGCATTCATAGCGAAAGGATTTGAGTATAGGAGCAGGGAGGTTCTACTGCAGTTGTACAGGGTTTTGGTGAGACCACACCTGCAGTATTGCATACAGTTTTGGTCTCCAAATCTGAGGAAAGACATTCTTGCCATAGAGGGGGTACAGAGGAGGTTCACCAGACTGATTCCTGGGATGTCAGGACTTTCATATGAGGAAAGACTGGATAGAGTTGGCTTGTACTCGCTAGAATTTAGAAGATTGAGGGGGGATTTTATAGGGGTTGGACAGGCTAGATGCTGGAAGATTGTTCCCGATGTTGGGGAGGTCCAGAACAAGGGGTCACAGTTTAAGGATAAGGTGGAATTCCTTTAGGACCGAGATGAAGAAAACATTTTTCACAGAGAGAGTGGTGAGTCTCTGGAATTCGCTGCCACAGAAGGTAGTTGAGGCCAGTTCATTGGCTATATTTAAGAGGGAGTTAGATGTGGCCCTTGTGGCTAAAGGTGATCAGGGGGTATGGAGAGAAGGCAGGTACAGGATACTGAGTTGAATGATTAGCCATGATCATATTGAATGGTGGTGCAGGCTCGAAGGGCTGAATGGCCCTTTTCTATGTTTCTAGTAGACACAAGGAACTGCAGTTACTGGGTTACAAAAAAAGACACAAAGTGTTGGGTCAGCAGCGGGTGAGAAACATCTCTGGAAAACATGGAAGCGACGTTTCAGATCGGGACTCTTCTCCCATCCGAAACGCCACCTATCCATGTTTTCCAGAGATGCTATCTGGCTCGCTGATTTATTCCAGCACTTTGTGTCTCAAGAATTCTCATTGTAAGCTTGGGGATTTAACTTGCTTTGCAAAAAACAATCAACATGTAATTACTATATGTATTCAAAGGTTTCAAAGGTCTTTCATTGTCACATGTACCAATTAAGATACAGTGATATTCGTATTACCATACAGCCATACTTAAAAAAAACAAGACACATAACTACATAAATATTAACATAAACAACCACCACAGTGGATTCCTCACATTCCTCACTGTGATAGAAGGCAATGAATTTGAATCTTCTTCCCTCATTTTTCACCCGCGGTCGGGGCAGTCGAAACATCCGTCGGGGCGATCGAAGGCCCCACAGTTGGCAGTCGAAGCTCCTGTGGCTTGGAGCACCCAAAGTCAGTTTCTTACCAGGTACCACGAGCTCCACGATGTTAAAGTCCGCAGGCTCCCACGCTGGAGCTCAAAGGTCGATCCCTGACAAAGGGATCACCAGCTCAACGATGTTAAAGTCCGCAGGCTCCCGCAGTTGGGAGCTCCCGAAGTCAGTCTCCAGGAAATCCACCAACTCCTCGATGTTAGGCCGCAGTGCTAGCGGGGATACAATACGGAGAAAAATTGCATCTCCTTGAGGTAAGAAACTTTAAAAAGTTTCTCCTGCCCCCCATTAAACAAGCTAAAGAGCACTAAATAAATACACTTAACACACACTAAAGAAACAACAGAGAAGGAAGGGACAGACAGGCTGTTCGCGAGGCAGCCATTACTGGCGCGCCCAGTTTACACATTATCTCAGCCAATATTCACTTTTGAAATGTGATCCATGGTGTTATGTGGGGAAGCTTGGCAGCCCATCTGTGCATAGTGAGGATTTCCAAACAGAAATTAGGTAAATGTCCAGATAATTTTCTTTTGTTATGGAGGTTGACTAGATTGCTGAGAAAATTTACTTGCTCTTATTTAAATTGTGACACATAATCTTTATCAACAAAGCAAGGAGGCCAGATTGGAGTCATAAAAGAAAACAAGATCCCAACAAGTGCTTCCCTCTCCCAGTGCTCATGTTTCTAAAGTGAGACTTGAATTTGCAATCTCTGCTTTAAAATAAATAGCTATACAATATGAATTCATAAAAGGTCAAATGATAGATACTTCAGTCATGAGTGCTTCCATGGACTACTTTAAACAGTTTGAACCAGACCATGATGCTATTCCATGTCCACCACATCCATAAAGTTGCAACACGCAGATAGAGTGGAAAAGAAGGCATATGGTATGCTTGCCTGCATTGGTAGGGACATTGAGTACATGGGTCAGGAAGTCATGATGCAGATTTAAGGGACTTTGGTTAAGCCGCATTTGGAATACTGCATGCAGTTCTGGCCACTCCATTACTGGAAGCATGTTGAAGTTTACCAGAATGATACCTGGGTTAAAAGGTATTTGCAACAGGGAGAGATTGGACAGACATAGATTGTTTTCTCTACTATGCCAGAGGATGCAGGGAGACCTGAAGACACATATCTTCATTAAACTTTGCCCCTCTCATCTTAAACCTATGTCTTCTAGAATTCCAATATTTACATCCTGGGTATTAGGGGCTGACTGTCTACCGATTTTATATACTTCTACATAAAATAGGATAGATAGTCAGCTCCTAATGCCCAGGATGGAAATATTGGAATTCTAGAGGACATACGTTTAAGATGAGAGGGGCAAAGTTTAATGAAGATATGTGATGCAAGTTTTTATTTTACACAGAGGATGGTGAGTGCCTGGAATGCAAGTTTGAGGCAAGTATGATCGTGGCATTTAAGAGACTTGGATAAGCAAATGGATATGCATGGAATGGAGGGATAGACATTATGTGCAGGCAGATAAGGGTTAGTCAGCATCATGTTCTGCACTGACAATATGGGCCTAAGGGGCTGTTTCTGTGTGGTACTGTTCTATGTTCTATATTCTATAAGAAGTGTGAACAAGAGTAGACAATCTGTCCCATGAGCCTATATTGCCATTTAATTGGATTGTGGCCAATTCTACAAATATACCTTCCTGTCCTATAACCCTTGATTCCCTTACTGATTGGAAATATATCACACCCATAAATGTGCCCAAGGATGTCACCCCCCACAACTCTTTGTGGCATGAAGCTCTAAAAGCACGGATACTTTCTTAGAGAAGAAATCCTTCCTCATCTCACTTGTTCTGAAACTATGCCCTCAGGTACTGCACTCCTCAATGAAAGGAAACATCCTCTCAACTTTTATCCTGTCTGGCCCCCCAATAACTTTGAGTTTAGTTTAGAGAAACAGAGTGGAACAGGCACTTTGGCCCACCGTCCATGTCGACCTGCGATCACCTGTACACTAGTTCTATACCACACGTTAGAAAATTTACAGAAGTCAATTAACCTCCCAAACTGCACATCTTTGGAATGTGGGACGAAACTGGAGCAGCCAGGAAAATCCATGCGGTCACAGAGAGAACGTACAAACTCCCTACAGACAGCACCCGTCGTTAGAATTGAACCCGGGACTCTGGTGCTGTAAAGCAGCAACTCCTCCGCTGTGCCACCGTGCTGCGGTTATCTTATGTTTCAATAATATTGCTTCTCATTTTGTCAAATTCCAATGAGTAAAAGTCCTAATCTATTTAACCTTTCCTTGTTGGGCAATCCCTCTGGACCCTGGGTCACTCAAGTGAACATTTAATCTCACTTCTGATGAAATAACATCTTTCTTAAATAGGGAAATTGTTATAGCAGACTAATGACCCTCAACGAGTTGTATTGAGACTTCTACTTTTATACTGCTTGAAATAAAAGCCAATATTTCATTGACCTCCCCTCCCCACCTTATTAATGCATTTGTGAGCCAACTATATTTCATGCACAAGGCCCCCCAAATCCATTTGTGCTGCAGCATACTGCTATTCTTTTGTTCTTCCTTCCAAAATGAACAACTTTAACATTTTCTTGTGTTATACAATATTTGCCAATTTTTCCTCAGCTTCCTTCCTCCAAGTTGTGAATATATATGTCGTAATCATTTGTAATCCCAGCACTGACATCTGTGGGACCCCCCCACTGGTTGCCAAACTGAAAATGACCCTTTTATCCCAACGCGCTACTTTCCACCAGTTGGCCTCTAACCATGTCTAGATATTACCTCCAAAACCCATCTTGTGACTAAATATTTTGTGAGCTAGGTTTTGTGTGCTTTCTGAAAGTCTAAATGCATCATCCAGTCTTTCCTATACACTTTGGTTTCCAAAAAAACAATACATTTTGCCAAACAGAATTTTTCTACATGTAGTTACGCTGATTAGATTACAAGTTTCCAAATATGCTGTGAATCATTGTAGCATGAGAAGCTAGACTAATTAACCTACAAGCACCTTCTTTTTGCCCCTAACTTTTTGAAATGGCATGTCACGTTGGCAGTTTTTCTAGCCTTTGGCCTTTAGCAGAATGTAAAGATCCGTGGAAATCTATAACTATTGGCAGAATGTCTTAGTGGCCACTTCTCCCGGATATGCTCCCAAATCTATAGGACATTCTTAATTCAATTCAATTCAATTCAATTCAATCTTTAATTGTCATTGTGCAGTGTACAATACAGAGACAACAAAATGCAGTTGGTATCTCCGAAGGGCGAACTTACGAATAAACAAGTAATACATATACATATGCAGTGGTATCCGTGCAATTTGCTGGTGATTGGATAGTCCGGGGGGGGGGTGAGGGGTGGAGACAGGCAGTCATTGAGGTGCAGCGTTGAGAAGTGTGACAGCCGCAGGGAAGAAGCTGTTCTTGAGCCTGCTGGTCCGGCAGCGGAGGGACCTGTAGCGTCTCCCGGATGGGAGAAGGGTAAACAGTCTATGGTTGGGGTGTGAGCTGTCCCTGGCGATGCTGTGCGCCCTGCGCAGGCATCGTTTACTATGGACAGACTCAATGGAGGGGAGTGAGGAGCCTGTGATGCGTTGGGCGATCTTCACCACCCTCTGCAGAGCTTTCCGGTCGGCAACAGAGCAGTTACCATACCATACTGTGATGCAGTTGGTAAGGATGCTCTCGATGGTGCAGCGGTAGAAGTTCACCAGAATCTGGGGAGACAGGTGGACCTTCTTAAGTCTCCTCAGGAAGAAGAGATGCTGGTGAGCCTTCTTGATCAGCGAGGATGTGTTGTGGGTCCAGGAGAGGTCATCGGAGATGTTGACCCCCCAGGAACCTGAAGCTGGAGACACGTTCCACCTCCGTCCCGTTGATATGGATGGGGTTGTGCGTGCAGCCTCTCGATCTCCTGAAGTCAACAATGAGCTCCTTGGTCTTCTTGGAGTTGAGGGCCAGGTTATTGTCGGCACACATACTGTTAGGAGCTGAACCTCCTCCCTGTAGGCCAACTCATCGTCATGTCATCTGCATACTTGATGATGACTCACCGTCGTGTCATCTGCATACTTGATGATGGTGTTGGTACCATGTACAGGTATGCAGTCGTAGGTGAAGAGGGAGTAGAGGAGGGGGCTCAGCACGCAGCCCTGGGGTACGCCAGTGTTCAGGGTGAACGTAGAAGAGGACTGGTTATCCAACCTAACAGACTGTGGTCTGTTGGTTAGAAAGTCCAGTAACCAATTGCAGAGGGAGGGGTTGATGCCCAGGTCATCGAGTTTGGCGATCAATTTCGAGGGGATAATGGTGTTGAATGCTGAGCTGTAGTCGATGAACAGCATTCTCACATGAGTGTTTCTGTTGTCGAGGTGGGAGAGGGCGGAGTGGAGTGCCGTTGAGATGGCATCCTCCGTGCTCCTGCTCTTGCGGTATGCAAACTAGTAGGGGTCCAGAGTGAGAGGTAGGCAGCATTTGAGGTGCGCCATGACCAGCCTTTCAAAGCACTTGGCGATGATAGGAGTGAGTGCAACTGGGCGGAAGTCGTTGAGGCTCGCTGCAGTGGAGTGTTTTTGCACTGGCACGATGGAGGTAGTTTTAAGGCACGTGGGGACAACTGCCTGGGCAAGTGACAGGTTGAAGATGTCAGTCCAGATGTCTGTCAGCTGTGCAGCACAGGTCCTGAGGACGCGCCCGGGGATGCCGTCAGGGCCGGCAGCCTTACGTACATTGATCCTACTCAGTGCCACGTGCACGTGGTAGGGGTTGAGTGTGAGGGGCTGGTGGCCATCGGGGAGCACAGTCTTGATGGCCAACTCTTGGTTGTCCCTTTCATTTGTAGTTAATAAAGTATTTTGATCTTTATCATAATGTAAGGTTCCAGTTATTTTACAGACAACATTCAACATGGTGTCAGAAGGAGAGAAAACCCCTGCACAAGGAATCTCTGAGTCTTTCCTGGACTATAAATCAACCATCAGGGGAACAGGTATCTGAAGAACTCATAGGGATGGGTACAAAACCCAAGGACACAAGCGAATAAATCAACAAATATCATCTTTCAAATACTCCTTCACTAAGCTAGCAGCAGTATCAATCAATCAGGACTCAACATTCACATGTCCAACAGCACTCAATCTTACAATCACTCCAAGCTTCAAACACGTCCACTGTGACCATGTAATTATCAGACAGTACAAGTTAGAGTGCTGTCTGGGTTAGAGGCATTTATGCATCTTTTAACTCTGGAAACCAAGAATTAAAATCTTCATTCAGTTATTTTTTTCCACACAGAACTCAACTGCAGAGAATGCTGGGAACATTGGATACACAAGGCTTGTTTGTTCAATCTACCGCCAGCAATAAATAGGCATCTCTATCTGTCTGGGGGCAGCACATATAGGAAAACTGCTAATTTGCACTTTTTTCCTGCTGTACCTGGAGGTGGAACAAGGTCCAAATAATTCCTCCGGAAATATTTTGTTAGCCAAGGAGGAAGTGTTCTTGAGGGAAACTAGCATTTATGAAAATATATTGTTGTGTGCCAGTTCCTTCAAATGAGGAAGGATTGAAGGAAGAGAAAAAATAATTTCCAAAGTGCCTGGGATCTTTTTAACAATGGGATTGAAGGTCACAAGAGTAGAAAAACAGTAAACACTGAAACACTTTACATGGGGGGAATTAGTAGATGTAGTTTAACCAGAATTTCGAAATTTCACAAAGTGTCATGCAAGAGGTTCAAGAGATTGTGATTTGTAATATTATGAAGGTCAAGAGATCGATAACTGAGAATAGGTTTAAGTTTGTAATTTTCAGACTGGCTGTTTGTTATTAGTAGGGTGCCATCATGGTGGAGCTCTTCGCTGTTTGTGATTTATATTAATGATTCAGATGAAGGAACCTAGTGTACTTTAATGTTGGCCTTCACAACAAGAGGATTTCAGTATAGGAGTAAAGAGGTTCTTCTGCAGTTGTATAGGGCTCTGGTGAGACCACATCTGGAGTATTGTGTACAGTTTTGGTCTCCTAATTTGAGGAAGGACATCCTTGTGATTGAGGCAGTGCAGCGGAGGTTCACGAGATTGATCCCTGGGATGGCAGGACTGTCATATGAGGAAAGATTGAAAAGACTAGGCTTGTATTCACTGGAGTTTAGAAGGATGAGGGGGAATCTTATGGAAACATACAAAATTATAGAAGGACTGGACAAGCTAGATGCAAGAAAAATGTTCCCAATGTGGGGGAGTACAGAACCAGGGGCCACAGTCTTAGAATAAAGGGGAGGTCATTTAAGACTGAGGTGAGAAAAAACTGTTTTACCCAAAGAGTTGCCACAAAACATCCATTTATCTGGCACCTTTGCTTACTTCTAGACACTAAGAGATGTCCTCGGTACAAACATTACCAGCAACACTGAAACAACAGACAACAATACTGGGGAAGTATTAGCTGCTCCAAATTCTCGCATTCTTTAGCTATCAATATTTTATTCCAAAACTGTGGAGCCAACAGTTTTGTTCCACAACACTGGAAATACTGTTCTCAGCTTCAATTCCACAACTCTCCACAAAATGACTTGATCCCTACATGTCTTCTTGACATTACAAATGTTTACCGTCAAGAGATGTTGCGTCTAAGAGTTTGTGATATTTTAAGTATAATTATAAGATTAAACAAGAACTTACCAGTTCGAAGTTTGATCGTTATTTTATGAGGAGTTACGATGAGGGATTACGTGAAGAACCCGCCTCACGCTGGCAACGGCATACTTCAAAGCAGCGGCATGAAAAACACAGAACACCAAAAGCCGGAGTAACATAGTAAGGCTTCACAAAAAGACTTAGAACTACCATTTGATCATTTATTTTATGAGGGTGGGAGCGGAGGGCACGTAAATCCCTCATCGTAACTCCTCATAAAATAACGATCAAACTTCGAACTGGTAAGTTCTTGTTTAATCTTACTATTTTACTTCGGAGTCACGTGAGTGACTACGTGAAGATTTTAAAGCTTTCTGTGTTTTTTATGTCGTAGAATCAATCCGTACGACAGTCCGGCTAAGTAAACACATACATGAGAAACCAGACTAATGTTAGATCATTTCACAATTAACTTTTTATTGGTTTAAAGACCATATAATAACCCTCCTTATATCTGAGGGAAATGATTACAAGCCATAAAAGATAGAAGTGACTACACCATTGATTATAGCAATTAATAGTAAACAAAGCAGGTGATTATAGTGCTCCCAACACCGCGTGTCCAAAGCTTGTCATAGTGTGAACAGGTTTTATTGTAGAACTTTGAAAAAGTTTCTTCTTTACTCCACCCTGCGACTTTTAAAATATGCTCGAGAGGTACGTCCCGCCCCTTCGCCGCGGACGTAGCTGCCGCCCTGGTGGAGTGAGATTTGAACACATCAGTGTCTACTCCCGCTAAAACCAACACCTGTTTCAACCATTTTGAGATAGTTTGAACTGAAGCTTTTGTGTGTGGTTTTTTGTGCGTAACCATTAACGCTTTTTCATTTCCTCGAAGGGTGTCAGTAACTTTAATATATTCGTTCAAATGTTTAACCACACACAAAGTAGGATCAATATGATAAGCTTGAAAGGTTACCTTTGTTCCAGATCTCCCTGGTCTGCTTTGTTTGATCAACTCGTAAACATAGAACACAACATTATCTGTAGTCACATGCATACAGTCTAAATGCAACATTTGTAAAGTTTGCACTCTTTGAGCTGAAACCAGTGACATTAACATGACTAATTTCAATGTCAATCTTTCCAATGTCAACCCTTCAATTGGAGTCCATTGTCTAAGTAGCGTAAGTACAATGCTCACATCCCAAATCTCTGTGTATCTTGGTTTGGGTGGATTAATATTAAAGATTCCTTTCATGAATCTAGAAATTAATGGATGCGACCCAATTGATCTCTGATCAGTCATAAGTCCTAAATAGGACGACAAGGCACTGCGTGCAGTGTTAATGGCACTGTAACTTAAATGTTGCTGAAAATGCAAATTGGCAAGGAATTCCAAAACATTTGCAATATTTACAGTATCATAAGAAATATTTGACTGTGTGCAAAAGTCTTCCCATTTCTTAATATGTGTCATATATTGCTTTTGTGTGCTATTGCGCCATGATGCAACCATAACTTCCATAGTTTGGTCCGACAATCCCAGCTCCTGTAGTGGTCTGGTCAAAACCTGCAGATTAATAAATTCATATATGCATACAATGGGTAAATCTCTTTAGTTACCGGATTAGTCAAGATATCACTACAGTTAGGAATCGACATATATGGTTCTTTAATCATATTCAGCATTACTGGGAACCAAGGTTGAGTTGGCCAATTTGGAACTACCAACAATCCAGAAGCAGAATCTTGTTCTATCTTCTTCAGGCATCTCTGAATCAAAGCAAATGGTGGAAAAGCATAAAAGAACATCTTTCCCCAGTGTAATGAAAAAGCATCTACTGCTACTGCATCTGGATCGTGTTCCCAAGACACATAAGTAGGCAACTGATGATTAAGCCTAGATGCAAACAAATCTATTTCTGGCAACCCAAATTGGTTTACAATATTCTTAAATATTGCTGGCTTAAGCATCCATTCCGTATTATCTTTAAAAATCTGGACCTTTCATCTGCTACAAACATTGTCCTTACCGGAATGTAGCTTGCTGAAATCCATATTTGGCGACCAATACACCATTGCCATATCTCATTGACCAGACAATCACATGATACTGACCTAACTCCCCCCATGTGATTAATGTATGCAACAGCCGTTTTATTGTCTAACTGTATTAACACATGTAGACCTTGTTTAGCACAACAATATGCTTTAAGTCCATAAAAAGCACCCAATAACTCCAAATAGTTAATACCATAAACTTGAAGAAACGCTTCTTCTTGAGCTTTCCATCTACCTCCACAACTGGAGGACGAATCTGTAGCCCCCCATCCGAAGAGCACTAGCATCCGTTTGTAAAACCATTTCAAGTTGTTTAATCATGATATTCTTAGCAGCTTGTGGACATTTTCAACCCACCATTGTAATTCCAACACGGCTTCTTTTGTTAAATTGCATAGGCCTGTCAAAGTGACCTGCCTTCTCTTTAAGAGCCCTTATTTTGTCCCTTTGAAGATTTTGATAATGTAATGGACCAAATTCACTGCCGGAAATGCTGCTTCCAGTTTCCCAATGGTTTTCGCCACTTCTCGGATGGAGGGATAAGGTTTGTGAATGAGGTAATTACAAGTCATCAATATGTCATTGGCCTTCTCTGTTGGCAAAGTAACTAACATAGTCACTGAGTTAATTACAAACCCCAAAAAAGTTAATTGATTGTGCTGGCTGCAGCTGGGACTTAATTGGATGAATCAAAAACCCTAGCTTTTCAAACAAAGCTTTAGTAACTGAAACTGAGTGCTCAGCTGACTCTTGAGTATCATTAATGATCAGAATATCATCCAGATAAGCCATAACAATGTGTTTCTGTGCTCTTAATTGGGCTAAAACTGGTTTCAACAGTTTTGTAAAGAGTCTAGGAGCCGAACTCAATCCATTTGGTAAAGCTTTAAACTGCCATAATTGTCCCAGCCAATTAAATTTTAAATACCTCCTGAAGCACTGATGAATTGCCTACAGAATAATAGGCATCCTTCAAATCAATCTTAGCCATATAACACCCTGCTGAGATAAGATATTTTGCAGTACTGAATGTCTCCATCTTAAAATGTTTGTATTCTACAAACCTATTCAGATCTGTAAGGTCCAGAATAATTCTGCAACCACCATCTTTTTTATCTCTTCGAAATATATTAGAGACAAATTGATGCTTATGTTCATAAGTCTTTTCAATTACGCCTTTTCCAGATAATTTGTCAATTTCCACATTAATCTCCATTCTTTCCTCTGCAGAAAACACATAAGCATAAGCAGGTCTATTCTGTACAGGAGGATTAACCCCTTCTTTAAAAATAATAATGGCTCCCGAAACTGCTTGTAATACATATCGATCAGAAGTAATGTTAAGCCAGGCATTATAAAATTTTTGCAATCTCCAACTGGAGAGTCATCCACAGTTTCTTTAAGTATATAAGTCTTTAATACCTCTCCGTATGAGCGTGGTGGTCTCCTTCTTCCCGAATACAGGGAAGCACTCGCCTGCACAGCACGATAGTATTTTCGTGACAAACTTCTGCTTCTATAACGGAAATCGAAACCCCTTCGGGTCGAAAAAACCCTTCTTTGTCCAAAGACAAAAGGTTTAACATTGCTAAATATTTAGCTTCTTCATCCAACTCTTTCAGCTGTTTCGGCAGATTTTCTCCAAACAAATACCAGGAGCTTGAACTCCACTTTCTTGACACAGGCTTGCAAATCTAGGGTGAAATATGGGCCGAATCGCCATTTTCCTCATACAATTAATTTCATAGAATGAATTACACAATAAGCCCAAAGTATCCTTTTGAATCTTTTCCATTTCCAGATTCTCCATTTGCCTGCCATAGGCCGTAATGGCAGCAGAAATTAATTTGAGCACCTTTTGAAACTTCACTTCTTGGGCTCTCATACTTGGAGTCGTAGACGTCCATATCATCGGATTCACCGTTAGGCACTTCCAATGAGGCACAATTTCTTGGAGCTTTTATATAATTCTGATGTTTCATTCATCACAGAATTGTGAAGTTGGTGAGATACCATATAATTTATGTTTGCAGCTAGGATTTCTTCCATAGCCTCACCACTTCCTTCAGGTATAGCAAAATCTTGTGCTATCCCAGGCACATTAGGCCTTTTCTTTTTACTTTGTGGTGTGCTTTCAAAAGCCATATAGCCACCAGCAGGGTCTGCCTTTTGCAGCCCTAAATCAATTGGGATATCATCCCATGAGACTTCTTCCAGCCCAAATCCTGGGTCCGGAGTATCATATTCCAACTTGGCCCACAGCCATATTCATCATATTCAAAACCCCTCAGGGATTTTTTGGGATTCATCTGGGTACTGTGACCCTTGTCTCATCATTGTTTGGAGAACTTTCTCCATATGCTCCATTTTTAGCCACATAGTTTTATTGTCTGGAGGTCTTTCAGTATCAGAGTCATCAGAAACCACGGGCCTCTCAGATTTCTTTTTGCATTTTTTAGGAACATTTTCCTCCGTGGTTATTATTTCTGGAGAATCTGGAAACTCACTATCGGGTAAATCGGCGGCCAACGGTATCGGACCGGGTCCGCACTAACTTCGCGTCCCATATTTTTACTTTCACCCCGGGAAGATCTTTTTACCCGCGAAAACTTCTTTCCCGATTTCTCCATTTTCTTTTAATAATCAGTGCTCAATCAGCACGTTAACGTGGCTCTAAATTTTACTTTTGGTTTCGTTTGCTGGAGCCACCAGCGTAACCTAAAAAACGCCCCGGTCTAACTGCACTTACCTGCGGGCCGTTCCGACCGCTGCCGAGGAGCTGCTCCTTACTGCAGCTCCTCCTTCCGCCGTCAGCGTTGACGTCATGCCGTTGCCAACGTGAGGCGGGGTTCTTCACGTAGTCACTCACGTGACTCCGAAGTAAAATTATAATTTAAATTTGACTGTTTAAGTGTGACTAAATTAAAGAGAAATGCCTGAATTATTAATAAAACAAACATTTTAAACACAAAATTATAATACTCACCAAGCACAGCAGGTGCAAGCTTTCCTGCCTCCCTCTAGCTGAGGTACTGATTGAATAGAAGCTTGTTTACTCCCTGCATGACCCCAAAGCAGAAACGCCACGTCGCGTGGCTGGAAACTGGAAGTATCCTGAGCTAATTCTGCTACCACCATCATCTATTGCACAAGTGATGGCTTCCACTGATGTCTCAGGAAACCTGCGTCCTTATCGGGACGGATGATGACAGCGAGGTCAACATTTGTAACAAGATGGACTCCCTGCATGCAATTCACCAGCAGCCAAGCATAATTTAGTGGGTCTTTCTGTCTGAGACAAAGAACCAGGCAATGACAAGATTGCTTCCACTCCTAGCCTTCGTTTGCAGTCTTCCACATCCCTATCGTTGCTATAAAATTCCTGGAGATTTCTGGTTAACATGTTTCTTGGCACGTAGATCTACATTTGATAATGCTACAAAGTCAGTTTGAAAATCAAACTGTGACAAGGATGTAAGAGGCATAGAAAAAGGCCAGAAAAATGAAACATTATGCAGGAAAACACAATAACTCAATCTTGCCGAATATATTGAAACACAGAACATGGTGTGTTTCAAGTATGTGAAACAAGTAAACAAAGTAAATATTGATTTTAAGAAGGACTTCTATGTGGATGAAAAGCATAAATGTATCCTACTGTTACAAAAGTAATAGTTATTTGTTGTAACTTGTATTTTTGTGAGCTATTTTATTTTTCAAACTTAAGGGAAAATATATTTGTCTCACAGGCATTACAACACAGACTATCAGGTTGATTCCTAGATGAAGGAATTTTCCTCTGAGAAAGATGAGCCTATGCTCATTGGAATTTATAAGAATGGAATTAGATCCTGCAAACATTGAATTGTCTCCATGGGAGAATATGGGTGCTCAGCTTTTGAGTATATCCAAAATGTCAATAGATTTTTATTTCCTGGAGAAATCAAGAGATTTGTGCTCAGTGGCGCAACAGTTTGAGCCGTTGCCTCATGGGACCAGAGACCCGGGTTCAATCCTGAGCTCGAATGCTGTTTATGTGGAGTTTGCACCTTTTCCCTGTGCGTTTACTCCGGGTGCTCCAGTTTCCTCCCACATCCCTAAAACATGCTGGTTTGTAGTTTAACTGTTCTTTGTAAATTGCTCCTAGTGTGTAGGGAGAGGATGAGAAAAGGCATAACATCGAACTAATGTGAATGGGTGATGGACTTAATGGACCAAAGGGCCTATTTCCATGCTGTGTCTCTAAACTAAACCAGGATTATGGATTTGAATTTCAGTATTAACTATGATCTTGTTGAATGGAAGTGCTGACCAAAGCTATTCCAAATTCTTGTAAACTTTAACTATCAATGCTTTAGTTAGCGCTACATTATTTTATTTTATTTGCAGTGACGAACTGTCCAATTGGGCATCCTTTGCCTCTACTTTTAAGAAGGTAATGGATTGGGGAGGAGAGATGACAATATGGCTGTAGAAATTGTCAGTTTATCCAAGATCACACTAAAGGCAACTTCTGGAGAGATACTGGATAGAAAATTATTGTAACGCAAAAATAAATATAAAACGATTAAGTTTAATTAATAACGGACCATAAAAAAGACAAGTTAATCACCTTGCTTCTAACTGACAGGCAGATCACATTTGCAAGAAACTCGTTGTCAACTGATTTGTTAATTGCATTGAGATGAAATGATAACTCAATACTTAGTGCAACAATTGTAAATTATTGTGTGCTACTTTTCAACTGAAAACTGGTTGTTGTGACTTATGAGCTGCTATTTTTGTTTTTCACTGATGTGAATAATAATCCTACTGAAATTAGAGAATATCACCATTTACACACAGTAAAGCATCCATAACAAATCAGTCTACTGCAAATGGTTTCTCCGGATACATCTATTACAGACTTTCACCATGCAGAGAATAAAATTAGAGCCAGTCCTTGTTTAATCCAGTGGTTCAGCTGAAAGGGTGCAAGAGTAGACCCACAATGTGTCTCTTCTGCCATTGGAGACTTAAACTAATGTTGGTGGGCATGGTCACAAGTCCAGAAGTCAAGATTTTGGAGTATTCTCACCAATGCCTCCAAGACCTACGATCATGGAGTTAAAGATTTTTGCTATGCTGTGCCTAACCAAGTAGAAGCAAATGGTTTGGCCCAAGTGACAAACTGAACATACTAATCTGCAACTGGTTTCTAAACACATCATTCTATTACAAGTTGCTCTACAATTCACTTACAAATAACAATGCCACAGGCCTTTTCACTGCGGGAAAACTACAAAGCTTCCTAACTTGGATTAGTAATTGTAGAGCATTCAGTGTAATTTAGGCATCGTGACTGGCGACACCTTTCTCTACCTGGTTCCGATATTGAAACTTGTAAGGGCTCACCCTACCTGATGAAGATATTGCAAGATGACAGCATCTAGCAACTCCAGTCAAATGAGTTTCCACTGGATAATAGGAAAATGCACTTTGTTGGGGGGAGAAGGTAAATATAGGCCATGTGGGGCTGGGGACTGATAAGGTTGGAGGCTGTGGAGGACAGACAGCCAGATGTAATAAAATCAGAGGTTTGACAGTGAAAATCAGCTATTCACTGTGAACATCCAGCACTGGGTTGACTTCCCACATGTGACACTATGTACCTGTATTTATCTGCATTAAACTCCATTAACCATTCCTCAGCCCACTTGCTCAACTGTCTAAGACCTTGCAGTAACTTTTGAAAACCATTTTTACTTGCTATGATACCACGCCGTGATAAAGTTCATACAGATCTTTTCAATCTTTTTGGTTACTTCTTCAAAAAACTCAATTAAATTCATGACCTGATCTCCCACACACATAACATGCTGACTGTCCCTAATCAGCTCCTGGCTATCTAAATGCATGTATATCTTATGCCTCAGAATACTTTCCAGTAACTTGCTTAACACAGATCCAAACCCACTGACTCCCATGGCTATCTGGACTACACATCCTCCCACCCTGCTTACTGTAAGGACATATCCCCTACTCCCAATTCCCCTGTCTACGCTGCATCTGCACCCAGTATGAGATGTTCCAAATCAGGGCATCGGAGATGTCCTCATTCTTTAGGGAATGGGGGTTCCCCTCTTCTATTATGAATGAGGCTCTCACCAGGGTCTCCTCTATCCCTTTGCTCCGCTCTCACTCCCCATCCCTCTACTCGTAACAAGGGCAGAGTCCCCCCTTTCCTCGCCTTCCACCCTATCAGCTGTCGCATACAACATATAATCCTCCGACATTTTCGCCACCTCCAACGGGAACCCATCATTGGCCACATCTTTCATCTCCTCCTCTTTCTGCTTTCCGCAGAGACCATTCCTTCCATAGCTCCTTGATAAATTTGTCCCTTCCCACCCAAACCACCCCCTCCCCAGGTACTTTCCCTTGCATTGCTACACTTGTCGTTTTACCTCCCACCTCAACTCCATCCAAGGGTCCAAGCAGTCTTTCCAGGTGAGGCAGAGGTTCACCTCCTCCAACCTCATCTACTGCATCCGCTGCTCCAGGTGTCAACTTCTCTACATCGGTGAGACCAAGCGCAGGCTTGGCGATCGTTTCATCCAACACCTCCGCTCAGTTCGCATTAACCAACCTGATCTCCCGGTGGCTCAGCACTTCAACTCCCCCTCCCATTCCGAATCCGACCTTTCTGTCCTGGCCTCCTCCATTGCCAGAGGCCCAGTGCAAATTGGAGGAACAGCACCTCATACTTCGCTTGGGTAATTTACACCCCAGCGGTATGAACATTGACTTCTCCAATTTCAGGTAGTCCTTGATTTCTCCTTCCTTCCCCTCCCCCTTCGCAGCTCTCCCACAAGCCTTCTGTCTCCGCCGCTTCCTTTCTTTTTCCTGCCCAACCCCCCTGACATCAGACTGAAGAAGGTTCTCGATCCGAAACGTTGCCTATCCCTTCTCTCCATAGATGCTACCCCACCCGCTGAGTTTCTCCAGCATTTTTGTCGACCACAGATGTCCCCAGGCTTTTCCTTGCAGCCCTTCTTAAATTTAAGGGCCTGTCCCACTTGGGCGTTATTTGTGCGTCATTTACGCGTCACGACGCACGACGCGTGTGTTGTGACGCGCGCATGGCGTGCATTACGCGCACATGGCGTGCATTAATGCATACATGGAGAAGGTGAGACGTGGTGGCATAGGCAGTGACGCGCGGTAGCGCGCGCGCCCCAGGATTTTGGGATTCTCAAAATCCTCGTGCGCCACCTGCGTAAATGATGCCCAGGTCGGACAGGCCCTTCAGGCACAACATAGCCAACCTCCAGTCATAGCCAATCTTCCCACACCACACCCGTGTTTAATGATGATTCATATTTCTCTGTCAGGATGTCTGCCATTTCTTTTCTTGCTTCCCACAGTGTCCTCGGATATATCCGATCGTGCCCACAAATTTTTATCTCCCTTCTTCTGCCTTAGGGCTCTCTGCACCTCCTCAACCATAAGACGGATTGTCATCTTGACATTTCCATTCACTGTTCCATTCCCAAGTTACCCAGTCTTCATGACTTTCTGCACAGTAAAAACAGAAGAGAAATTATCATTGAGGACAATAGACAATAGACAGTAGGTGCAGGAGTAGGGCATTCGGCCCTTCAAGCCAGCACCGCCATTCAATGTGATCATGGCTGATCATTCACAATCAGTACCCTGTTCCTGCCTTCTCACCATATACCCTGACTCCGCTATCTTTAAGAGCCCTATCTAGCTCTCTCTTGAAATTATCCAGGAAACCAGCTTCCACCGCCCTCTGAGGCAGAGAATTCTACAGACTCACAACTCTCTGTGTGAAAAAGTGTTTCCTCATCTCCATTCTAAATGGCTTACCCCTTATTCCTAAACTGAGGCCCCTCATTCTGGACTCTCCCAACAGGACCTTACCCATCTCCTGCCGCTCCACACAGAGATGATCGTTTTGGTTTCTGAGAGGCTCTATTCTCTTTCTAGTTACCATCTTTCCGTTAATGTTCTTAAAATCTCACCAGATTTATTTTAATGTTATCTGTCAGAACTACCTCCTACCCCCTTTTAGTCATCCTGATTTACTTATTTTCTTCCTACAGCCCCCCCTCCCCCCTTCGCCCTCATATCAGTCTGAAGAAGGGTTTCGACCCGAAATTTTGCCTATTTCCTTCGCTCCATAGATGCTGCCTCACCTGCTGAGTTTCTCCAGCATTTTTGTCTACCTTCGATTTTCCAGCATTTGCAGTTCCTTCTTAAACAGATGACTGAACCTTATTGCCTTCCCTCACAGTGGGAAACATTGATATCACTGAGGAGGAAGTTTATGTTAAATCCTATTGTGTATTGTATTCTTTTATTTGTGCGGCTCTATGGAAACTCAAATCTCGCTGTACCAATTGGTGCATGTGACAATAAATGTAACTTGAACTTGAACTTGAGTCAATTCATGGAAGTATATGGCAAATGTAATTTTAAAGCTGATCAATTGGTTGTTGTTAATAATATTTGAACAAACAATATATTTGACCAAAATCACAATATATTTGTGAATGATAATATTCCCAATCTACAAACTGCTGCAAGTTTCTTGTAAAGAGTGCCTATCAAATTTCAACATGATATCATTGCAGAAAAGATGATGAGAGCACAGCTGTTCTTTATTAGTTTTAGTGTGATTGTAGTTTTGGGAAATCTGTTGATGTCACTGAGGCCAGGATAATTTCCAAAATAAACAACCAGACAATTTGAAGTAGAACTGCGGTAGATAAATAAGTGCAATTTGGTTAATGTTGTTTTACAACAGAATGTTTATGCCTTGTCGAAAATCTATCCATGGCCTTCTTCACCAAAGCTTCAGATCCTTTCTCACTTGCTTCTGTACCCCATGTAGAGTTCCTGATATATATAATTTCACATTAGCAGCCAAGTCTGTAAACTTCTGCTATTGCTGCTTTCCTTATTTTTCTTACAATTGACAATTTTTTTTGATTAGCAATTCCCTTTTCAAACAAACGTAATTTCTTTATAAATGCCTCATTTATAAACCTTGCTGATCCACCCGCAGCTTCTTTGGGATTTTTTTTGATTTGGTCAGATGAAACATCATACCTGAAGATTTAAAACTTCCTAATATTTCCTTGTTCATTTGAACCTAAAACCAGAATTAACTTTCATTTGAGGAGAAACTTTTTTGTTTGTTGTTTGAGTCTTTTACTTATAATATGCACAATGCTGGTGCAATAGTGGTGTGAGATTGTTAAGAGTTTTTATAATAGTTGGCTACAGTATCTGCACCAGGTTTATTGAATCAAAGTATATCTTCAAAGGTGCTTTATTGTTGCTTGTGCAAATGCAGAGTGAAATTATTTTCTTACTTATTTTCTTTCTTATTTTAGAAATTATTTTCTTTCTTATTTTATGCGTGGTGCGATAATATCAGCACACGCATACTTTAATAAGGAAAATCGAAAGACTCAACAAAAGTTGGAAAATGAAATAAAACAATTAGATATTGAAAATGCAATATCCCCTTCAAAGGGGCTCAGCAATAAAATTGCATTATTAAAATATAAGCTAAATAAAATATACTCAAATCAGATTATTAAACTTTTTCAACAGACTAAACAAGTACACTTTGAATTTGGGGATAAACCACAAAAATTACTGGCACGCCAGCTGAGAAAATTAGATGAGGAGAAAATGATACATAAAATTAGATCTGAACAAGGAGAAATATTGACTTTACCAAAAGATATCAATGATACATTTTTACAATATTATCAAAATCTTTACTCATCTAAACTAGCAGGACAATCAGATGGAATGGAAGCATTCCTACAAGAATGTCATATTAACAGTTTGGATCAGGAAGGTAGAGACTTGTTAAATGCTGATATATCAGTAAAAGATATTAAAGAATCAATTGGATCATTAAATAACGGAAAAGCCGCATGCCCTGATGGCTTAAGTGTTGAATTTTATAAGAAGTTTTATGATCTGATCTCTCCACGCTTACATACAATATATAAATATGCTTATGAACAAGGAAAGTTACCAGAATCATTAAATGAATCTACAATTATGTTTATCCCTAAAGCTGATAAAGATTTGGAAGACCCTGGGTCATACAGAGCAATAGCTCTTTTAAACACTGATTCCAAAAAATACTAACTAAAATTTTATCTCGGAGACTAAGTTTAGTGATTAATAACTTAATACATCATGACCAAACAGGTTTTATTCCAAAACGCTATTCATCTTATAATCTGAGACGTGTATTCAATATCATGTACTCAAAAAGCGTGAATGATATTGAACTAGCTGTCATATCCTTAGATGCTGAAAAAGCATTTGACCAGGTTGAATGGCCATATTTATTTAAAATGATGCAGAAATTTCAAATGGGGGATAGATTTTCCAAATGGGTAAAAATCATATACTTGAATCCAACTGCAAGAATATTAACAAATCAAATGTTATCAGCATAATTTAATCTCTTTATGGGTTGTAGACAAGGATGCCCGTTATCACCATTACTATTTGCTTTGGTAATAGAACCATTAGCCGAAATGATTAGATCAGAACCAGAAATATATGGATATAATACCAAAACTACAACAAATAAAATATCTCTATATGCAGATGACATCTTAATTTATATCACAAAACCGGAGATTAGAATTCCGAATCTATTTAATGTTATAACTAAGTTTGGCACATTTTCTGGGTATAGAATTAATTGGAATAAAAGTGAAATTATGCCTATAACTGGAATAAAATTAAATATATTAGAACAATTCCCACTTAAAATAGTCACGGAAAAACTCAAATATCTAGGAATTCATGTATCTAAGTCCTATAACTGTCTATTTAAATATAATTACCCTCAATTATTAAATAAACTAAAAAAAATATTTTATATTGGAAAACACTACCTATATCAATGATCGGTAGAATAAATGCTATAAAAATTATTTTTTGCCACAATTGTTATATTTATTTCAAGCCATCCCTTTATATCTCCCTAAAATGTTTTAAAAAAAAATAGATACTTTGGTTAATAGTTTTAATTGGGACTACAAAAATCATCGAATAAGTAAAAAAACATCTATGTAAATCTAAAATAAATGGTGGACTAGCACTACCAAATTTCTTCTATTATTTCTGGGCAGTTCAGATTAAGAATATGAATTTTTGGTTGGTAAATTTAGATCATGAGCCAAGCTGGCTAAATATGGAAAAGGAAGACTGTTTGCCTTTTGATGTAGGTTCGATTCTTTTTGCACCAAGGGAAGTACAAAAAAAAACGTATGGTGATAACCCTATAATTCATAGCAATAGACGTATTTGGAAACAAATAGTTAAGACCCTACCTATGGAATAATTTGTCACTTTGTTTGCCAATTATGAATAATCCTTTGTTTAGGCCCTCTGTATTGGACAAGGGGTTTAGACACTGGAATGATTTAGGAATTAAAAGGATAGAACACCTTTAAAAGAAAGGAACATTTCTTTCATTTCAAGAGTTACAGGATATCTATGGATTGCAGTCAAATAACTTATTTAGGCATTTACAAATTAGAAACTATATTAAGTCAAATACGCAAGACTATAAAAATAGAAAACCAGGATGATTAGATGAATTGTTTAATAAACACCCAAATACAGAAAAATTAATAGCGTATATATACAATACTATTTTGGATAGGGAAATCTCAACTTCGGAAATATATCGACAAACATGGGAAAATGAAATAGATTTATCTATAACGTGTATAAAACTCAATTATTATTGGACAGAAATCTTTAGAGTTATCTCTGAAGTTCTTGAAATTAAACTGGACCCAGATCCAAAATTAATAATATTAGGAGTTTCGGATTCAAATCTAATATTAACAGTAAACCAAAGAAATTTCTTGGATTACTGTTTGATAATAGGGAAAAAATTAATATTGAAATTTTGGAATGGAACATTATCCCCCACAATTAAAGTGTGGACAGTGGAAATGTTGGAGACGTTGCATTTGGAAAGAATCAGATTTGTCCTAATGGACAAATACGAACTCTTTGAACAGATATGGTCTCCATATACAGAATATTTGAAGGGGTAGCTGTTCTTGGCATCACAACTCAATGGGTACCCGGCAGGAATAGATTAAAATAACTCGCTGGTTTTTTTTGGATTTGTATACATGTCTCTATTGATATCGTTATTTGAAATTGTGTTATTCACTATTAAGATGTATACTATAATCTCTTTTCTTTTAATATATATATAATACTTTGTTTTAATTAAATATATATAACAAGAATATATATATATTTATTTTTTCTCTCTTCTCTTTCTCTCTCTATATAATCAAAATTATTATTTAATCACTATTCTTATTGATTAAAATCTATTCTTTTCTTTTTCTACTTTCTAAAAAATAGAAGTTTATAAGAATTATTCGTAACATTCGTATACTTATTGAAATAAGTTGGTTGTGTATTTGAAAAGTTGTTATACCGTTGTTATGATGGATTACTTCTAATAAAAATATTATTACAAAATAAAAAAATAAATTATTTTCTTACATACAGGTCAGTATAGTATTGCCATACAAAAACATTTGGCAATATTCATCACATTCAACTACAACATTAAACATACACAAATTGACAGAAAATGTCGGAGAAATGCAGCAGGTCAGGCAGCATCTCTAGAGAACATGGAAAGGTAACATTTTGGTCAGGACCCTTCATCAGGCTGATTGTTATGTGGCAGGGAAGAAAGTTGCAAGAGAGGAGGGGCAAAGCCTGGCACGTGATATGTCTCTGTTCCTATGTCTCCTCCCTCACCTCCAACCAGGAACACCAGCAGTGCTTCCAGGTGGGACAGAGATTAACATGTACCTCCTCAAACCTCATCTACTGCACCCGGTGTTCCCAATGTGGCCTCTTGTACATTGGTGAGACCAAGCGTAGACTCGACAACTGTTTTGCCAAACACTTGTGCTCGGTCCGCCAAGGTTTCCCTGGCGGATCTCCCGGTTGCTAACCATTTTAACTCTATGAGTTAAATTAACTATTTCCGCGGAGTTACTCCAGCACTTTGTGTCCTTTGTCCTGGCAAGTAATAGAAGGATACAGGTGAGGGATTTATTACTTGCCAGGCTCAATCATCACTGGCAAAACCAACCTTATTGCCCGTCCCTTACTATCTTTGAGCATGAGAGGGTGAGCTGCCCTCTTGACACCACACCAGTCTGTGTAATGAAGTAAGTGACGGAATGCTGTTAATGAGGTGTGACAAAATATTCTAAGAGCTGATGATATATCAATGGACCTGTTTACATCAACCTTCTGGATGCTAGAGATCACAATGTGAGAAGTGCTGTTGAAAACCTCTTGTCAAGTCACTACACTGCATGTGTAATGCACACTACACAGAAAGTGTATAGTCGTAGAGAGGGAGCATTTTTACACTGTTGGATAATGCACCAATGTTTCTTTATTCACTAGGGAGAAACACACACAGAAACACAGACCAGTTTTCCAGAAAATCATGCTTGCCCAATTATTGGTGTTCTTTGAAAAAGTATTATTTGCATTGAATATATGGGGAAGAGATAAATGTATACCTGGATGTTCATAAGACAGGCGAAAAGATGCTATTTCAAAGATTATTGCAGAAAATTTAAGCTCACGAGACCAAGTGGGACCCGTTGGGTCCCTGTCACACGGGAGGCCTGGTCCCCCAATGCAACCCGTTCCCCCAATGCAATATTCAACCACTCACCCATAGCCCCCATGGGAGGCCTGGACCCCCAACGCATTGTTGATCACTTACCCATGGCCCCCATAGGAGGCATTCTCCCCCAACATAACCCGTTCCCCAATGCAATATTCCACCACTCACCTGTTCCCCCAACACAACCCATTCCCCCAATGCAATATTCCACCACTCACACATAGCCCCCAACTGCGCAGGGGCTGCTCATTTCCCCTTATTCACCCTCTCTCATTTTAAACTTTAAAAAATGCAATTGCACTTGCTTGGGCTGCCATGACTCAATGTCCAGGGGTTGCAACATTGTAGCAAGTAGGGCTACAATCCCATTGTCATGTCATAGCTATAAGTGCCAGTGCAGAGGGAAGATTTTTTTCTCAAATTGGGGTTTTGTAAATTAAAAAATGTGAATAACTTTTAAAATATAACATCAATCTGAATGAAACTTGATTAAAACACACCACAAGACAATTGTGAGTAAGGTGGTCCTAAATTGTAGAACTACAGCGTACCATTTTGGTGTAATTCAGGGCATGAAAAGCACGTGCACAAATAAACACGCAAACTGATCATGGACAAGATCAGAATGCCGTTTATTGTCATGTAAACATAGGTTCAAGCGAAATTACATTCCTGCAGTCATAACAACAAAAAAACTGAAACACACAATTAATACCATATAACCATATAACCATTACAGCACGGAAACAGGCCCTCTCGGCCCTTCCAGTCCGTGCCGACCATTTGTTTTCCCCTAGTCCCATCTACCTGCACTCAGACCATACCCCTCAATTCCCTTCATGTCCATATACCTATCCACTTTACTCTTAAATGTTAAAATCGATCCTGCCTCCACCACTTCTGCTGGAAGCTCATTCCACACAGCCACCACCCTCTGAGTAAAGAAGTTCCCCCTCACGTTACCCCTAAACTTCTGTCCCTTAATTCTCATGTCATGCCCTCTTGTTTGAATCTTCCCTACCCTCAATGGGAAAAACGTATCCACTTCAACTCTGTCTATCCCTTTCATCATTTTAAAGACCTCAATCAAGTCCCCCTTAACCTTCTGCGCTCCAAAGAATAAAGACCTAACTTGTTCAACCTTTCTCTGTAACATATTTGCTGGAACCCTGGCAACATTCTAGTAAATCTCCTCTGTACTCTCTCTATTTTGTTGACATCCTTCCTATAACTAGGCGACCAAAATTGTACACCATACTCCAGAATTGGTCTTACCAATGCCTTGTACAATTTTAACATTACTCCCTACTCCTATATTCAATGCTCTGATTTATAAAGGCCAGCACACCAAAGGCTTTCTTTACCACCCTATCTACATGCGATTCCACCTTCAGGGAACTATGCACAGTTATTCCTAGATCCCTCTGTTCCACAGCATTCCTCAATTCCCTACCATTTACCATGTACGTCCTATTTTGATTTGTCCTGCCAAGATATAGCACTTCACACTTATCAGCATTAAACTCCATCTGCCATCTTTCAGCCCACTTTTCCAAATGGCCCAAATCTCTCTGTAGACTTTGAAAATCTACTTCATTATCCACAACACCACCTATCTTAGTATCATCTGCATACTTACTTATCCAATTTTCCACCCCATCATCCAGATACAATTCCACACAAATACCATCACAGTGAATCTCCAAATACCTCCTCACTGTGATGGAAGGCAAAAGTCTTATCTCTTCCCTGGTCTCTATTCTTATTCTTCTCCCGCAGTCAAGCAGTCAAACTGCTGCATCGAGCTGTTTGAGGCTCTTGATGTTAGAGCCCCCGGCGGGTGATGGTAAGTCTACTGCAGCTGTTTAGGCCATGCCGGGCGATGTAAGGCCCCGCTCCGGGTCCATTTAAACCCCTCGATTCGGGCGGACGAAGTTTGCCATTGTGGGATCTCCAAAAAGCGGTCTCCCACTAGAGACCCGCGAGCTCCCGATGTTACCATCCACAGGGCCTGCAGCCGAAGCCTCCAAAGCTCCAAAGTCGGGTCGCAGCCGCGCGACACCACAGTGTGCGCCGCGCTATGAAGTCGGCCAGCTCCGCGATGGTGAGTCCGCAGGCTCTGTGACTGGAGCCCCAGGTCGATTCCGGTTGGAGGCCGCTGGCCCAACGATGTTAGGCCCCAACAACAACGGAGACTTGACAAGGAAAATGTCGGGTCCCCACATATACACAGCTAATAATATAAAACTAAAACCTAAACATACACCTAACAGGACAAAAAAAAACCATCTTGTCCTGAGATTAGAGTTTTAGTAATATATTAGACCAAGAGGGACCTGTTGGGTCCTTGTCACATGGGAGGCCTGGTCCCCCAATGCAACCCATTCCTCAATGCAATATTCAAGCACTGACCCATTCCCTCATATTCCAGCACTCACCCATAGCCCCCAACTGTGCAGGGGCATATCCTCAGCACTGCCTCCCCCTCCTCTTGCTTCGTGGACTTTAAAAAAGAATGCCATTGCCCCCCTCCCTCTCCTGTGAGCTAAATGCTTGTTGGAAAGACTGAGTGTTCCTTGATTGCAACTTTGTATACAACTTTGTTGCAAGCTGGGCCAGCTGTTAAATTCTTCTTAACTTTGAATTTTTATACTTAAAAATTATGAATAACTTGTGAAATATAACATCAATGTGAACAAAACTTTATTTGAACGACCACAGATGAATAAGGTGGTGCAAATATTTTTGTACTACCATGTACCATTTTGGCGTATGTCCCAGATCACATACATATAGAAACAAACAAGATGAGAATTTTAGTATTATATAGATAGATGGATAGTGTAGGAAACACGATTTTGGTGTAGATGGTAGACTGACAGGCCATAGGGAACCAAAATAAAAGCCATTCAATGGTTATTTCTCTGGTCAGCAAGATATAATGAGTAGAGTGCAATAGGGAATGGTGCTGGAGTCTCAGTCTGTATAATTAGCACATATGATTTACATAAATATATGGCAGGTATGGTTGCTAAATTTTCTAAACAAGGGTAATAAAGCAAATTGTGAAAAGGATAAAAGAAGGTCCAATGCCACACATTAAAATCTGGCAAATGAAATATCCTGTCGAAAATATGAAATTATGTGTTTCTGTCGGAAAAAATGAAAAAGCATATTATCTACATAGTGAGAGATTGTCAAGCTCTGAGATGCAGGGGGACCAGGGTAATCTATATTCATAAATATATCTTATTCAGGTGATTAGGAAAGCAAACAGAATATTGTTTATTGTTAGGAGAATTTAAAACAAAAATAGGAGGTTTATTAATAGACACAAGGAATTGCAGATGCTGGTTTACAAAAAAGGAAACAAAGTGCTGGAGTAATTTAGCGGGTCAGGCTACATCTCTGGAGACCATGGGTAGGTTGCATACAGTGAGAGGTGTTTTGGTGAATACAGATGAAGGGGTGTTTTATCTACCTATCACTTGCAAGATTTTGTCCCGGCCCACCTATCTTCCAGGTTTATCCCTCTTCCCCACTGCAATGAGTCTGAAGAAGATTCCTGACCTGAAACATCGCCTATTCATATTTTTCAGAGATGTTTCCTGACCCATTGAGTTACTCAGCACTTTGTGTCCCTTTTTAAGGAGTTTGTTCTTCAGTTTAGTTAACTTTGAGATAAAATAATTTAGGCAATCCCTTAGAATCACGGGGGATTTGCTTTGACCTAGATGGTCAACTTTCATAAATTCAAGGAACAATAGACAATAGACAATAGGTGCAAGAGTAGGCCATACAGCTCTTCAAGCCAGCACCACCATTCAATGTGATCATGGCTGATCATCCACAATCAGTGCCTGAGAATGCCAAACAGATTTAGGCCATTCACCCATCAAGCCTAATTTACTATTGAATCATGGCTGATCTATCTTTCCCTCTCAATCCCATTCTCCTGCCTACATCCCATAATCTCTAGAGACCGAAGAGGGATTTACACAATTTCTTAAAGGATAGTGTGCAGATGCAGCATATCAAGGAAATCTAACATATTTTCATTTATTGTTCCAGGATCTGACAAACGTAGGGAGGTCATTAGTGATATCACATCTGGAGTAGAGTGTACAGGATGGGTCTCCTTATTTAAGGATACACGCTAATGCATTGGAAGTAAAGGAATATTGTAGACCATGGAGAGAGGGGTACTAGTATGTAGTTCTCTAAAAGTGACAAGATGGATAGACATGGTGGTGAAGATGACCTCTATCATTTATGCCTCCCATTCCCAATCTGACCTTTCTGTCCTGGGCCTCCTCCATTGTCAGAATGAGGCCCAACGCAAATTGGAGGAAGAGCACCTCATATTTCGCTTTGGTAGCTTACAGTCCAGCGGTATGAACATTGACTTCTCTAACTTCAAATAGCCCTTGCTTTCCCTCTCTCCATCCACTCCCCTTCCCAGTTCTCCCACCAATCTTACTGTCTCCGACTACATTCTATCTCTGTCCTGCCCACTCACCTTACATCCATCTGAAGAAGGGTCTCGACCCGAAATGTCACCCATTTCTTCTCTTCAGAGATGCTGCCTGACCTGCTGAGTTACTCCAGCATTTTGTGTCTACTTTCTATCAGTTATGCATTGAGTACAAGAGTTGGGACATCATGTTGCAGTCATATAAGATATTGGTGAGACTACAGCAGGCATATTATGTGCAGTTCTGGTCAACATACCAAAGAAAGGATATGACTAAGATAGGGGAGGAGCAGAAAAGATTCACAAGAATGTTTCTAGGACTGGAGAGTTTGAAAGAGTATGAAAGACTGGAAAGGCTGGGACTGGTTTCCTTGGAGTGAAGGAGGCTGAGGGGTGAGCTCATAGATGATTATAGAATTATGAGAGGTACAGGCTGGGAAATATGGCACAAATCATGAACCCAGACACTGGTGCGGAGCCAATCAAGACCAGTCTCGGCCAGCGGCCACCACAAACAAGGATGGGCCCGGTGGCTGAATGAGGATGAGCTGGACAAGGACAGACAAGGACCACTAAGAACAAGGGACAAGGATGAGCCCAGCGGCCGAGGGCACCAAAAACCATAGGCTGCCAAGAACCATGACCCAACGGCCACGTGCGCGGGATGCTCGGAGCTCAGGAGGGAGCCGCTGTTGGCGACGATGTGAGGACTGGGCCGGTAGGAGAGGGACCGGTCAATTAACTCCATCACCTTCAAGGTTGCTGCAGGGGGTGCCCTCCGGGACACAGGTGGCTGGCGGAGGAGAGGGATGTCAGGTCGGGCTTAACATAGCTTACCTGGATCGGGAGCACTCCAAAACTTTCAACACGTGGACTGGACTCTGCACTTTGGACTGTTTGAGTTTTTTTTTTTTTTTAATCTTTTTTTCTTTTTTTAAATGGTGCCAGAATTGTAGCTGGGAGCAAAACAAATGGTGGGAGAATCTCCTGCAATTCGAATTCTCCTGATGTTTGAACTTCTGGAAGCAGCATTTATCAAAGATGGATGTTAGACTGAATAAAAAAAGAGGACCTTGGGCTTGAGATGACTGAGTTATGACCAATCTCTCACACCAGCCATTCGAACCTACCTGATCTCCTGTTTGCTAAACACTTTCCATCCCATTCCCACACAGACCTTTCGGTCCTAGGTCTCCTCCATTGTCAGAGTGAGGCTAAATGCAAATTGGAGGAACAGCATCTCATCTTTCGCTTGGGCAGGTTACAGCCCAGTGGGACAAATGTTGATTTCTCTCACTTCAGGTAGCCCCAGCATTCCCTCTCTCTCTATCCCTCCCCCACCCAAGTCACACTAGCGTCTCATTTTCACCCAACGAACAGCTACCAATGGCCTGTTTCCTCTATCATCATTACTTTCTTGCATATCTGTTATTCATTGTTTTTTATCTCTCTACATCACCGTCGATAATCTATCGTTTCCCTTTCCCGTGACTTTCATTCTGAAGAAGGGTCTTGACCCTAAATGTCACCCATTCCTTCTCTCCAGAGATGCTGCCTATCTCGCTGAGTTACTCCAACTTTTTGTGTCTATCCTCCCACTCGGATTCGCCATTGGACCTGGTTCAGATCCAGGAGGCCAAGTTTGGTGGACTGAAGCCTCCTAAACCCACACCGTGAGTCTAAGAATGGCACAAAGGCTTCAGGAAGCATCCCGGCCTGATTTAGCCTGTTCATAAAACTGCTGATGAAACCTCTGACTGCAGGACCATATTGCAGCATTGGTGTCTGTCAAGGCTTCTAGACATTTGGAACATTTCCAAGTATTGTTAGCAGTCGGAATTATTCAAAGTAAAACAAAATTTAAAAAATGAAAATTGCATTTTTTTCCGCATGTTGCAAGTCCATTTCAGTTTTAAAAATGATCCAATATTACATTTTAATTATTTGTTAATTATTTTATTAATTATTAAAAATGATCCAATATTACATTTAAGTTGTTTGTCACATACAGTTACCTTTACATTTCATCCACGCAGCATGAGCAAATGAATAACTGATTAATTAAAAGATACACCATGGAAACAAGCCCTTCAGCCACTGAGTCCACGCCATCCGTTAACCACTCATTCACACTAATGCTATGTTATTCCACTTTTGCATCCACTCCCTATACATCAGGGGCAATTTACAGAGTTCATTTAACCTACAAACCTATGTGTCCTTGAGATGTGGGAGGAAACCAGAGCATTAGCATGTGGTCACAGGGAAAATGTCCAAACTGCACACAGCTAACCCCTGAGGTCAGGATCGAACCTGGGTCTCTGGCGCTGTGAGGCAGCAGCTCTACCAGGTACACCACTGTGCACAGGAGTAGATCATGGCTCCAGTGCAGTTAGTGCAGGAATCTGGTGGTGAGATAAAGGATTCTAAACTATATCAGACAGTGATGTGCGGTGAGATCAATGGCTGGGGAGGCACTGGCTAGTATCAGTGGCCCGGTCCTCCCTGTATTGATCACTGCGTCTCCCTGAGGAGAGAGAGGGGTGGAGCCATGGCTGGGAGGGTGGGATAGAGAAGAGAAGGGAGGGAGACAGAGAGAGGGGAGAGGGAGAGAGAGAGAAGGGAGCGAGAGAGAGAGAAGGGAGGGAGAGAGAGAGAGAAGGGGAGGGAGAGAGAGAGAGAGAGAGAGAGAGAGAGAGAGAATGGGGAGAGAGAGGAGAGAGAGAAAATGAGAGAGAGAGAGAGAGAGAGAGATATCGATCCCTGGAGAGAGAGAGAGAGAGAGAGAGATCGATCCCTGGAGCGGGAACATGCGGTGTCCACGGGGACTCTGGAGGCCTTCCGTGGGCGCTGGTCACCGCGTGGGGTTCAGTGTATTGTGAACAATGATTGTATTGTTGTACTATAATGGTTGTATATAGTGCCATTTTTGATTATGGTTTGATGTGTTGTATTATATGATTGTGTCAATAAAGTTTTTGAAACTAAAAAAAAAAAAAAAAGAGAGAGAGAGAGATCGATCCCTGGAGCGGGAACATGCGGTGTCCACGGGGACTCTGGAGGCCTTCCGTGGGCGCTGGTCACCGCGTGGGGTTCAGTGTATTGTGAACAATGATTGTATTGTTGTACTATAATGGTTGTATATAGTGCCATTTTTGATTATGGTTTGATGTGTTGTATTATATGATTGTGTCAATAAAGTTTTTGAAACTAAAAAAAAAAAAAAAAAAGAGAGAGAGAGAGAGATATCGATCCCTGGAGCGGGAACATGCGGTGTCCACGGGGACTCTGGAGGCCTTCCGTGGGCGCTGGTCACCGCGTGGGGTTCAGTGTATTGTGAACAATGATTGTATTGTTGTACTATAATGGTTGTATATAGTGCCATTTTTGATTATGGTTTGATGTGTTGTATTATATGATTGTGTCAATAAAGTTTTTGAAACTAAAAAAAAAAAAAAAAAAAAAAGAGAGAGAGAATGGGGAGAGGGAGAGAAGTGAGACAGGAACAATAGCATAACCCGCAGCCGTCCCATTCTGACCACCATCGAACCCCCCCACCGCACCATTGCACCCTTCTTCATGGCGGCCCAGTGATGTCTCGGCTCTGACAATTCATGGGATCTAACCGGTAACAGCACTAAGAGCAGCCCCAGGCCGCCGCGCTCCCCGATCTGAGCTTGAAAAATCAGGTGGTAGGCCTGATGTGTCCCGTGGGCCATATTTTGGAGACTCCCGCCTTACATGAACTAAACAAAAATGTACAGAAGTACAAAAATTGATTACTTTATTATTGTGATAAGTATAGATCTATTTAATAAAAATCTAATAATTTTCTAATGTACCGACAAAGTCTACCTTCCCAAGTGGCATATCTTGTTCCGCTCCATGATCTTTGGTCAGCGCTGCCGCTGCTGAAGCTAGCTAACGTGGAGGGAGAGTGAGGTAGCGTCAATTACGTGGGCTGAGCCTACGCTCTTCTTCCACTGGGCTCAAGACACGCCCCCTTGTGAGGCAGACGTGACCGCTGCCTCCCCTGGAGTTTTTTCAATGCAGTTTTATGTGAGACCAGCGAGCACAAATTTAATATATTTATATGTGCAATACGTTACCTGGACTATGGAAGGTAAGGACATGTAATGAAGGGGTTTACACACATTAGTTTGACAACATACATAGAGATGGTAACAGGCACACGCTTATTGCCCGTGCTCCATACAGTTTCTAAGGGGTTGCGCAATCAGAGGGGAGGCTCAGCTCATCGCTGCCTCACCTCTCAATGTATTTGCAGCGGTGCTGCAAAAAGTTTGCAATTTTTACTATAAAAAATGATTAGATTCATATAGAATTGACATTCATAACACAGATCAGTGGAAAAATCTTTATATTTATTTTATTTTATTATTATTTTTCTTTACTTTTCTTAACAGCTATTTTCATTGGGAGTATTACAGCTGAGGCCCTGCCTCCCCTGCCTCCGCTGACCGCACGTCCCTGATGTCAGATGAGGTTCAAGATCAAAGGAGATTTCTCTGCAAAATTGCTGAATCAGACCTGAATCAACCAGAAATCATGGAAATGCTGCTTCATTGAGATCTGTGGAAGTATGGGATTCCTATTCAAAATCCTGACAAAAGTAAGGTCAATCCAACTCCAAGTAATATGCGTTAGAAAGAACTGCAGATGCTAGCTTAAACCGAAGAGAGACACAAAAAGCTGGAGTAACTCAGCAGGACATGCAACATCTCTGGAGAGAAGGAATCTGTGTATGACACCCTGATCTCTCTGAATACCAAACATAAAACAAAATATTGCTATTCCTCCCAAAGTGAATAGCACCACATTTCCCCTTGTTATTGCCCCATCTGCCACATTCTGATAAAAGGTCATTGAGCCATTTCTCTCTACAGTTCCTCTCAGGCTGGCTAGATTTATAGTATTTTTGTTTTGACTTCAGATACCCAGAACCTTCAGTATTCTGCCTATGAATTTCTAACACCTTCAAAAGCACCTGGAGACTTTTGGCACTCCCCAAATAGAAAAGGCACAAAGTGCTCCCAGAAAAGGCACAAAGTGCTGGCATAACTCAGCGGGTCAGGCAGCATCCCTGGAGAATATGGATAGGCGATGTTTTGAGTCTTGATCATTCTTCAGATTCACTTGATTAACCAACAAGCTTCTAATAACTTAATCCCCTTCCACTCCTTCAAGATTGATACAGACAGTAAAATTCTCAAGCTAAAGTATTAATTCTTGTAGTACACCAGATAATTACCCATTGGTTCATTACTCCATTTGCCACCTCACCCTCAATCCTTGCAAATATATTCCTAAACATCTAAATGTACTTAATTGTGCATAGCAGCCATTGTATAATGTATTTTCAATATCCTCCAAAAAATCCAAATATGCCACATCGATAGGTTTTCCCCTTAGCCTGCAGGGTGCACACTCAAGAAATATAATAGATTTGTTCATTTTCTTAAATCAACCCATGTCAGGATCATGTCTCACTCCTTGTTGCAAATCCCACCCCATCCCTGTCTGCAATGCAAGTGCCAGGATCCCAACTCAGAACAAGGAAAACTTATCATTCATCAAATAACAGCCCAGGCTAGGCTGATGAAAATGCACTCACTGCACTCAACTGATGGCATTGATAATGTGTTGGAGCAAATTTTAATATTACAACTTTCTGATTTTGTACTGCAAGTTTTTTAATTTATGTCTGAGAGTCCCAAAGGGAGAAACAGAAGATTATTTGTGAATTAGTGGAAAATATTAATAAAGAAATTAGCATTTAATTAAAGAGCGACTTGACTGAACAATGCTATTTCAGTATTTATATTCAAAGAGACCCGTGGTGAGTAATGGCACCCAGCCGCACTGCCAAAAAAGATTATTTGTAGATTGGTGGGGGTTAGGAAATCGTGCATGCTTCTCATTATGTAGGCAAATTAACGAAGCTGTGTTTTTAAAAGCTTGAAACATGCATAACTTAGCAATTGTAGCAGCTCTCAGAGCTTCAGGTCTTTTCCATCTGTGCAAAACAACAGTAATGTGAGAGGGACAAATGAAACCATCCTTCCCCATTGACGCGGCTGCATTTGGAAGCTCTGCTAGGGAGTTTCTGGACCTTGAAAACCGGGTCTACGTGCCGAGGCAGTCGAACGTTCAGCTGTGATGACGAAATGCCGCACATTTCTTTCTGGAATAGAATGCAGATTAGAGAGGCCATTTGGCATTCTACTATTTCAGATGAACTCGGTGGGAGTTTATAGAATGCTGAGCAGGCATTGCTTAAAACACAGTGCATTCTGAACATCCATTCATTTGCCAGCGACATACTCTGGGACATTTTCTAATTTCAGCAATAATAAATCTGCAAAAAGAAATAATTTATAACAGCATTCGGTGCACTCTGATAACTCAAATGTGAGAAACTGCTTAAATAAAATCTGTGCACCTAAATACATGACAGAAATTTCTGCAATCTATAACAAAACAAACAAAATATTTGACTATTTGTATCCTCCTGTTTTTACAAACTCCAGTTTCTGGGGGAAAAAAAATCAAACCATCTAAATATTTTAAAATTTCCTGTGGGAAACCAGTTAAATAAAATATTTAGTATTCGCCAACTTTAAATTCCTAAGAGGAATCCTTAACAGCTAGAACACAGCTGGAGATATTTCTCTCCTGAACAATCTATTTTTGTGCTGCAAACAACACTAAAAATATAACCAGATATATGCTGTCTTGTTCACTGTGCTATTAGACTGTCTTTCATCAAGTGTAAGGAAATCTCAACACCCATCACAGTGTAATCAGCTGACTGATAATCTTTTGAAATTCTAAAGATAGACTTAGCCATTAAAAAAGAACCAAATCATCTTTTAAGTTTTTTAGACCTGGCTGCCTATTTATTTGGCTTAGCTCTGGAGTCTGGTAACGTCAGCAAGAGTTAACACACACAAGCTTGCAACATACACTAATTCAGTTCACTGCTGGGGATTTTGGGAGTTTACTGTGCAAAATACACGTGGATCAAGGCCAAGGCTAACAAAATCCTGTGATTATGTAATTCCACTACTGATACCACAATCTAACATTTTACAATATGAGGGAGGAAAAGTGTTTTGAAATTCTCTGGTTTGAGACCTTGAGGAAGTTAATCATGGAACATTCCATCTATCTAAATATGGTGAAGTGATTCCATTGCCTGCCAGTGTGCAGAGTTATTATGCCGCTTGCAGATCAGAGTACAGATGTGACAAGCGTGAAAATGCAGAATGGAGGATATAGATTTTTAATTTTTGCTGCATCATAAAGATAATTACTCACTGGGATGCAATAAATCAGATTTAAAGGCTGTTAGAAAGATATGTAATGTATCATATGTAACGCTCTTCCAAAGCCATCAATGGACAATTGTGGGCTCCACCTTTCCTTGGTCATTGGTGCTGGCTCTGATTTGTCCTGTAACTTTTCATTTCTCTTGTTTCCCTCTCCCTTGACTCTAAGTCTAAAGAAGGGTCTTGACCTGAAATGTCACTGATTATTTTTCTCCAGTGATGCTGCCTGACCTGCTGAATTACTCCAGCATTTTTTAGTCTGTTGTTTAATGTATACCATGTCTGGGCTAACTTGCACTGTCTTGCTAAAGTGGGTGGAAATTAAATAGTTCTTAAACTGAGCCCGTCTGATTTGAAGAATAATTTACTATTTAGAGCTGCCTGCTGCAAATGCTGGACGATTCTCAAACAGACTAATCCCTGTAGTGGAAAAAGTTAAAATATCTTAATTTTATTATCAGCTTATTTATATTTAGCTGTTGCATATATTATCCTAGATGTCATGCTCACACATAAGTCAAACATTTGCACTGCCAGGTTTGTGGTTATGGGAAACAGATCCTCAAAGTGAAATGAAAAGTAATATGTTCCATTTCTTGGTCTGAAGTAGATTATGAAAGGATGTAGGCAATTAAGGAAGTGTTTATCTTCCAAAGAAACACTTCATTTTTTTCATTTTCTGTATCTCTGGAAAGAGCAAAGTATAAAGTAAAAGGAGAGGGAAACAAAATAATGATTGGAGAGAGAACATAGTGATAATGTAGAAGACAAAGGGGAGATACGTATAACAACAAACCATAAAAAATAGACTAAGTGGGACCCATTGTTCACACGGGAGGATTGGTCCCCCAACACAATATTCCACCTCTCCACCAATTTCAATATTGTGGGGGGGGGGGGGCTCTTTCTGGGGCGCTAGTATGGGTGTTGTGGGCTGAAGGGACTGGTTTCCAGATGGCTAGTATGGACATTGTGCACTAAATTGATTCTTGGGGTGGCAGCTCAGTCACTCAAGCCTGATGTGCTGGCAGCTCACTCATGGCTGGTGGGCTGGCAGTTGACTCACAGATATTCCTTGAAATTCCATTTCAAGCAGGATGCAAGGCCACCAAATTCTATTGCAGTTTCCTACCATTTCAAGCAGGATGCAAGCCACCAAATTCAAGTGCAGTTTCTTACCACTTCAAGCAGGGGGCAAGGCCACCAAATTCAGGTGCAGTTTCCTACCACTTCAAGCAGGGGGCAAGGCCACCAAATTCAGGTGCAGTTTCCTACCATTTCAAGCAGGGTGCAAGGCCACCAAATTCAAGTGCAGTTTCATACCACCTCAAGCAGGGTGCAAGGCCACCAAATCAAGTGCAGTTTCCTACCACTTCAAGCAGTGTGCAAGTCCACCAAATTCAAGTGTAGTTTCATACCATTTGAAGCAGGGTGCAAGGCCACCAAATTCAAATACAGTTTCATACAATTTCATGCATGGTGCAAGCCACCAAATTCAAATGCAATTTCATACCATTTCATGCAGGGTGCAAGGCCACCAAATTCAAATGCAGTTTCATACCATTTCATGCAGGGTGCAAGGCCACCACATTCAAATACAGTTTAATACCATTTCAAACAGGGTGAACCTACCATAAAACCACACAAAACACCACATTAACACCACATGCACAGTTCAGTAGACATTCAGTGTGTTCAGTTGATTCACAGCTCAGACAGAGTCGTGACCTCTCCCTCCCCATCTTGCAGAGATTGAGCCACACCCACACTTCAGGGTTTTATAATCCCTTCCCCCTCCCACTGGAAGGGGTGTGACCTTCATGGTGTGATTGACAGGAGAGAGATTCTCTACATTTTTTAAATACTAATAACACTTTTATTTTTCATTGATGGGAAGAATCCTTTGCACCTGATGAACGGAGCGGGACTGAGTAAGATGGCCAAAAATAACAGCCAAACATGGTAGCGTTTTATCAAAAATCTAAAGTGCAAACAGGAAGTTGTCAAGTTTAGACTTTTAATCATTTGCCATTTCAAACCAACCACCGTCAACCATTTTCTGTGCTTTATCAAACCAACCACCACCAACCATTTGCTGTGCTTTATTTCAAACCAACCACATTTTCATTTTCAAACCACATTAAGGGCACTCAAGGTCAATAAAAACACACTCACAGTTTAGTAGACATGTGTTCAGTGTTATTCACAGCTCAGATGGAGAGACATGACCCTCTCGCTTCCCCCATCTTGCAGAGACTGACTGAAGCACTCAACACTTACTGGTTTTATAGTCCCTCTGAAAGAGGTGTGGCCTTCAGGGGAGAGAACCTCAACATTTTTTAAACACTAATAACTCTTTAATTTTTCATCAATGGGAAAATCCTCTTGTCTTGCACAGCGGAGGGGGACTCTGAGTAAGAAGGCCAAAAATCATAGCCGTAAGTGGCAGCGCTTTTTCTAAAATCAATATACAGAACAATAGGAAGTGGTCAAGATCAGACTTTTAGTAATATAAGATAACAGATTTAGAAAGAACAGAGAATTAGATAGGAGAAATGATTAGCAGTGGGGATTATTAATATGGAAAAGATTAGTAATATGCAATGGCCGGCTTTAGGATAAATGTAGTTTGCCCTCAACTTCAATTTTTCTTGAAGGATAAACTAGTGAGTGGTCCTTAAACTACGGGCAAGGACAAGAGTTGGGGAAAGATATGCACCAAGTGAGCATGGATTGAATGGAAAAGACCCTGGGTGTTAGGTCAGCTGACCCTGAAAATGTGGACATTCGGGCAATAAACAAGATGAGGTTTCAGAACCTGACAAGTGTCGGAACCTTCGTACGCAGCAACCTCAGTTGCAATTTTCAAATTGGAGGATCTGCCGGAGGCCACAGTATAGACTTGGACCGTGCAATGAGGGATAATGAGTAAAATGAGGGATAGCAAATTAGAACATTATTTGATGTCAATAGACAATAGACAATAGGTGCAAGAGTAGGCCATTCGGCCATTCGAGCCAGCACCGCCATTCAAAGTGAACATGGCTGATCATCCACAATCAGTGCCCCGTTCCTGCCTCGCAGGTCAATCCCGCAGTTTTTATTGGAGTTAAAGGACTTCCATTACAGCAAGGCAAAGTCTATCTCCTGATTACCCTGTTAATGCCTGAACCTAGTTCAAGACTCAAGAGTCAAGAGTGTTTTATCGTCATATGTCCCGGATGGGACAATGAAATTCTTACTTGCTGCAGCACAACAGAATATGTGAATATGTAAACATAGTATATAATCGGGGTAGAGAAAAAAAGTTCATTAAATAACAAATACAGCACACTAATAATAATATAGTAGTTTGCAGTTCAGAGCTCAGAGCTTATTCATTGTTGGGTTTAATAGCCAGATGGCTGGGGAAGAAGCTGTTCCTGAATCTGGATGTTACAGTTTTCAGGCTCCTGATGGCAATGGTGAAATGAGTGCGTGGCCAGGATGGTGTTAAAATTTAATGGAGTTCAAAGAATAGATGAGAGCTGTTTTAGTGGAGTTCTCATTGTAGATTCCATACACCTTAAAAGTCCTACACTGGCGGTGAAGGGTCCGAGTCTTCATAGGTGGTGGATAGTTGTCAAAGGACTTGTTTATCTTTGATGTGGGTGTTATTTGGATGTTGAGGTGGCAGCACTAATCTGGGCAAATGGACTGCTCAACCACAGATTTGATGTGCCTTGTAGCTAATGTATGTCTTTTGGTAGGTCAGGAGGTGAATTGATCTCTGTATTTTACCGGGCCTTGCAGCTCAGTAACATTCTGATGGTGAAGAATGTGAATGTCATTACCAATTCCAAACAATTCCAATTGCATAATTCCCTCGCAGACTTCTTTTACAAATCATGAAATATCTTCAAGCAGCAAACAATTTGGGGAATTAAAAAGTTCCCTTGTGAAGAGTTGTGACATATATTCCAGTAACAATAATCCTTGTGGATAATGAAGCTTGAAACAAAAACCTTCATTTTAACAGCATTGTTATTCTCATTTCATAATGCAGCACTTTAATCCCATTGTGTTTTACTAAATGGCAGAGATCTAGGAGTTGTAAAAATAATTGTTTTGAAATATTTATTTTTTGTAAGTCCTTTTAACTTTCTTTCAAAACATTGTTGGATGCTTATTATAAAGTAGGCAAGCACAGGGATTAGACCCAGCGATGTTGAAGGAACAGCAGAAAAATCTGTCAGTATGGGGTGCAACCTGCAGGAGGACATAAGAGATTTCATCAAAAGTCGACCATTCAACTCCTCTTTACTTCAATAAGTTCATGACTGATCTTCATAAGTTATAGGAGCAGATATAGACCATTTGTCCCATCAAACCTACTCCGCCATTCAATCATGGCCGATCTACCTTTCCCTCTAAATCCTATTCTCCTGCCTTCTCCCCATAACCCGTTACGTCCATACTAATCAAGAATCTAGCAAACTCTGCCTTAAAAATATCCAGTGACTTGGTCTCCACAGCCTTCTGTGGCAAAGAATAGTAAGATTAAATGAGAACTTACCAGTTTGAAGTTTGATCTTGATTTTATGAGGAGTTATGTTGGTGATTACGTGAAGAAGCCCAGCCAGTCCGCATGCTCGTCAATCTTCAAAGCAGCGGTATGAAATCACAGATAAACAAAATCGAAGTAAACATAGTAAGATTAGCAACCTGAGAACTATCAGATGATCTTATGAGAGAGGGTTGGGCGTGGAGGGCACGTAATCACCAACGTAACTCCTCATAAAATCAAGATCAAACTTCAAACTAAGTTCTCATTTAATCTTACTATTTTATTTCGGAGTCACGTGAGTGAGTCCGTGAAGGGTTCAAAGCCCTGTGATTTCATGCCGCAGATCCAAATCTCGGCGTCTCACTGCATCGATTGACTCAGGATGAGTGAATAATCAAAAAGTGCATTAAGCATGACATTGATTCAAATGTATTAATGGTTTACATTAATAAATAAATCAATAGCAACCTCTGTATCTCAGGGGAGGCTAAAGTGAACGCAGAACAGAATGGACAAAAAACCCTGGGTCAGTAACCGGCCTATGGTAAAAAAAAAATTAAAAATTCAGTTGACCATCCTGCGGTCGCGAGGATATGGTCGATGGGAATGTCCATTGCCCTGGCCACTGACATTGATGCTGCCCTGGTGGAATGAAATATACAATCGTCAGTGTTAATCCCTGCATAACCAGAACCTGCTGAAGCCACCATGAAGGGGAACTGACAGGGAAACTTTTGAAGTCTCTTCCCTGCATGGGAGACCCGACTTTTTCCATGTCGGGTCTCCATTGTCGTTGGGGCCTAGTACTGTGGAGCGGCCTCCGACCGGGACGACCTGGGGGCTCCAGTCACGGAGCCTGCGGAGCTGCGGACTTACCATCGTGGGGCTGGCCAGCCTCATAGCCTGGGGAGCGGTGGTGGCTCGCTGCTGCGGCCCGACTCCAGAGATCCAGCTCCAGCTCCAGCTGCGGCCCGACTCCGGAGCTCCAGCTGCAGATTACTGCCGGTGGACTGTCGGGATATCGTGAGCTCGTGGGTCCGGATGGGAGACCGCTTTTCAGAGCTCCCGCAACACAACTTCTCCAGCCCTTGTCGCGGGGTTGGAATGACCCAGAGCGGGGCCGTACATTACCCGGCGTGGCTTTAATGGCCACGGGACATTCCAGCGCCCGGCGGGGGCTCCAACTTTGTAACTTTTGGGCCTAGAACGGGGCCGTACATCGCCCAGCGCGGCCTCAATGGCCGTGGTACTTAACACCGCCCGCCTGGGGCTTCGACATTGGGAGAGAAATGGTGCAGGGGAGAGAGAAGAACTTTGCCTTCCATCACAGTGAGGAGGAGATTAGTGTGATGGATGTTTGTGTGAATTGAATCCTTTGTGTGTTTTTTAATGAATTGCTCTGTTTGTATGGCTTGTAGAAACAGAATTTCGTTCGAGCCTCTCTGAGGTTTGAATGACAAGTAATAAAATCTATCTATCTATCTGTCTATCTAAATAGTCTGAACCGACCTTTCTTTGTGTGGTTGTTTGTTGATAAACAATGCAGATTCCACACTTCTTAGGATTCTGGTGGCCTTGATATAATATAGCAAGCCTGCCCTCCCACATAGACGTGAGTCCATGGGGTATCCGAAAAATGATCTTAAATCCTGCCATCCCTGGTCTGCTCTGCTTGTGTAGATCAGAAATGTAAAATGTAATGGCACCTGCAGCCAACTCCATCCTATCTAGCCACAGCATTTGCAATGTTTTGCCCTCGTTGTGCTGATATTAGTGTCATGACTAAGGATGTAGCTGGAACCCCCTGGTGAAGTAATGTTAACACATTTTCAATATCCAAACTACATATTCTTGTAATGGGAGAACTTGTGTCAAGATCTCTTTTACAACTCGATATCCGGGGTTGAAGCCGACAGAGTGGTTCCCGGTTGTTGCATCTGCAGTGGCTCTATAACTGAAATATTGTCAAAGACCATTTTAGAAAGAATTGGAAAAAGTCAGTAATCTGTACCGTATTAAATGTAACATTAACATTTAAACAAAACCGCTTTTGATCCCCTCAATAGGAATGTACTGCTTTTTTTTTGGGTTCTATCCCTGCATTCTGCAGTGAGCACATCCATGGCTTGATGTGACAACTTGAGCCGTAAGTCAATCCATTCAGAATGTGTAAGTCAATAATTGTTTTAATATGCAGAGGCCGGTTTCCTGAACCACAGTTTGAACCAGCAAAGTTTTCGTATACCAGCAAAGTAACCGTATACCGTTGTATTATTATGCCTGACGAACGCAGGCAACATGGCTGCTTAGCCAGTCCGACAATACGAAACCTAAAGCGAGGTTTTGCTGACTGTTTTAAGACCCGACTAATGAGGCAAAATGAAGGAAGTCATAGAAGAACATTCCTCCTTTTTGTAGTGAGAATGTATTTCTCCGCACTGTTGTGCCACAAATCATTGCAATCAGTGCATAAACATGAAACCAACATGTCGATATTTGATGTAGCATTGAACCATACTTTCATAATACTTTGAGATCCAATACCTATTTTGTGTTGTCATCGATCTGAACTGGATGATACACCAGTGGCAAAGGAGATTAGGTAAATTATTACAGGAAACTTTTACTTGATTGCAATGTGACTAACATATGCCACCACCGTTGTGTAGCTACTTCAAATTGAGCATGTAGTTTATGTATATTCGCTCAATAGCCCCTTACCCATGGGTGCATCTAGTGTATATATTTAGTTGATACCACAAATGAAGAATTGGTAACTCATGCAAATCTCCACTACCTCCAACTAGAGATGGTATTCGGAACTTATCACCTTGGAGCCCTAGCATCAGTTTGTAATAACTGAATTTGACCGACCAAACCACTGGAGCAATGCTGAATACTGTTTGTTCATCATTGTGACTGAGGTAGCTTCAGCTGATAATAGCATAAGGTTGTTAACATTGGTCTACATGTCCTTTGAGAGGTCGCTACTTTGCACGATATCAGTTCCTTGATTTGCACAACTGAAACACAGCTACTATATTGCCAATTACTCTTGATGAAATAGAAGTCAGTTTTATAACAGGTTGCTATTAACTCCAATATCTTGCCACAGGGCGGAGTCAGAGGCTAATTTTACTTCAGAGTCACGTGAGTGACTACGTGAAGAAGGCCGCCAGGCGCATGCGTGTCATTACGTCCGCGCATGTCGCACTGAACGGGCTGGAGGGCACAGCTCCACCAGTGGGTAAGTAGGAACTTCTAAGGTAAGTGTTTTAAAAACTTTACTTAGAAGTATTTCCACTCCGTAAAGCTGGCTCGAGCAGTCAGTAGGAGTGGGCAGTTGGAGCTGTTATTTCTGAAGATCCGTCTTAGCGTGGGTCCAGAGATTCACCAAATTGATCGGGTCGGGAGATAAGCGCGGCAACGCCGGTTCCGATGCTGGGTGCCGTTTTACCGGCAGCAGTTCAAATAGCGCACTAATTTTCCACACTCACAGCTTCACAGCTCCATTCACAAAAGGCAGGCCAACTGGAATTTTGATTCAGAATGAGCCTGGTCCATCTATTTATTTTCAAGGGTACCAAGCAGACTGAGGCTGCTCCTAGCCATGAAAAGGCAAATATAAAGTCACAAACCTGGGTCTCTGACAACAATAGTGACTCTTCTCCTGATCATACAAGACTGTGGGGGAGGTTGGGAACATGTAGCTGATGCTCCAACCTTCATTACATAAGGGTCCGAGGGGCAGTAATGTCCAAGAGGACGATACCAAGACCAACAATGGAGGGTCCATTTATTGGAGTTCCTTCCTGCGCCTTGTTTAGGACTGGAGGATGCCTCCCTACTATATGATGGGAGAAGCGGGCAGATTGCAGCTGACCCTGATGCTGGTGTCCCTGCTTATGTGCAAACATCAGCGAGCACAAGAGCCACGCTCCAGGTGTCTCGGAAATGGCACTGAGTTGCTATTCCGGAGGGGACTGGTGAGTCAATGGAACAATCCCTTCCCAGCAGTATCAATTATGTAGTACCTCACCAGTTCCAGCAAGATATGACGCAAGTGACTGCAAACAAATATGAGACACCTGTTTAATGTGCATTACTGAAAGTGCCTATGGTGACCCAGGTTCTGGGCACCCATGAGTCCTTCTTTGACGGGACAGGAGGTTCGGTGTTAACACGTCCTCCAACTGGTGGCTGCAGCAATTACTGATCCCTTGGCACTGGTCCAAGGGACAATCATTCCTCAAACTCACAACGGATATGTTGGGTATTTTATGCATTTTTCAGGAAATTGCATCAGGGAATATCGCCATCAGGCCAACACTAAACCAAAAATTTGCTACTCTATGTAGGGCGACTACTATACAAACGCCTGAAATATGGTTTGGAACGGACCTTCTCATGAAAATTCGTGAAATTCATGATGAGGCCAAAGCAATTGGCTTAATGTAGTCAAGCATTTCGAGGCCACCTATTCGCAACCCTGTGGTTAATACTGAAAGTCAGATCCAGGGGCTTTCAGCAGGGGCAAGCCAGTGGGGCGACGAGGGTTCCCACCGAGACAGACCGGCTACAATCCCAATATGAGCAGACAACAGCTTTACAGGTCAACTGTAGAGGTACAGGGACTTTTCTTAACAATAAAGTTCTGGTGGCCAATCTCCTATTGGAGGTTGATTACAAATGTTTTCTAATGAATGATGCTGTATAATGTATGATATGTTTATACTAAATACTGTCTCAAGTCTCCCATTGAGTTTATCTCAGGGATAGATCCACCTCAACAGCACAAGCCTAATAAAATGTGGGTGTTTTCTGCTCCAGAGCCTGAACATATAGATATTGCTCATTGATAAAGCCATTAATCATCCTCTACAATTGTTTCTAATATTTCCCCAGATCTCAAAAAGATGGGTGTTGTAGAGCAATTCTTGTCCTCAATCACTTAAATTTGTTACTGTTTAACACCTGCTATCACAGGGCTGTTATGTGGCAACTATTTGTTTGCAAGATGTGTATTATTCACTGCCAATTCATGCTCATTATCACAGGTACTTGAAATTTAATCGGATGGCAAAGCTGTGGCAATACAAAGCATTGGATTAAGTTCAGCACCCAGGCTAATTATTAAATTCTTAAAGACCTGTGCTGGGGCTATTCAGCCCATCATCACATTGTAATGTCTTATTTAGCTGATATCTTAATTATCAGCAACACTAATGAGTCAGCTGAAGAATCGGTGCTTGAGTCATTAGGGGTTGCTCCATCCAACTAAGTTCAAGTTACAACCAACCCAAAATATTGAGTATTTGGGGGTTTCTTATTAATTCCGTTGCTATAACAGTAACATTACCAACAGCCAAGGTTGTCGATGATGCTGATGTCTGTACTTGCCTCCCACAAAACTTTATACTTCCATCCGAGAAGACGCTAAGGTCATTGGTAAATGGGGAGCAGGTTCCTGCAGTACATTCGGGCCTTTGCATTATCAACATTTGCAGAGAGCACGTGAACTAGCACTAAAATCGAATGCAGGCCATTTTCATCGGATTAACCGGTTACCAACCACAGCTCTCGCAGAATTCCAGTGGTGCATTGTTAATGTTAATCTAGCTACCAATAACATTTTGGGTACTAGACCCTTCACTAATCTTCCAGACTAATGTCAGCGCTCTCAGATGGGGGGGGGGGGGGGCTACGGACACCGAGTCTAGCTGTGGGGGTCGCTGGCATGAACACGAAGGGTTGATTCGCCTCACACACGGGATAAATTATTTCGCATTCTTGGGGTCATTTTATGGGTAAAGACATATTGCTCCTCAATGAAGGATTTACACATTCAACTCCAGATTGATAACACCACAGCAGTGGCATATATTAATCATATGGGAGGAGCACGATCAGTATCATGCGTTAACTGGGTACCGTCATGTGGCATTGGGGTATGTCAAGGCATATCTGCGTTTCAGCCATTTATTCACCACCTATAGCTAATGCGGTGGCTGACCATAGGTCGAGTACATTTCATGCCAATATAGAGTGGATGTTGAATTCTAAACTTTGTCACACAATTGTCAATCTATTTGGGTTGCCAGCCATTGATCTGTTCCATCCAGATTACATCACCGGTTGCCAAAATATGTTTCATGGGAGCCAGATCCAGGTGAAGTTGCAGTGGATGCAGTCTCGTTACATTGGGGGCACTAAAATGTTATGTAATTCCTCCATTTTTTCATCCTGAACTGTCTCACCACAATAGAGCGAGACTCCGCCACAGGTGTTTTGGTGGTCCCAGATTGGCCAACACAACCATGGTTCCCCTTCGTGTTTCAATGATGCTTCAGTCATTCATGATGATTCCCAGCTGCAGTTATTCTTGGTGCATCCGGTTACAGGACAAAGTCCGTATTAATTGTTGGTCTGCAGGTTCTGACCAGACAATTCCAAGCACTTGGATTGTCAAACAGGGCCATGGTGCTTCTCACTGCAGCTTGGCGAAATAGCACTCAAAACACACTATATGGTTCACATAAAGAAATTGGAACTGTTTCTGTGTACAATCCAATATGTCTTATCATAATGCAAGCATATGTGATGTGTTGGAGTTCCTTGCTAAGTTGCATTTTGATGAGCACCTGCGTTATAGTGACATTACCAGCGCTCGGAGTGCGTTGTCCTCTTATTGCGTGCAGTCTTCAGAAAAACATCCTATAGGGTCTCAACCGTTAGTATCCTGATTTATGAGGAATTTTAATAAAAATCCTCCGAAACCTCGTTATACAGAAATCTGGGACATCACTCCTGTTCTCACAATGCTTCGGCAATGGGCTCCAATTACTTTAATTATTTACGAAGAGATTAACTCTTGCTGTGGTTATGCTAATAGCGCTGGATTCAGCACAACGAGTACAAACATTACAATTCTTACGAATACCTTGTACACATTGTCTGTCAATGACATTAACTTCTACGTTTATGATTTAATCAAACAAAGCAGGCCCGGTCTGGCTGGAATCAAAGTGACGTTAAAGCCTATCTTGTTGACCAAATGTTATATGTAGTTACGCCGTATAACTTAAGCCAATATATTAAGGTAACAAGGAGTCTCAGAGGTTCTGAGACAGGACTGATCATTAGTCACAAAAAGACATATACAAGAGTGTCAGCACAAACTATTTCTACATGGTTGAAACAGATTCTCAATTATGCTGGAGTCGACATTCCTGTCTTTAACTTTCACTCCACCAGGGCGGCATCAATCTCCGCGGCGAAGGCTCAGGACGTGCCACTAGACCAAATCTTCGAGGCCGCAGGATGGTCTAGAGAAGCAACATTTTCTCAATTTTCTGACAAACCTGTACAGACCGTGCCACGGTTTGGGCATGCTCTTTTGGGTCACATTTAATTCATTTGCTTTGTTTTCTATCATTGTTTGTAATTTTCCCTGAGACAGAGGGGTTATTCCTGTGTTTCTTAATGTTAACAATAATTATTGAATAATTCGAAGCAATGTTCAATATATTATTTATTCCCTACTGTGTCAACCGAAGCAGATTGTCTTATGGTGTGCATCTACGGCATGAAAATACAGAGCTTTGAAATCTTCACGTAGTCACTCACGTGACTCCGAAGTAAAATAGTAAGATTAAACGAGAACTTTCCAGTTCGAAGTTTGATCCTTATTTTATGAGGAGTGACGTTGAGGGATTACGTGCCCTCCGCTTCCACCCTCATAATCTAAGAGATCATCTGGTAGTTCTAGTCTTCTACGAGCCTTACTATGTTACTTCAGCTATTTGTTTTCTGTGTTTTAACGCCGCTGCTTTGAAGTATGATGCGCATGCGCCTGGCGGGCCTTCTTCACGTAATCCCTCAACGTCACTCCTCATAAAATAAGGATCAAACTTCGAACTGGTAAGTTCTCATTTAATCTTACTAGTAATAGTTAAAGGTAAATCCCAATGACCAACAAACAGTTTATCTCTTCCGCAATGTTTTACTGTTATTAGTACAGTTATATTGTCTTTGATAACCTCTGTAATGGGAACTGCATAGAATGGATCTTTGAGACCCTTATGAATCTGTTGTTAGTCAGGAAAAGAAGTTTTCATATTTGGAAAGTTCATATGCGACACTCTCCATTTTTCATAATAAACAGGCCACTCCTGCCTTATTCCATGGGTGCTTTGCATGAGAACTCTGGCCCGATTTCTGAACCTTATCTTCAAAGACAACCCTGGCCATAATCCAAACTACTTGGAATGCTAGTACTGTGCCTCTAAACAGATGTTTTTATCCTTTGTGTGTTGTACAAACAAGTGTAAATATTACAACTTGTGAGTGATGCACTTACCCATGTTTCGGAAGCACTAGACCCACTTTGTTGAGTAGGGTTGGTAGGGTGCATGGAATTTCTGAGCTATCATGCTGCCCCCAGCCCCAGTGGAACGCCTACTGCCGATGAGCGCCTGGGGTGCGTTCTGAAAATATGAACCTTTGCCCGCCTTTGGCCTTAATTGATTCGTCTGCCAGGTTTTCTCCCCTGTTGAATAGGCCTACCTGAAAAACAAATTCAGCGACTGGCTCTCACATCGCTGTTGGTGCTGTTCACTGCCGGCACATATGTGCTCCAGTATGTTCCATCAACCTCTTTAGAGCCTGGAGTCAGTTATATCTTGACCTTTCGCACTCCCCTCCTCAGAGTGGGCGATTTGTAGGCAGCCCCAACAGGCACTGTCGCAGGCCGCAGGATACCTATGCTGATATGAACCCATTGGACCCATACCCGAATAGAACATTCTGCTGGGATGACAACTTTGTTGCCAGGAAAAGGTACCTCTGACACATGCCCTTCATCCCTTGGGGTATGCCCCACTGCCATACACTGAGACTCAGCATCAGCACGATACTGACCCGTCTTGGTCTCTGCCTCCAAGAGGGAGACCTGTAGCAGCTCTGTCAACTGGCACTGCTGGTGCGGCCTGCAGAGGTGGAACATTTGGCTCAACCCTACCATCAGAGTCGGGGTCAGAGCTAAGATGACCCATGGCTCGCACATTCTCATCCATGAGGGTGCTATCAAGCAGCTCTCTACTAGGTGCTGCTGGCGCCTTTTGTTCAGGGTGGCGCTGACACTCCTCCTGCTGGCGTGTGCCCTGCAGTAGCACTGTATGCAATAGTAGATGCATTTGGGATAGTCGTTCAAATGCACTATCCAGCCCCGGTGAGGAATTATCCCCCCACTCCGTGGGCCTATTATTTTGCTATCCAGCCCCGGCGGGGAATCTTCCCCCAACTCCGTGGGCCCAGCAGACTTATGTGTTACCTTGAGCAACCCTGTCCCAGGCATTGCCGGCGCCGCCTGTCGTAGAGGCCAGCGCTTTTTGACATGAAACAGCCCTGTCCCAGGCTCTCCTGTAGGCCGGCGCTTTCACACATGAAGCAGCCCTGCCAGGCGCTGCTGGCGCGGCCTGTCCCATAGGCCTGCGCTATTACACATGAAGCAGCCTTATCCCAGGTGCTGCTGGCGCGGCCTGTCCCCATAGGCCCGCGTCATTACAGTGTAGGCTCACTAATTCAATTGTTTAGTGTAGAGCTTCACCTGTGAAGGAAGCAATTTTAACCCTTCACAGCAACTTGTGCTAAGCAAAGAAAGAATTTCATTGTCCTGACAGGGACACATGACAATAACTCTTTAGACTTTTGACTTTGACTTTACTTTGACTTAAAAACACTATAGCATACATGCAAACTTTATTATTAGAGAAAAACCCTTGCAGCCCGTCTCACCCGAGTCCCATATGGCTGAACGAGTCCTTTCTCCACCAATTTTACTTCCTGCCTGGGGACCAATGTCTGTGAGCCGCTGACCGCACTGGTAGCGACTCTGGCGTTACTTCCTTGCCACTCCACAGCATCCCCGCAGGCTGGAAGCCGCTGACTGCTTTGTCAGCGGCTGCTTATCGTAAAACCCGATCTTTTGCCGGTAATCCGCTTCCGCGGTCGGACCGGGGTTTCCCCATAGTCCATTGCCGGCTCACTCGTCGGGCTGTGAATCTGGCAGGAAAACCTCTGGGAAGAGAGGCTCCTGCTCGAAAAAACCTTGGTAAGTAAAAACGATCTTACCTTATAGGTTTAAATTACCGCCAGCAGGAGCGCTGCCCTGCCAGTCTGGTGCTTGTGCCAGTGCAGCTGACGTACTGTCGCGCATGCAGACTGGCTGAGCTTCTTCACGGAATCATGCACGTGACTCCGAAATAAAATTCCACAGATTCACTACCATCTGACTAAAGAAATTTCTCATCATCTCCTTTCAAAAGGTACATCTTTTTATTCTGAGGCTATGGCATCTGCTCCAAGACTCTCCCACTCGTGGAAACATCCTCTCCACATCCACTCTATCCATGTCTTCACTATTCGGGAAGTTTCAATGATGTCCCCGCTCAAACTTCAAAACTCCAGTGAGTGGAGGCCCAGAGCATCAAATGCTCATATATTAACTCAATCATTCCTGGGATCGCTCTTGTAAACCTTCTCTGGACCCTCTCCAACGCCAGCACATCCTTCCTCAGATAATATATTTTATCTTAACCCCACTTTCCTTCATTAATGCTTTTATAAGATGCCTACAACAAGCTTATCAGCAAAAATAGTAAGATTAAGCGAGAACTTACCAGTTTGAAGTTTGATCTTTATTTTATGAGGCATAACGATGAGCGATTACGTGAAAAAGGCCATCCGCATGCGCGTCAATCTTCAAAGCAGCGGTGTGAAATCACAGATAAGAGAAGTTGACCTGAAGATAATAAGATTTGGAGAACTAAAACTACCAGATGATATTTATAATATGAGGGTTGGGAGCGGTGGGCACGTAATCACTCAGCGTAACTCCTCATAAAATATAAATCAAACTTCAAACTGGTAAGTTCTCATTTAATCTTACTATTTTACTTCGGAGTCACATGAGTGACTACGTGAAGATTTCAAAGCTCTATGATACGAGTCCAAGCGTCACACAATGAATGGATTGACCATGGAGGAATGAAAAAGATTAATACATTCAGACATAACATAGTTAGGTAACAATACTGATGCTTTAATCATGAAAAGAAAATAATAGTAACCCCTCCCATCCTGGGGGGAAACTATAGAACAGAATCTAAGATGGTACGAGCAAACACCCCCGGTCCGGCAATTGGTTTGTTGTAAAACCTGTGGAACATCTTTTCATTGGCCCATCCTGCAGCCGCTAGGATGTTGTCGAGAGGGACATCCATTGCTCTTGTTGCCGACGTAGATGCAGCCCTGGTGGAGTAAGATTTAAAAGTGTCAGTGTTCACTCCTGCACCCGCCAGAACCTCTTTTAACCATCTGGAAATGGTTTGTATTGATACCTTGTGGAAAGGTTTCTTATAACTGATCAGAACAGATAACTCAGAGCCTCTGAGGCTCTTGGTGACCTTAATGTATTGGTGAATATGTGATACTACACACAACTGTGGATCCTCAGGGTATGCCAGGAACTCTAGCTTGAGCCGTGGCACCCCCGGTCTGCTCTGTTTGATCAAATCATATATGATGAAGGTTATATTATTTACATTAGTAGTCATGTTATCCAATCGTAGCTTGTGCAACATCTGGACCCGTTGCGCTGTGACCAGCGCCATTAGCATGACCACCTTGAGGGTGAGTTTTGATAAAGGCAGGGAGGAAGCTGGCGCCCACTGGCGAAGCAGTGTAAGCACCACGCTCATATCCCAAATTTCCGTGTACCGGGGCCTGGGTGGTACGGAATTAAAAATGCCCTTCATGAACCTAGTTATTAAGGGGTGAGTCCCTACCGATTGGTGCCCCGATCCCAGCACTAAATAAGAGGATAATGCGCTTCTGGCACTATTGATGGCACTGTAGCTTAATATTTGGTCATAGAATAGGGTAGATAGAAACTCCAGGACATCCGTGATGCGTGCTGTATCATACGTGATGTTTGAGATAGAACAGAACATCTCCCACTTCTTGATGTGAGAGACGTACTGTTTTTGTGTACTGTCCCTCCTGGCCGCTGTTATCACATTCATTGTTTGTTCTGAAAGTCTGAGCCCCAGGTATGGTCTCCTCAGAATCTGCAAACCAATAAATTGATTCGGTCATGTAGTGGATGGTTACTCCCCGTTACTGGGTGAACCAGCAGTTCCCTGCTTTTGAGGACAGCCATAAAAGGCTGTGTTATCATTCCCAGAACTTGTGGAAACTACCAAAATGCCTCTGGCATTGTCTTGCTTTATTTTTGCCAAGCATCAGCTGATGAGGCAAAATGGGGCTAGGCATACAAAAACATTCCTCCCCAATGCAGTGAAAATGCATCTACTGCCACTGCCCCTGGGTCTGGTTCCCATGACACATATTTGGGGAACTGGTGATTTAGTCTGGATGCGAACAAATCAATATCCGGGATGCCATACCGGGCGACAATGTCGTTAAACACTTCGTGATTCAACATCCATTCTGTGTTGTCATTGAATTTCCGCGATCTTGTGTCCATCACCATGTTGTATCTACTTGGTAGGTAGATAGCTGAGACCCAAATGTTCCTCGCAATACACCAGTACCAGATAAGGTTTGCCAATTTATCACAAGATACAGACTTAATACCACCCATGTGATTGACATACGCCACCGCTGTTATGTTGTCAATCTGAAGTTGAACATGCACATGTTGCATGGTGCTGCAATAAACTTTGAGCCCACAGAGTGCTCCCAATAGAGTTATCCATTTTGAAATGTTTTTACTGCACAAAAGGTATTGAGTTCAATTAAATCTAGGATTATATGACATCCTCTTTTTTGTATAAACTTTTTTGTATAAAGTTTGGATTTCAGCTTGTACATCCAGACTTTCCTAGTAGTTAATACCATGTTGCTGAAGAATTAATGACTCCTGCACATTCCATCTACCACCGCAGCTAGAGATGGTATCTGTTGCTCCCATCCTAGGATGCTTGCATCGGTTTGCAAGATAACCGATGGTGTATCAAGAAAAAAATTTCTGGAGCTATGACGAATATTCGTTACCCACCATTGTAATTCAGCAATGGCCTCTGCTGGCAATCGCATAGGTCTATCGAATTGGCCTGCGTGGGATTTGAGTGCCTGCTCCTAGGCATGTTGTCAATTTTGATAATACAAAGCTGAAAAGGCAGCCACAAGTTTGCCAATTACACTTGCTACTTGTCTAATTGAAGGCTGCTGTTTAACAATTAGATTGTTACAGGCTTCTATTAAATCTAATTGCTTGCCCCTAGGCTGAGTCACAGACATGTGAATTGAGTTAATCGTAAACCCCAGGTAATCAATTACCCGGGTTGGTGTCAATTTGGACATAACTGGATGGATGAGAAACCCCAATCTCTCAAACATGAGTTTGGTGGCTGAAGCAGATGATTGCTGTCCCCAATGATTAGCATGTCATCCAAATATGCCATGACTATGTGATTCTGAGCTTGTAGTAGCCCCAGAACTGGTTTTAGTAGTTTAGTAAATAGTCTAGAAGCTGAAGTCTGCCCATTAGGCAATGCTTTGAACTGCCACAATTGTCCCATCCAGTTGAATTTCAAATATCTCCTGTGCTCCCTGTGAATGAGTACCGAGTAGAATCTTTAAGGTCAATGCATGCCATATAACCACCTTTAGACACCAGTTTTATGGCAGTACCAAAGTTATCCATTTTGAAATGTTTTTACTGCATAAAGGTATTGAGTTCAATTAAATCTAGGATGATATGACATCCTCCATCCCTTTTCCGCTTGGTGAATATGTTAGATACAAATTGGTGAGGTTCCTGAAGCGACCTCTCAATGACCTCTTTTTTGTATAAAGTTTGGATTTCAGCTTGTACATCCAGACTTTCCTGTTGTGAAAACACATATGTGCAGTTTGGTGAATGTTGTGTGGGTGGTAGTGAGTCAAGAAGGAACTCAATTTGGAAGCCTTGTATACTGTGCAGTATAAATGGATCTGCTGTGATCCAACTCCATTCATTCAAGAAATGTTGCAATCTCCCTCCAACTTGTGACTGAGTCATGTGTAATGTGTTCTACAAGGAACTAGATTTACCTACCTCAGATATTACTGACGGTATGGTGCTGGTTTTTGTCCTCGAGACTTGGGGAGTAGAGGTAAAGGCGGGTGCCCTCTGCACATCCTTGCCATGGGCCGGCTTGGGCCTACCCCTAAAAAGGACCTTGGTGCCTCCAGTTCCAGTCTCCCTCCGGTTCCGGAGCCCCTTGGCAGGTATCGCCTGGTGCTGAAGGGAGCAGAGGGTGTACCCAGTATGATGAACCCCTGGGTGTAGTGTGGACTCTGTTCATGAGGCGGATGGTCTTAGCCTCATCGTCCAGCCACCAGACCTGCCTCGGCAGATCTTCCCCGAATAGGTAATTGGCCGGCTGGACGTTGCTGGCCTTGCACAGCACAGCAAATTTGGGGTTTAGTGCCGGCAGGATTGTGTTTTTGCACAGGCAATTGATTTCGAAATGGGCATTACATATCAATGCCATTGCGTCCTGCAGTGTATCAGTCAGCAGCTCCCCATCCACAGACCTAGCAAAGGCCGTGATACCTGAGGCCAGCAATTAAAAACATTTCTGGAGCTTTATTTCCTGGGCTCTGACACCCGCTCCAATATGACCCCAGATGGAATGGTTTACGGCCGGCACATTAATGAAGGCACAGTTGGCAGGAGTATTGTACCTGTTGGTGGTCTCCTCCATTGCCAGATCTTTGTGTTGGTGAGAGGCCAAATAATTGTCGTGGCCATGTCTTCATCCAGGGGTGCTCCTGATGGCGATGGTATGGCAAATTTGGTTGCTAACTTCAGACCCATGCCCCCGGGAGTGCTCACCTGCTCTGCCTCCAAAGTCTGAGTCAACTAGATACTGACCCCGTGTACTCCCTTCTCCAGAGAGATGCCGCTGGCGCAGGCTCCGGTAAAAGGTGCTGCTGGCGCAGGCTCCCGTGGAGACCCGTGCTGATATTGCTCCCTCCTTTGGAGCATATCATTCTGGAGCCACCTCTCCATAAGGTGCTCCATATGGGTAAGTCGTCCGTAGACGCTTCCCAATGAAGGAGGGGATCCCTCCTGGCCTGACTCATCCGAGTCTACGGGCCTCGCAGACTCCTTGCGCCCCTGCGGGACTGCCACGGTGCTTTGTTTGGGCACCAAGTCTGCTGTCGCTGGCTCCACCGCCAGCTACATGGAAGGCGATATGGACAGTCGCCCGCTACCCGCACTGTCGCGGTCTTTGGTAGCCGGCTTCACCGCAGACCGTCTCTTCACCTTCGACATAGTAAGGTTCAAATTTGCTGAAACACAAGAATTATAGAATCCACCAAAACGACCTCAGAGTAGTTTTAAAAACACTTACCTGAGGTTTTTAAACTTACCGCTCAAAGGAGCGATGCGCCTGCCAGTCAGTCGTTGGTGCATGCTTCAGATGTAATGACGTGCATGCGGACTGATAGCCTTCTTCACGTAGTCACTCACGTGATTCCGAAGTAAAATCAAGCACATAATTTAAACAAAACACAGCACAGAAAGAGTTTGGCCGAACAGACCTACGCTGGCTCTTGACCAAAGCAACACACCAGTTCCACATCCTGCACCTTTCTCTTAAATGCAGAATTTTCCCTTCACCATTTATTTCTTGAAGTCCACGTTGAAACCAGCCCCTACCACACCTGCAGGCATTGTAATGCAGGTTACAACCACATGCTGCTTAAAAACATGTTTCATTCCCTTCCATTTATGTCATGCCCATAACCACTAGTCCTATTTCCACCAACAGAAACAGCCTTCCACTACCATTCTCTATAGACCACTCTCTATAGACCAGTCATTGGTTCAGATCCTTCTTTTAGTTGCTGTTCATCCTTCATTTCTCTAAAGAAACCAATCATAGCTTTTTAATCTATCCTTGCTATCCTTAGAAGGCTTAGGAAGCCTGACAACATTCTCCAACTTCTACAAATGCGCAGTAGAAAGCATTTTATCGGGATTAATCACAGCATGGTTTGGGTACAGCGCCATTCAAGATCACAAGAAATTGCAGAGAGTTGTAGATGCAGCCCAGACCATCACACAAACCAACCTCCCTTCCATTGACTCCATTTGTACCTCACGCTGCTTGGCAAAGCCACCAATATAATCAAGGACATTCCTGGATTCCAAGTTTGCGCTTGTCTGTGGCGACATGTTGCCAGCAGCTCAGCAGAAAATTATCAACTATAGCAGTTCTCAGCTTACCTGTGTAAAAGAAAACAGCAGAAACCAGCGCTGCAACTGAGAAGCTGCTAATGCATTAGCGCTATTGCGATCTACCGGCAGCAATGGAGCTGCCGACTGTAAGGGAATTCACGATCACAGGGGAATCCCCGACCTGGCGGAGGATCGCAGGAACAGTTACTGTACCTGGAAACACGGGGGAGGCCTTCATAGTGTCCGGAAACATGGTCAGGCTGAAGCGCAGGAGACTACGGACCCCTCTCCCTACCATCCTTCTTATTCCTACTAGCCAATGTACAATCACTGGAAAATAAAGTAGAGGACTTAAGGTCAAGGTTGCTTTACAAAAGGGAGCTGAAGGAATGCTGCGTGTTCTGTTTCACAGAGACATGGCTCACCCCCACCTCCCCAGACTCAGCCGTCCAGCTTGAAGGTTTCTCCATCCATCGTATGGACCGAACGCAGGCATCTGGGAAAGTGAGCGGTGGGGGCAATAGCTCATGATCAACATGATGCACAGATATGGCAGTTTTGTCTAACTCATGCTCTCCGCACCTGGAACATCTGGCGGTGAAGTGTCGCCCCTTCTACCTCCCGAGGGAATTCACCTCCTTCATCCTGACCACGGTCTACATTCCACCCCAGGCAGATGTCCGCCTAACATTGGAGGAGCTGCATGCCGTGACCAACAAGCACCAGTGAAGCCTTTACCACCATAGCTGGGGACTTCAGCAAAGCCAACCTGAAAAACTTCCAGGTTGGCTAGTTGACCAGCACTCCCAAACTACCCCCAACATGTCGCCTGCAGCACCAGAGGATTAAACACCCTTGACCACAGATATACGACCATCAAGGATGCCTATCGCTCTATCCCTCGCCCTCACTTCGGGAAATCCGACCATTCAGCAGTGCTGCTTATTCCTGCATACAGGCAGCAACTGAAGAGCGCACCGCCAGTGGTGAAGACTGCACAGAGCTGGTCTGGGGGGGGGGGGGGGGGGGGGGGGGGGGGGGGCAGAGGAACAACTTTGGGACTGCTTGGAGTCAGTAGACTGGGCAATGTTCAAGGACTTGCAAATGGACCTGAATGAATTGGCCACAGTCGTTACAGACTTCATAAGGAAATGTGTGGAGGACTATGTTCCTACAAAAACCTAAGTGTTTAAACCTAAAAGAAAAAGTGTTTCCTAACCAGAAGCCTTGGATGAACCAGGAGATCCACATCCTTCTGAAGACCAGATCCCAGGCAATCAGGTCTGGTGATAGAGAAGTCTATAAGAAGTTCAGATACAACCTTGACAAGACCATCAAAAAGGCCAAAGGGACTTCCGCTCAAAGCTGGAGGATGTGGCGGATGTTCGACAACTGTGGCAGGGTTTGGACGCCATCTCCTCCTACAAGGCGAAATCAGGAGGCAGCTCAAGCGACAGCGAAGCATCACTCCCTGATGAGCTCAATCCATTCCACGCACGCTTTGATAGGGAGAACACTGATGTGCCTTCCCGAGCCCCCATACTGGTACAGTCGCAGAGGCCAACGCCAGAAGATCCTTCAGGGGGGTGAACCCTTTGAAAGCGCCTGGAGCTGATGCTATACTCGGTCGAGTTCTCAAAACATGTGCAGACCAACTGGTTGGAGTTTTTGCGGACATTTTCAACCTCTCATTACTGAGGTCTGAAGTTCCCACCTGCTTTAAGAGGATATCAATAAACGGGACCACAGCCAGCGTGGAGGAGAAGTGCCAACTCCAGTCCAACCCTGCTTCCCGACGGGCCGGACAATCCCCCGGCGTCGGCGAAAGCCGAGCACCAGGCATACACACAAAGTGCTGCAGCAACTCAGTCTCCTCCCCGCGCCGACTGCAAGCCCGGCCTGACATTTCCAGCCGCCTCCGGCCGTCCCTGGACAGGGACGGCAGAACACCCGGGGATGGGGACGGCCCAGCAGCAACTCAACGGACCCGGGCCCGACACCGACCACAGACGAATATGATCTCGCTCACTCACCAAAGCATAAAGCAATAAAAACGACAAAATAATCTTAGCTTTTACCAAGAGAACAATAAATACAACAATTTCATAGTTCGAAAGCAGCATTTTCTTACCTAGAAAAATCAAAGCTGGAAAAACAGAAGAAATGAAGGTCCACTGCTCCACTGCTTTCCAGGGCAGTTTATGCATAATGACCTTTGACCTGGGCATGCGCAGTCGGAATACCGAATTTGCCCAAGAAGAGTAAGATGACGTGCCTCAACGACTATCGACCATTGGAACTAACGCCCATGGTGATGAAGTGCTTTGAGAGCTTGGTTATGGTGCAAGAACCTCGACCCATTACAGTTCGCCTACCGCCACAACAGTTCAACGGAGGGTGCAATCTTGCTGGCTCTCCACTCCACACTGGACCACGAACAATATCAACACAGGCTGTTGTTTATAGACTACAGCTCGGCGTTCAATACCACCATCCCATCCGCCTGCCCCTTTTCCGGGGTTATGTCCGTACCCGGATGGTGTTAGAGAGGGACTACGTGCTGTCCACAGGTGCCTGGGGGATTTCCGGGACCGCTGGGCACTGCGGGGGGGTTGAATGCATCCTTGATAAGGAGTGTAAGATAGTTGTATAATAGTTTATCGTTTGTCGTGTATTATGGTGGTGGCTTCCGTTTTGTTTTTTACTGTACTCTATATATTATTTAAATATTTGAATAAATATATTAAATTGAAAATTAAGCTGGTTACCATGCCTGAGCCGGTTACGTCTGTGCCCAGGTGGTGTTAGAGAGGGACTACGCACTGTCCACGGGCACCCTGGAAGATTTCCAGGACCGCTGGGCACCGCGGGGGGTTGAATGCATCCTTGACAAGGATTGTAAGATAGTTGTATAATGGTTTAACGTTTATCGTTATAATATTTGAATTAATATTAATTAATTGAAATATTTAATATTTGAATTCATATTTTTGATTAAAAAAAAGGAAAAAAAAGCTGGTTACCAAGCTCACGGAACAGGGTCTCTGCGCATCCCGCTGCAATTGGATCCTTGACTTTGTCATCCACTGGCCACAGTCTGTTTGAATTGGCAGAATTACTTCTTCCTCATTAACAATCAGCACAGGAGCACCTCAAGGCTGTGTGCTCAGCCCCCTGCTCTACTCACTCTATAAATGACTGTGTAGCCGGTTTCAGTGCAAACTCCATCTTCAAGTTTGCCGATGACATCACCGTTGTTGGACAAATTACAGATAGTGATGAGTCAGAGTATAGAAGTGAGATTGACCAACTGACCAAAAGGTGCCAGCACAACAACCTGTTTCCCAATATCAGTTTGGCAAAAACAGGAGGGTAGACTATTATCTGAATGGTGGCCGATTAGGAAAAGGGGAGATGCAACGAGACCTGGGTGTCATGGTACATCAGTCATTGAAAGTAGGCATGCAGGTGCAGCAGTCTGTGAAGAAAGCGAATGGCATGTTGGCATTCATAGCAAAAGGATTTGAGTACAAGAGCAGGGAGGTTCTACAGCAGTTGTACACGGTCTTGGTGAAGCCACACCTGGGTTATTGCATACAGTTTTGTCTCGTAATCTGAGGAAAGACATTCTTGCCATAGAGGGAGTACAGAGAAGGTTCACCAGACTGATTCCTGGGATGGCAGGACTTCCATATGAAGAAAGACTGGATAGACTCGGCTTGTACTCGCTGGAATTTAGGAGTTTGAGGGGGGATCTTATAGAGACATACAAAATTCTTAAGGGGTTGGGCAGGCTAGATGCAGGAAGATTGTTCCCGATGTTGGTGAACTCCAGAACAAGGGGTCACAGTTTAAGGATAAGGGCGAAGTCTTTTAGGACCGAGATGAGAAGATCATTTTTCACACAGAGAGTGGCGAGTCTGTGGAATTCTCTGCCACAGAAGGTAGTTGAGGCCAGTTCATTGGCTATATTTAAGAGGGAGTTAGATGTGGCCCTTGTAGCTAAAGGGATAAGGGGGTATGGAGAGAAGGCAGGTACAGGATATGAGTTGGATGATCTGCCATGATCATATTGAATGGCGGTGCAGGCTCGAAGGGCCGAATGGCCTACTCCTGCACCTATTTTCTATGATTCTATGATTCTATGATCAGTAAAACAAAGATCTGATGGTGGACTTTGGAAGAGGAAAGATGAGGAACCACAATTCTGTTTATATAAAAATGATGGTGGAGAGAGTCCCCAAAAACATCAAATATCTGGGCGTGCATATTTCCGAAGATTCTTCCTGGACCCAGCACACTGAAGCATATCAACGTTTCTACTTCCTGAGAAGATTACGGATATTTGGTGTGTCAGAGAGGATTCTCTTGAACTTCTGCAGATGTATAGTAGAGAGCATATTGACCGGTTGCATCACGGCCTGGTTCGGCAACTTGAACGCCCAGGAGCGGAAAAGATTGCAAAAAGTTGTGAACACTGCCCAGTCCATCGCCGGCTCTGACCTCCAATCATCAAAGGGATTTATCAGATTTATCGGAGTTGCTGCCTCAAAAGGCAGCCAGCATCATCAGAGACCCACACCACGCTGGCCACGCATTTCACGCCCGCCATCGGGAAGAAGGTACAGGAGCCTGAAATCTGTAACGTCCAGGTTCAGGAACAGCTAGTTCCCCACAGCCATCAGGCTATTAGACACTACAACCTTAAATAAGCTCTGAACTACAATAGACTATTATTATTATTATTATTATTATTATTATTATTATTATTATTATTATTATTATTATTATTATTATTATTATTCTACTATTGTTTCTTTTATGAATATGTCTGTGTGCTCACCTACGCCCGCCACCTACGGCTGTCATTTTTGGCCAGCTCGCTCAGAGCCCCCTCCGCTTTCCTGGACCAGAGGATTTTTCCCATAGATGAAAAATCAGAGAGATAGAAATGTTTTTTAAAGAATCGCCATTCTCTCTGTTGCCCTTGCTGGAGGAAAGGGGAGGGACTACAAAACCCGGAAGTGGTGTGCCTCACTCAGTCTGTGCAAGATGGAGGAAGCCAGAGGGTCACGTCTCTCTGAGCTCTGAATAGCACTGAACACATGTCTACTCAACTGTAAGTGCCCTTAATGTGGTTCTATAAATGCTTGGAAAAAGTGTCTATTGGTTCTAAAATGCTTGCAAAAAGTGTCTATTGGTTCTAAAATGCTTGCAGAAATTGTCCATTGGTTCTAAAATGCTTGCAGAAAGTGTCCATTGGTTCTAAAATGCTTGCAGAAATTGTCCATTGGTTCCAAAATTCTTGCAGAAAGTGTCTGTTAGTTCTAAAATGCTTGTAAAAAGTGTCTCTATTGGTTCTAAAATGCTTGCAAAAAGTGTCTCTATTGGCTCTAAATTGCTTGCAAAAAGTCTATATTGGTTCTAAAATGCTTGCACAGTGTCTATTGGTTCTAAAATGTTTGCAGAAAGTGTCTATTGGTTTTAAAAGGCTTGCAGAAAGAGTGTCTCTATTGGTTCTAAAATGGTTGCAGAGAGAGTATCTATATTGGTTCTAAAATGCTTACAGAAAGAGTGTCTATTGGTTCTAAAATGCAGAAGGTGTCTATTGGTTCTAAAATGCTTGCAGAAAGTGTCTCTATCGGTTCTAAAATGCTTGCAAAAAGTGTCTCTATTGGTTCTAAAATATTTGCAAAAAGTGTCTCTATTGGTTCTAAGATGCTTGCAAAAAGTGTCTCTATTGGTTCTAAATGCTTGCAAAAAGTGTCTCTATTGGTTCTAAAATGCTTGCAGAAAGAGTGTCTCTATTGGTTCTAAAATGCTTGTGCAAAGTGTCTCCATTGGTCCTAAAATGCTTGCAAAAAGTGTCTCTATTGGTTCTAAAATGCTTGCAGAAAGTGTCTATTGGTTCTAAAATTCTTGCAGAAAGTGTCTCTATTGGTTCTAAAATGCTTGCAGAAAGAGTGTCTCTATTGGTTCTAAAATGCTTGTGCAAAGTGTCTCCATTGGTTCTAAAATGCTTGCATAAAGTGCCTATTGGTTCTAAAATGCTTGCAAAAAGTTCCTATTGGTCCTAAAATGCTTGCAAAAAGTGTCTCTATTGGTTCTAAAATGCTTGCAGAAAGTGTCTATTGGTTCTAAAATTCTTGCAGAAAGTGTCTATTGGTTCTAAAATTCTTGCAGAAAGTGTCTCTATTGGTTCTAAAATGCTTGCAGAAAGAGTGTCTCTATTGGTTCTAAAATGCTTGCGGAAAGAGTGTTGATTGGTTCTAAAATGCTTGCAGAAGGTGTCTCTGTTGGTTCTAAACTGCTTGCAGAAGTGTCTCTATTGGTTCTAAAATGCATGCAAAAAGTGTCTCTATTGGTTCTAAAATATTTGCAGAAAGTGTCTATTTGTTCTAAAGTGCTTGCAGAAAGAGTGTCTCTATTGGTTCTAAAATGCTTGCAGAAAGTGTCTCTATTGGTTCTAAAATGCTTGCAAAAAGTGTCTCTATTGTTCTAAAATGCTTGCAAAAAGTGTCTCTATTGGTTCTAAAATGCTTGCAAAAAGTGTCTCTATTGGTTCTAAAATGCTTGCGCAGCCTCACTCGGCATTGCGCATGCCCACTCCACCCTCCCCCCCCTCCCTCTTCCCCCCCTCCCTCTTTCCCTCCCCCTCCCTTCTTTTCCCCCTCCCTCTTCCCCCCTTCCTTCTTTCTTCCCCCCCTCCCTCTTCACCCCCTCCCTCTTCCCCCCTCCCTCTTTCCCCGCCCCTCCCTCTTTCCCCGCCCCCTCCCTCTTTCCCCGCCCCTCCCTCTTTCCCCGCCCCTCCCTCTTTCCCCGCCCCTCCCTCTCTTTCCCCCGCCCCTCCCTCCCTCTTTCCCCGCCCCTCCCTCTTTCCCCCGCCCCTCCCCTCTTTTCAATGCCCCTCCCTCTTTCCCGCCCCCTCCCTCTTTCCCCGCCCCTCCCTCTTTCCCCGCCCCTACCCTTTTCCCCCGCCCCCCTCCCTCTTTTCCCCGCCCCTCCCTCTCCCCCCCCCCCTCCCTCTCCCCCCCCTCCCTCTTTCCCCCCCCCTCCCTCTTTCCCCCCCCTCCCTCTTTCCCCCCCCTCCCTCTTTTCCCCCCCTCCCTCTTTTCCCCCCCCTCCCTCTTCCCCCCCCCATCCCCTCCCCCTCATGGTTTGCCTGTTTATTGATAGCAAGCACATTGATAATACTTGGACTTCCAACTGCATCAGTGTCAGAGTAACCATCCAACCAGAAGACCCAGACTCTACGTTAAAGTTCCTCTTCATCCAGACTGTACATTGAAGTTTCTGGCAATGGTCCATATTCTAAGTTTGTATTCACATTCTGTGAGCATTCAAATTTCCTGATATTTAAGTTGGCCATTTCTATAATATGTAGCTATTTAGTTACCCATTCAAACATCAGAGTTGAGGGTTTAATAATAGTAAGATTAAATGAGCTTACCAGTTTGAAGTTTGATCTTTATTTTATGAGGCGTTACGATGAGGGATTACCTGAAGAACCCCGTCCAGCCGCACGTGTGTCAATCTTCAAAGCAGCGGTGTGAAATCACAGGTTATAGTGACTGAAGTATAATAGTAAGAAAACAGAAGACTAGAACTGCCAGATGATATTTATGAGGGTTGGGAGCGGAGGGCACGTAATCCATCATCGTAATTCCTCATAAAATAAAGATCAAACTTCAAACTGGTAAGTTCTCGTTTAATCTTACTATTTTACTTCGGAGTCACGTGAGTGACTATGTGAAGATTTCAAAGCACTGTGAATTCATGCTGTGTGAAACGAGTATACACAATCACAACTGTTTCATTGACAAATGAAGGAAAAAACATTCATAATGCATACAGTAATGTAACATAATGCATGCTGATGCTGTTTAAATGAAGTAATAATATTTCCATCTCTCACTCAGATGGAAAGTATAATCAGAACGTAATAGATTTGACAAATACCCCTGATTCAGCAATGGGTTATTATAAATGTTTGGAGATTCGTTCGTTGGACCATGCTGCAGCCATAAGGATATGGCCCAGCGGAACGCAAATACGTTTGCTGCTGATGTTGCAGCAGCCCTGGTGGAAAGAGATCTGGAATCAGAATCCATTCCTACATAACGCAAACTCTGTTTTATCATCCGGAGTGGCCTGAACAGATACGTTCTTCTAAGTTTTTTGTGACTAACAACATTGCTAGTTCAGAACCTTGAAGGCTCTTGACGTATTGTTGTATATATGTGTGCTTACATTACCAAAGGTCCCCTGGCATGCCTGTGACTATTTTGAGACCTGACACCCCTTCTGGTCTGCTCAAGTATTTATAACATAAAATATTATATATTATTATTTACAGATGTAATCATCCTGTACCATCACAATTATGTAGGGACTGAACCTGCTGTGGTAAACCAGCGCTGGAAGGATAACTACCTAATGAGCTCCAGCCAAATGTAGCTGGAGCCTCCTGGTGAAATAGTGTTCACAATGTCAACATCCCATACGGCATTGTACTGGTCCTGGGAGACCTTGTGTTGAAGATATCCTTACAACTTGATATCCAGTGTGAACCCGACAGAACGGGTCTTGTTTGCTACAGCCAACTCAATGAGAAAGCACGTTGACACAGTTAATGGCCGTACAACTCAATAATGAACAAAAGATCATTTAACATGAACTCCAAACATCAGCAATTTATACCGTTTTCAATGTAACATGAGCATGAAACAAACTCTTTCATCTCCTGGAAAAGAAAAGTCCTGCTTTTTGGTGCTATCTAAGCACTTTGAACACATAGAAGGATAGATGTGACAACCAAAGCCTTAGGGCAGTTTATTAAATCTCAGAACATAATTTGAATTTATCATGCAACGGCTGATTTCCCAAGCCTCAGGCTGAACCAGCAAAGTGACGTTTAAAATAACCATATAAGGTTATATTATTATTCCTGACAAATCAGGAATCAAGTTGCATAAGACAATCACACAATAGGAACCTAAAATGGCCTCTTCTAGCCTCGATCGATTTGTTGCCATTGGCCTATACTTGATGATTCTCAAATGTGGCAAATGAGATTATGCAATCATTACAGGAGTCTATAATTGATTGCACCCACGTGACTAAAATATGCCACCATCATAATGTATCAACATGAAGTTGAGCATGCAGATATGCATATTTGCTCAATCACTCTTTAACCCATACAATGCCCGTAGGGTCTATAGATAATTGATACCAATAAGAGAAGAATTGGTAAGTCATGCAAATCTGCTCCACCTCCAAACTCTAGATGATATTCGTAATTTTGTGTCTGCCGTTAACGGCAACCGTGGCCCGATTTCCGAGCCATTCTTGCAAGACAATCCTGGCCCTTATACTGAGCCTGCCCAATTCTAACCTGCTTGGAATGCTAGCATTGTCCATTTTTACATGGTTAGACCCCTCGAAGTAGATGATAATGTCTCAATCATTTGTATTGTATAACCAAGTGTACATCTTACCAAGTTGTAAGTGGTCCCTTAGTTGTAGAGTTGCACAGGTAGAGTGCGTGGAACCTCTGGCCAGCTTTCATGCTGCCACCAGCTTCAGTGAACCGCTTACTGCCGATGAAGACGTGGAGTGCGTTGTCGCCGAAACTATGAAACCTTACTCGTTCCGATAGCTTGTGCTTCGTCCTCTAGGTTTCACCTATGGAAAGGTCTTACCTGAATAGAAGATTTGGCGGCCAGCTCTAATGTGCCCCTGATAGCGGTGTTCACTGCATATGTGTTGGGATGGCAACCTTGCTGCCAGGCATAGACCTCTGGTGCGTGTCCTGCATCCCTTGGGCATGCTCTACGGCTATACCCTCAGACTCGGCGTTAGACTATACTGATCCCGAATGCTCGCCTCTTACATGAGGGAGACATTAAGCAGCCCTGTTACAAGGCGCTGCTGGCACGGCTTCAGCAATACGCCGACTTTGCCATGGACTCGGCGTCAGACTAATACTGACGCGGCATGCTCTCCTCTTATATGAGGGAGTCATTAAGCAGGCCTGCTACAAGGCACTGCTGACACGATTTCCCATTTTAGGGCCATTGGCATCATTTTGTAATAATGAAATATTTACCTAACAACTACTGGAGCAGTAATGGATACTGTTTGTCCATCATTGTGACTTTAGTAGCTTCAGCTGGTATAACAAGTTGTGTTAACAATTACCTATATGGCACTTTACAGTTTACCATTTAACAGGATGATAGTTCTCCTACTTGCACAGCTGAATCACATCTCTAAAATTGCCAATTAGTCTTAATGAATAGAAGGCTGCTCTATAACAACAAGGCTTTTACGAGTCTATTGACTGCAATCTGTTACCCAGGCTGGTGTCAACAGCCAATTGAATAGCTAAAGGTAATCCCAAAGTCCAACAAGTCGGCATGGACTGGAAGGGCCGAAAGGGCCTGTTTCCGTGCTGTAATTGTTATATGGTTATATGGTTATATGGTTATTTGATAACAACTTAATCTTAACTGGATAGAGGAGCCCAATTTCTCAAAATATAGTTTGAGACTTAAACAGTGGATTTTAGCACATACATAACCAGTGTTTTTCAACTGTGAATAGTCCTCTTTTAATGCATTTTTCTGTCATCATTCTGTTATATTGCCTTATCCTAGCAATGCCTCCTCATCCCCCATGATCACTGTAAATGGAATAACCTACTAAGCAGCCTATTCCCATGAAGCAGCCCTGAACAAGGTACTGTTGGCACCCATGAAGCAGCCCTGAGCGAAGGTGCTGCTGGCGCGGCCTTTCCCATAGGAGAGCATTTGCCATAGATTTGGCGTTCTCATGAAGCAGCCCTGAGCAAAGGTGCTGCTGGCACAGCCTCTCCAATAGGCTAGCCTGCCTTAACTTGGCATCCCCCTGGAGCAGTCCTGTGCAAAGGTACTGCTAGCACAGCCTCTCCAATAGGCTAGCCTGCCATAACTTGGCATCCCCATGAAGCAGCTCTGAGCAAAGGTGCTGCTGGCACAGCCTCTCCAATAGGCTGACACTGTCATAAACTTTACTGCTGGTGCGGGCTCTCACATTAACCAGTGCTGACCCAACTCCTGCTGTAGGAGTCTCTAGATTCACATTCCCGGAGGGGAACCCTCTCAACATCTTTCTTTATCGGATTGACCATTTTTGTCAGTTGTCCCCATATCCTGGGGATGACTGCGGTATGGGACCGCATTGCTGGATTTCCCCTCCCCGGAAATCCATATATATATGGATATATATATATATATACTCGCGGGGTATATATATATAATATATATATATACCGCGGGTATATATATATATATACCCGCGGTAACCCTCCCGGCACCCGGGCTGACCGTTCAGGTCAGTTTAACCCCATATCCTGGGGATTACTGCGGTATGAGAACCGCATATGCTTGGGTTTCCTCTCCACAGGGAACCCAGCCTAACCATTTAGGTCAGTTTTAACCCCATCTCCTGGGGACTACTGTGGTCTGGAAACCGCATATTCTTGATTTCCCCACCCCGGGACCCCAGGCTGACCGTTCAGGTCAGTTTAACCCCATATGCTGGGGACTACTGCGGTCTGGGAACCGCATATTATTGGGTTTCCCCTTCCCGGGAACCCAACGTCTAGTCATTGACCGTGTTATCAGTGACTCCAATCGCGAAACCCGACATTCGCCAGCTCCCCGCTTCCGCGGTCGGACCAGGGTTTCCCCAAAGCCCTTAGCTGGTTCCATCGTCGGCCGTCGCGAACATCACGCAAAACCTCTGAAACCGAGGTTCCTGCAGGAGACCTAAAACAGGTAAGAAATACCACTTACCTGAAGTTTAGACTTCCCGCTGGAGGAGCTCCGCTGCTCCACCGGTCGCCTGCACCAATGCGTCTGACGTAATGGACGCACGTGCGGCTAGACGGGGTTCTTCATGTAGTCACTCACGTGACTCCGAAGTAAAATTTGAATTTGACTTGTTCATCTATTAGCCCATCAGTAAACTTCTCTTGCAGACATGATACAATAACACTTGTGGCGTCACAGTAGCACAGAGGTAGAGTTCGATCCCGACCACAGGTGCTGTCTGTGCAGAGTTTGTACGTTCTCCCTGTGACCGCATGAATTTTCTCCGGGTGCTCCGGTTTCCTCCCACACTCCAACGACATACAGGGTTGTAGGTTAATTGGTTTCTCTAAATTGTAAGTTGTCTCTAGTGTGTACAGTAGTGCTCTTGTACAGGTGATCGCTGTTCGGCGCCGACCCAGTGGGCAAAGGGCCTGTATCTGTGCTGTATCTCTAAAGTCTAAAGTCTAAACACACTCAGGTTACAAAGCAGCAATAGATTTATTTTTAAATAACTGACTACGTATTATTATTTTTTCTCCAGTTCTCTGCTGTTATAGGTTTAGAACCAATATCCAACTCCAATGATATTGAACTGACGTGACTTTTCAACTTTTTTATTACTTCAGGAGCAGCAGCTTTGCCGGCCTTAATGAGTGTAATGGTTCACCAACACCACACAAGTATCTAATCCTGTTTCCATGAAAGGGACCATCTTCCTACATTCATATATGGCTTCATTCTGAATTTTCATTGCCCTTGCTCTCCATTTTAGGCATTCCAATGTTTCCATTGTTGTAACTTCAAAGCTTCCTAAAGTAATTAAAATGAACTGCCGATGCTGGTTTATACCAAATATAGACACAAAATACTGGAGTAACTCAATGGGTAAGGCAGCATCTCTGAAGAAAACGGATAGGTGATGTTTCGGGTTGGGACCCTTCTTCAGAATCTTATTCAGTTTCATTGCATTTTATTTATTCACAACTGGCGTTGCCAGGGCTGCTGTTTTTCTCTCCTCCAATGCCACATCCCAGAACTTGCTGCAATTCTCTGATCAGAACAAACCTCCCAATAGGGGTATGAAGTCACTTGGCTATCAGCATCAGTATCCCATCCACATTGGCAGGGCAAGATCAGTACATTCATAATCATCCATGGAATCCATTACAGGATTCACAGGCTTTTTTCATGTGAGAAGCAAAGGACTTAAAATGTGTGTTGTTTATTCAAGTGCTTTTCACAGAGTCTCTGGAATTTTCTGTAAACATTCAGGGTTCAGTTGATCACTTAACAATTCTTGCAGCAACATTTAATGTTCACAACTAACTTTACAAGTGCAATGCCTACAGTGAACAAATGCCATCGTAACACGCCTAAGATTAATCATGAATATTGTTTATTTTGACAAATGCACCGGGTTTCAATAGTATTAAACAGATGACATATCAGTCATCAACACTCAACACACACAAACACCTCTCTACTTCATTTATAGGATTCCCTGTTCCCAGCTGAATTCACTTTACTAAGCAGAACCTTTGGGAATAAGGCAGGAATGTTGAGGTGCTTGCTCTGAAACTAGGAATACCCCTGTGTGCTAGAATGAGTGATTAACTATAAACAAATCACATGTCAGCAGGTTGGCAGCCTGTGGCAATTGCTCAGGATAAATACACAGATCAGTTGCAAATGACATCACTTGTTGACTGAAGTTTCCTATTAGTGACATCGCGACGCGTGTGAACTTCAAGGCTTCTTGAACCCCAGTAAATTTGGTTATCTTAAAAAGTGTAGAAACAATTTAAGAGTCTTCGTATCCTTTTTTTTTGCATTAGTTCATCAAAAGGGTTGTTATCTTTGTAGAATGATTAGTCTTTTCAATGCCCTACATGGGCAAAATTAATATAAAAAATTTCATGTCCATTGATCCCTGGTCATGTACTATTTTACTTCGGAGTCACGTGAGTGACTACGTGAAGAACCCCGCCTGGCGCTGGAACGGCATTACGCCGACGCTGACGGCAGAAGGAAGAGCTGCAGAGGCTAGCTCGTCGACAGCGGTAGGTACGGAACCGGCAGGTAAGTGCAGTTGAAAAACTTTTAGGGTCTGGAAAACTCCGTGCCTGGTGTATTGAACCAGGATTTGAAATGAATTTAAAAACAAAAATAAAATAAAAGAGTAAAATAGAACAAAAATACTCTGTATAATACAACGGAGTTTAAAAAAGAACGTCCCGGGGGAATACCCAGCGATCGGGACGGGAGATTAATTACGGAGCCGGTTCCGATACTGGTGACCGTTAAAAATACGTTAGGGAGGTTTAGATGCTCCACAAACTTTTGGCAGGTGGGGGAAATTTTAAATAAGTCAAAAAGGCCATAATTTAAAAAGTTAATAAAGGCCTTCAGACGGAAAATTATGGAAATATTCCCTAACCTACCCTAAGGGGGTTTCACATATAAAAAGGAAAAAATATGATGAAATATGGTGGGAATATCTACCTCAGATAAAACTCAGGAGAAACAAGGGCAGTGAAAAATAAAATGGAAAAACTGACCCTAAAAATGCACTGATAGTGGTGGCTGGTCATGAAGTACCCACCACAGCACCAATATATATATATATATATATATATATATATATATATATATATATATATATATATACACACAGGTGTATGCACAACACCTGAATAAGGCCATGGAAAATTACCATGGAAACCAAAATTAGTTGGTCTCTCACTAAAAGCTGTTATGGTTAAAACAGCAGATCTAATGATGAGTGAGGCCATGAAAAGTAAACATGGAAACTAAAAACTCACCAAAGCTGTAATGATTGAAACAGCAGAATATGATAAAACTTTTATGTTTTATAAAGATATCAACGGTGAATCCGTTTATGATATCCATGTCTCAAATTATATGAGATATAAAGAAATACAATTTCAAAGTATTTCAAACTGGTGCATGGCATTACTATTCAAAAAGAAAAAGAAAATAAAATAAAAACGTTGTGCAAATAACTAATACTTTTAAAATAAAATAAATTGCCATCAGTTTTGTGGAGCTTAATGGGAAGAAAATATATATAATTTACCAAATCTGCACTCTAGATTCGCAGATCAATATAAATCAGGTTATGTTAAACTCCTGATTATTATGGAATAAACCTGCCTTATGATAAATCAAAGATATTGATTACAAAAGAACAGACTATTGATCTTTAAACTTTGGGGGGGAAAACTATGATCCAATGAAAGATTTGATAATGGATCAAAACAAAGGCAAAGATCTTTAAACTTGGGGGAAAAACTATGATCCAATGAAAGATTTGATAATGGATCAAAACAAAGGCAGAAGTGGTATAATCCAACATAGCCTTATCCAAACCCATATAATTGGGAAAAGAAGGCTTGAAGTACGTTGAAGAGGGTGCAAACATCTTGTTACAAATAAGTTCATGAAATCTCCAATTGTGGGGGATTACAGGTGTATTATGATCGTTAATTTAATATAACTAAGGAAGGATTGGTTCACCTGTATAAGAAAACCTTAAAATTGATTTTAGGTTTGCACTCAAAAGTAACTCCAATAAAGAAGGGGTACATCATATATATTATAAAATTACCTCAGTGTAAAGATTTGATGGTATAAACCATACAAAACATCATTTTATATACACTTTCACAGTGTAAGAACATTTATTAAAATGGAAACATCTAGAACATGGAAATACAGTTGCTATTAACAAATTGTTAATCAATATTACAGGTGCTTGAAATTAATTAAAATGGGTCAAGCTGTGCAAGTTAAAACATTGTCCAAAGGATTAAACCAGTTCAAGGCTGTTAACAGAATACTGGAGGAACAATTATGCTGATAAAAGATCAGCACTTGCACTAATGAGGTCATGGTCATGGGTTATCTTGATTACATTTAAATTGGAAGGTTATAAGAGTCGGCTGCAAATTAGTGCTGCAATTACAAACCTGGTGGAACGTAAGGACCTGACCCATTATATAAAGCGTATGCTTAGGCATTAATAAAATATTCATAAATTACTATTCTGAATTTTAGAAGTAATTCAGCACCATAAGAGGGGGAAAATTGTTCCATGATACAAATATGTCTCATTGTTGTTGACATACTTTGTCCCTCCATTAGGTTAGGTAAAGGGTAAATAAAGCTCCAAAAGAAGGAATACAGAAGCTTATAAGAAAATGTATGCCTTTGTGAGAGGCTTATGCAAATATCAAATGATACATTATCATTATTAAAGTAATGTAAAAAAGGTTCACAAGCTGCTTCAACTATAAGCTTAACAGCTGTTGCAAACTGAAGCAAGTGTTACAGATGATGTACAGCTTCTGTGAATGTTTGGGTAAAGATAAGAATTATTATCTATTCTTATAAGAATAATTGATACGTCTCTTGTTGGGACTGCAGACAATAATACCAGGTGAGCATAAATGGATTGTCCTAAGAAATTTTCCAAACATTTGTATTAATTATTGAAGTATAAGGAGTTATGGATTAAAATATCGATTGTTTTATTATGGAAATGTCCATGTCGTATCAAGGTGAACAATACCACGGCTGTGGCATATGTTAAAACACACAAGATAAGTCAAATAACAATCATGGGATTATCTGAGTAAACAGATGTGGCATATTCTAAAAAATTTAGTCCAGCTCTTTATCTCTAAGGAAGAGACAATGGTATCGGAGACAACAAATTTGGGAGGAAAAACACATTGTCATTAATATGGATTACTTACGATTAATCTGGTTGCATACAGATTAAATCACCGATCTTTCAAATGTTTCTTGTGGGTAAACCAAGAACAGGAAAGGTGGATGCTTTTCTCTCAATTACATAGAAACATAGAAACATAGAAATTAGGTGCAGGAGTAGGCCATTCAGCCCTTCATGAGGAAAAGATGTTCTTTTGTGTTCCTCATTTTGTTTGATAGGGCAGTGTCTGATGAAAATGTAGCAGGACACTGCCAGAGGCATTTTGGTGGCCCAATACGGATCCTTCATGGTTTCATAAATATTGAGTGATGTTGAACCACTTGTGATGATTCATAGTTGCAGTAATTTATTGAAGTCTGAGGAAGGGTCTCGACCCGAGGCGTTGCCTATCTCCTTTCGCTCTTTGGATGCTGCTGCACCCGCTGGGTTCTCCAGTTTTGTGTAACCCTGCAGTAATTTATTGTTGTACAAAGGCATCCATGACATGAAGATATGAATTTGACTATCTGCAGGTTGACCAGACCATTACAACAGCTGATGGTCAAAGAAGTCTATGAATGTTTAACTAATATAACAACATAACAATAAAATAATTATGTATAAAAGAAGTGTTATAATTTGCAGAAATAAGTTTAAAAAACAATATTTTTGTTATAAGAAATTGGAAGTCTGTGTATACAGTCAAGTTATTTTATCATATTAGATATATGGAGTTTTCCTTGTGGATTGCATTTTTTCTGAGCATCTAATTGATAGAGCCAATAATAGGGCTCAGAGTGTTACCGTCCTATTAACGGACAATATACTAATCAAGAAGTTATCAGGTGCATTCATAATATCCCGATATGGAAAGGGATATATATGTGGATATTAATATAAACATATATATATATATATATATATATATATATATGTGTGTATATATATATATATATATATATATATATATTATATATATATATATATATAATCTGTCCAAAATTGTAATATATAGGTCGGGAGATAAATAATCCTGAATTGCCTTAGGCAATGGACTCTAACTCTATCAATGATTCAAAAAAGTTAACATTGAAAATAATAATGCTGATGACTTTAGTATCAATATAAGAGTGCAAACATTGCAAATGTTACGTTATAATTGCATGTGGATACAGATTGCATTATCATATATGTTTATGAATTTACCAAACAAAGCACACCAAGAGGAGCTGAAACCAAGGTAAACCTATAAGCATATCCTGTCGGCCTTAAGTTGTGTGTGTGTGTGTGTGAACATTGATGAAATATGTTGAAGTAGGTAAGAGTCTCTGTGGTAATGAGACAGCACTACTTATTACACACAAAAACCACATTAGGTTCAGTAAAAACTGATGGTTCTAGAGGAATGTATTCTAGATGGTTAGAAATTGGATACACTCAGTGGAACTAGACACTGAAAGGTGGAAAATCACTCTGTTAATGAGGTAGATACATTCACAGGAATGGCACGGGATGAGCCGCTCGAGCAAAGATGCAAGGCCGCAGGAGGGTGTAAATTAATGTTAAAGTAAAAAGGAACCAGTCATGGTGTCAGGTTTGGACACGGAGTGTTGGGTTCTCTATAATTGTTGCTTTGTCATACCATCAAAATATATATATCAATTGATATTTTGTGATAAACTTGCCTTTCAATGGAAAGGGCATTACTTTTATTCTTTATAATGTGAAATAATTTATCACATAACTTGAGGCAATGTTTGGGGAAAAATGTGTTATTCGCTCGTCACTGTGTTGAATGAGCCGGACTGTCGTATGGAATAAATTCTACGACATGAAAAACACAGAAAGCTTCAAAATCTTCACGTAGTCACTCACGTGACTCCGAAGTAAAATAGTAAGATTAAACGAGAACTTACCAATTTGAAGTTTGATCTTTATTTTATGAGGAGTAACGATGATGGATTACGTGCCCTCCACTCCCCACCCTCATAAAATAAATGATCATCTGGTAGTTCTAAATCTATGAGAAGCCTTACTATCTTACTCCGGCTATTATGTTCTGTGTTTTTCATGCCGCTGCTTTGAAGTATGCCGTTCCAGCGCCAGGCGGGGTTGTTCACATAATCCCTCATCGTTACTCCTCATAAAATAAAGATCAAACCTCAAACTGGTAAGTTCTCGTTTAATCTTACTATTTTCACTGTTACTTTCTAAAACAAATACTACTTCTCGAAACGATCTCAACCTTTATATTGTGAAACTGACAGCATATCATCAGCAAACAAGCTTTACACATAGTCTTAGTGTGAACTAATGCATGGCCAATGAGGGAAACTATTTGGAATCTTTTATTCTGTGGTTGAAGTGTACACTTAAGCTGCATATTTTGCTGAATGTTTGAATACCCTCGTTTTAACAGACCCCTTTATAACAATTTCAGTTATAGCGGACGGACCCCTGACTTACACCGCCTCCCTCGGCTGCTCAGAGCACAGGCTTCAGAGGGCCCCTGCCTGACTTGCAAGGTGCACCAGCGAGTTCTTCTTCACTCATCGCTTGGTCCAATTGAAGGGCTGTTGTTGCGGCTCACATTGTAGCTCCTGGGGACGGCTCTTTCTTCAGGCCGCCAACACTGACATGACGTGCTCGGTCATTGTGGGACTTCCTCCCTCTCACCAGTGTCCTCCTTCTCCTGTCCACTTGGCTTCTCCCCTCTCTCCCTCGCCGACTGCTCCACTTTGGACACAGCAGCTGGTGAGAGGGGAGGGAGCACCATGGTGACCAAGTGCGTCTTGCCATTGGCAGCGGCCTGAAGAAAGCTCAGTCGCTAGGGGCTACGTGTGAGCCGCAACAACAGCCACGTGGACCGGTGAAGAAGGGCTCTCTGGTGCAGTTCAGTGACGTTCATAATCATCCATGGAACCAGTGACAGCTTCAGCCCCTAGTTTTAAGCTAAAACAACACAAAATGCTAGAGTAACTCAAGGGACTGAATCAGTCTGAAGAAGGGCCTGACCCGAAACGGCACCTATCCATGTTCTCCAGAGTTCCTGCCTGACCCACTGAGTTACACCAGCACGTTGTGCCCTTTGGTGTATTAACTGCCATCTGCAGTTCATTGCTTCAACTACATGCGATAATAACGTACTCGGTTATACTGGACAATTGGCAATAACGGACACCATATAACAGTCCGTTATAACGAAGATTCACTATGTTTGATCAGCAAAAAAAAGTTCAAAAAACAGTGGCATTTGCAATCAAATCAATCACTCTCTGTCCACGTAATAGAGGTTAATGTCATTTGAACCAGAACACTGTATCTTTATAAAGTGGCAGAAGGGGGAATATACAAACCAACATGCAGGCAGTTGCTAGAAGTTAAATGTGGTATATTGGAAGCTTATTACAAGCTTCACACAAAGTTTCTGACAAAACTCTTTCACAGAGGACACACCTGAAAATGTTGTCTAGTTATGCAAGATTAACTAATGAATTGGCACTCAGTTGAACAGGAAAAAAAAAGTTTGCTGGATCCTATCCTGGTTACATCTTCAGAGGTTTTTCTGTAATTACTACAGACACCAAGGCTAGTTATATAAGAAAGGCACTGGCTAACATGAACTTTTAAAGCACAGAACCAGACCCTTCGGCGCAGAGGATGACAGCAAGGCAGATCAATAAAAGTGACAAGACTGATAAACAGGAGGATGCTGAACTGGCTGGCTGTAACAGAAATAGCGATAGAATAATCAATGAGTCACTGAATTTCTCATTTATTCATAATAAAAAAATAACCACAGCTTTAACACCATTTAACCTTACAGCAAACCACTCACTAAGACCAATATTGGCATCAAACTTGCTCTTTCTGCAGAGGACAGAAAAGATTCCTGGACCGAGTTAACAAAGAAATGTTGTTGCTGGGGATATAAAAATCAGGATGAAGCTGATTTAGTTTAGTTTAGTTTAGAGATACAGTGCAGAACCAGGCCCTTCGACCCACTGAGTTTGCTTCAATCAGTGATCCCTGCAGAATAACACTATCCTACACAGACTAGGGACAGTTTACAATTTACAGAAGCCAATTAATTTACAAACTTGTACGTCTTTGGAGGGTGTGAGGAAACCGGAACTCCCAGAGAAATCCCCGTAGGTCATGGGGAGAAGTCTTGGTCAGGATGGAACCCGGGTTTCTGTCGCTGTAAGGCAGCAAGTCTACCACTGCACGATGATGAAGCAAAGTTAGCATGATGTTGAGATCTTCTGCTACTTTCATACTGACACCTGGTCATTGAGTCATAGAGTGATACAGTGTGGAAACAGGCCCTTCGGCCCAACTCGCCCACACTGCCAACAATGTCGCAGCTACACTAGTCCCACTTGCCTCCGCTTGGTCCATATCCCTCCAAACCTGTCTTATCCATGTACCTGTCTAAATGTTTCTTAAATGATGGGATAGTCCCTGCCTCAACTATCTCCTGTGGCAGCTTATTCCATACAACCATCACCCTTTGAGTGAAAAAGTTATCCCTCGGATTCCTATTAAATCTTTTCCCCTTCAGGAATTTTCATCCCAAAAATAGACACTTTATGAATTTGGATTTCTGCCCCTCGTCTCTTACCCTCTCAAATATGTATATTTTGCTAAATGGCAGCATGAGAATGACCAACTCAATTTTCTATTTCACTTAAGATAGACACAAAGTGCTGGAGTAACTCAGCGGGTCATGCCGCATCTCTGGAGAAAAAGGATGGGTGATGTTTCGGGTCTGGACCTGAAAGTGGTGGGCGTGGGGGGGGGGGGGGGGGGGGGGGGGGAGGAGGGGTGAAGAGCTGGAGGTGAGGACAGGGTGGAAGTTAGTGGTAATGTTAATGAAATCAATGTGCAGGAAGCAGCCCTGATGCAATTGTCAATGTAATGGAGAACGAGGTGGGGATGATACCAGTATACATTTGGATTCATGACTGTTCGACATAGCTGACAAAAAACAGGCATAGCTGGGGCTCATGTTGCTTACACCTTTAACTGGAGAAAGTGAGAGGTGTCGAAAGAAAGGTTGTTGAGTTTGAGGACAAGTTCCACTAGGCGGAGGAGAGTGTTAATAGAGGGAAATTGATTGAGTCTCTGTTGAAGGAAGAACTGGAGGTCCTTGAGACCTTCCTGGTGTGGAATGGAGGCGTAAAGGGACTGGTGTCTGTGGTAAAGATGAAGCAATAACGGCATAGAAATTGAATGTTATTGAAGATGTGAATAGCATGTGAGATGACTTGGATATAGATGGGAAGGGACAGGACAAAAGGAGATAGGATGGAATCAAGGTATTTGGAGATGAATTCCATAGGGAAGGAAAAGGCAGAAACAATGGTTGTGCCATGGCAGTCCTGTTTGTGAATTTTGGGGAGCAGAAAGAAGTGGGCAGTGGAAGGATGGTGAACGACAAGGTTAAAGGCTGTGAAGATCATCAGACACCAGGCTTTCACTTGCCAGGCTTTGTCTGGTCCCTCCTCTCTTGCAGCTTTTCCCCCACCCCCCACAATTGGTCTGAAGAGTCCCACTTCATAATGTCACCTATCCATTTTCTGCAGAGATGCTGCCTGCCATAATGAGTTACTCTAGAATGTTGTGTCTGTTCACATTATCTTTCAAAACCCGCCCTTTGGGGACATAAAAATCAGGATGAAGCTGATTTGAAGTTTTGTCAGAAACCGAGGGATTTTCTCATCTCGGTACATGGCAGATGCAGTATAATGTGATAAATGTGAGGTTATCCACTTTGGTGGCAAAAACAGGAAAGTAGACTATTATTTGAATGGTGACCGATTAGGAAAAGGGGAGATGCAACATCTTTCACACTGTTCAGAGGTGCAAGCCCGCCACCAGATGAAGCAACAAATTCCCCTGCTACACTATATTTTTGATGTTATTGTGTATTCCCGTCTACATTGGGAAAATCAAACAAAAGATTGGCTTGCAGAGCACCTTCTGGCCACGAGATTAACCCCAAGCTTCCGGTTACCTGCCACTTTAATCCAAGGATCAACATCCCACTCCCATCTGGTTGATTACAATCTTCATGGATGCACCATATCCAATAATTTCAGACACTATCCACTCCATTATTAGACCTGTACATTTCCAGCATTCAGCCACTTTGAAACTCAATTGGATAAGAATTATCTTATTTTCTCATGTCTCCACATTGTTAATGCATGCAGCAGTGCGATAACAAGGCAGACTATTGCAATATTAATGACCATATACAAATCATCAATGCATGAACAATGCACACACAAAAATGTTAACCGCAAAAACCTCTAGAAAATCTAGGATTCTATCAATAATGTTTTGTCACTTAAGCTGTGTAAATAATCATTCTCAAAATCATCTCACGTTTGTTTCATCTCCTTAGAGTCAAAACACTTCTATCAAATGTTTTTATCGATATGTGAAGCGAAAAAGATTAGCTAAAACAAATGTAGGTCCCTTGCAGTCAGAAACGGGTGAATTGATCATGGGGAACAAGGACATGGCAGACAATTGAATAACTACTTTGGTTCTGTCTTCACTAAGGAAGACATAAATAATTTGCCGGAAATAGCAGGGGATCGCGGGTCAAATGAGATGGAGGAACGGAGTGAAATCCAGGTTTGCTGGAAAGTGGTGTTAGGTAAATTGAATGGATTAAAGGCCAATAAATCCCCAGGGCCAGATAGGCTGCATCCCAGGGTACTTAAGGAAGTAGCCCCAGAAATAGCGGATGCCTTAGTGATAATTTTTCAAAACTCTTTAGATTCTGGAGTAGTTCCTGAGGATTGGAGGGTAGCTAAAGCAACCCCACTTTTTAAAAAGGAGGGAGGAGAAAACAGGGAGAATTACAGACCAGTTAGTCTAACATCGGTAGTGGGGAAACTGCAAGAGTCAGTTATTAAAGATGGGATAGCAGCGCATTTGGAAAGTGGTGAAATCATTGGACAAAGTCAGCATGGATTTACGAAAGGTAAATCATGTCTGACGAATCTTATTGAATTTTTTGAGGATGTAACTAGTAGAGTGGATAAGGGAGAAGCAGTGGATGTGTTATATCTCGACTTTCAGAAGGCTTTCGACAAAGTCCCACACAAGAGATTGGTATACAAACTTAAAGCACACGGTATTGGCGGTTCAGTATTGATGTGGATAGAGAACTGGCTGGCAGACAGGAAGCAAAGAGTAGGAGTGAATGGGTCCTTTGCAGGATGGCAGGCAGTGACTAGTGGGGTGCCGCAAGGCTCAGTGTTGGGACCCCAGCTATTTACAATATATATTAATGATTTGGACGAGGGAATTAAATGCAACATCTCGAAGTTTGCGGATGACACGAAGCTGGGGGGCAGTGTTAGCTATGAGGAGGATGCTAGGGGGCTGCAAGATGACTTGGATAGGTTGGGTGAGTGGGCAAATGCATGGCAGATAGAAACAGAAACATAGAAATTGGGTGCTGGAGCAGGCCGTTCGGCCCTTCGAGCCTGCACCGCCATTCAATATGATCATGGCTGATCATCCAACTCAGTATCCTGTATGTGCCTTCTCTCGATACCCCCTGATCCCTTCAGCCACAAGGGCCACATCCAACTCCCTCTTAAATATGGCCAACGAACTGGCCTCAACTACCTTCTGTGGCAGAGAATTCCACAGATTCACCACTCTCTGTGTGAAAAACGATTTTCTCATCTCGGTACATGGCAGATGCAGTATAATGTGGATAAATGTGAGGTTATCCACTTTGGTGGCAAAAACAGGAAAGTAGACTATTATTTGAATGATGGCCGATTAGGAAAAGGGGAGATGCAACGAGACCTGGGTGTCATGGTACACCAGTCATTGAAAGTAGGCATGCAGGTGCAGCAGGCTGTGAAGAAAGCGAATGGTATGTTGGCATTCATAGCAAAAAGATTTGAGTATAAGAGCAGGGTGGTTCTACTGCAGTTGTACAGGGTCTTGGTGAGGCCACACCTGGAGTATTGCGTACAGTTTTGGTCTCGTAATCTGAGGAAAGACATTCTTGCCATAGAGGGAGTACAGAGAAGGTTCACCAGACTGATTCCTGTGATGGCACGACTTCCATATGAAGGAAGACTGGATAGATTCAGCTTGTACTCGCTGGAATTTAGAAGATTGAGGGGGGATCTCATAGAGACTTACAAAATTCTTAAGGGGTTGGACAAGCTAGATGCAGGAAGATTGTTCCGATGTTGGGGGAAGTCCAGGACAAGGGTCACAGTTTAAGGATAAGGGGGAAGTCTTTTAGGACCGAGATGAGAAAATAGTTTTTCACACGGAGAGTGGTGAATCTGTGGAATTCCCTGCCACAGAAGGTAGTTGAGGCCAGTTTGTTGGCCATATTTAAGAGGGAGTTGGATGTGGCCCTTGTGGCTGAAGGGATCAGGGGGTATGGAGAGAAGGCAGGTACAGGATACTGAGTTGGATGATCAGCCATGATCATATTGAATGGCGGTGCAGGCTCGAAGGGCCAAATGGCCTTCTCCTGCACCTAATTTCTATGTTTCTATGTTCCTGACCTTCAATGTTTATGGCATCTATGCTTACCACTGATTTTATACTGAGTGTACTGAGTATACTTCCTTTTAATATATTTTTTTCCAAGTTAATTTGAACTAGTAATCAGGATCTGGGAGAGAGACAGCCACAGTCAATCTGCTGAAGGAATACTAAGAGGGGCAGCTGGGAGGAATTCACTATTACTGTTAGGTAACAGCTTACTTCACCAGAAAATACAATTTATTTCATTGGGTTTCCAAGTTGTCATGACTTATTAAACCAATAGATAAGAATGACTGTTTGTTCTATTAGAACTGCTGAAGGTGACTCATTTCCCTATGGGAAATGATTATTTCTTTGGAGTTTGTTCCAAGAGAAACTGCAAGGAGCAAATAAACAGCTTTCCAATTTCTTAATTTTCCCAAATATTTTTTGTGATCTTTTGTGGGTCTTGTCTCTTGTGAACCTGAGGAGGAATTTCTTTAGCCAGAGGGAGGTCAATCTGTGGAATTTATTGTCACAGACACCAATGGAGGCTAAATTATTGGGCATTTTTTAAAGCGGAGATTGATAGGTTCTTGATTAATAAAAGTATCAAAGGTTACAGGAAGAAGACAGGAGAATGGGATTAGGAGGGAAAAATGTCAGCCATGATTGGTTGGCGGAGCAGACTCGATAGGCCGAATGGCCAAATTCTGTTCTTATGTCTCAGGGTCTTTGGTCTTATGGTCTTATTTATTTATTTATTTTATTTTTTGTTAGAAGTACAGTAATGTGGTACCTAAGTACCTGATGCATACAGACACATTACAATTATTGTACAACTTCTTATTTTTAATTTAATAATAAAAGAACAGTGATAGAAATAAGAAAATAGAAAGCGTCGATATAGATAGACAAGAGAGTAGTGAGAGAATAGCGAGAGAGACAGAAGAAATAAGAAGCTAAAGAGATTGGAAAAAAAAGAGAAAAAAAGGAAAATAAATTAGGGGAGATATACCTATTTAATATCTTTACCCACCTGTCACCTGGTTCGGAACCATTTAATTTCTAAGGTTATGTTGCACCATATGCTTGTAAGAAGTCGATAAAAGGAGACCATATCTTTAAGAATTGGACTACTTTGCCTAGTAGGAGGAATCTCATTTCTTCAAGATGTAGCGTTTCCGACATATTTGAAATCCACATTTTGAACGTTGGCGTGGATGCGTTTTTCCAAAATTTAAGTATACATTTTTTTGCTGTTATTTAACCATAATTAAAGAGAGATTCTTGTAACGTAGTTAGCTTACGTCCCTCTTCCATTGATCCGAAGATAATCAGTTCTGCATTGGGGTTCAATTTTGTGTTAAATAGTTTTGTAAAAGTTCCAAAGATTTCATTCCAAAATTTATGAAGTTTTGTACAGGAGACAAAGGAATGTGCTATAGTGGCATTTTGAGTTCTACATTTGTCACAAATGGGGGAAATGTTTGGAAATATTTTATTCAGTCTAGTTTTCGAGTAATATAATCTATGTAAATTTTTAAATTGAATTAAGTTATGCCCATACATCAATCAAACATTTATGTACATATAATAGGTTTTTTCCCATCTGTCTTTCGCAATAATTTTTGTTCCCAGTCCCTTCTAATTGCCTCTGTCGTTGGTGTTTCTATATTTAAAATTATATTATATAAATATGATATTAAATTGCTTGATTCTGCCTTTCTGTTCATTCCGTCATCTAATAAATCTGAGGTTAGAGTTTGATATCCTTGCTTGTGTTTTTTCAAATAATCTCGAATTTGAAGGTATTTGAAATATTGATTACTTTTCAGGTTATATTTTAGTTGTAGCTGTTGGAATGATAGAAGTGTTCCCATTTCATACATATCTCCAATCATTTCAATTCTTATTCTTTCCCAATAGATAAACATTTTATCAATAATAAATGGTTTGAACGAGGGATTGTTAACTATCGGGGAAAGAAGCGATAAGTTTCTTAATTTTAAAGTTAATTTTATTTGTTTCCAAATTCGTATTATACTGTGAATAATTGGATTATTCTTATATATTATATTGTTCAGTTTCATCGGAGAAAGAAGAATCGCTCCTATATTATAGGGGGGACAATCCTCTTTCTCCATTCTTATCCAGTCTACCTGTTGGGCATAACTGTCTAACCAATAAATTATATTTTTAATATTCACTGCCCAATAGTAGTACAACAAATTGGGGAGTGTCAGTCCCCCGAATTCTTCAGGTTTACACAGATGGTCTTATGGTCTAACCATTATTTTCATATTTCACCTTTTTGATATTTCCAAGCACATTGGGTGTTTCCAAGTTCCCGGGCGCAACTGTCAATGCTGTCAGATACCAAAAATAAAGCAGAAAATGTTGGAAGCGTTCTGTAGGTCAGACCAGCATCTTTGCAGACAGAAATAATCTTGATGTTAACTCTCTATAGATGCTGCCTGACCTGCTGAGTACATCCAGTTTTTTCCCTGTGGGTTTGGATTTCCAGAAATTGATTTTGATTTTAGATCCTGCAATTACCCAACACGAGCTAACCCATTAATCACCCCTTTGTCATTTACTGTAGCTCCAGTCTACCATCTCATGGACAATGAAAAACCCCAGTAAAAACAAAAAGATTAACTGTTTTTACAAATGTAAAACTAATCATTCTTTTATTGAATTTGTTGCAAAAATAGGCCATTCAGACTTTCGCAATAATTGCAGAAAGACATGGGATATGAATAAAAATGAACTTAGTCCCTGTAAATTAGTGCTCAAGCATTCTACTTGTGAATGATTTTGGCGCTGTTGCTTCTAGACTCCAAGTGTGGGATTGTTCTTGTTGCTTATCCCTAGTTGTTCACAAGGTGATCCCTCTTCTTAAAGTGTTGATGGGGCTGTCCTGATGAAGCTAGGTGTGGAATTTTCAGGATTAACCCGGTGGTCATGAAGGAATAGTAGTGCTTCCCAGCAAGATAATGCAAGGGACAACATAGAGGGAGGTTTGTAAACAAAGGCGTTCTCTAAGGATGAAACCAAAAAAATACTGGAAATGCTCAGCAGTCCTGTGGCATATTTGGAAAGAGAAACAGAACTAACGTTTACAGTTCGACAGAAATGCTGGAGAAACTCAGCGGGTGGGGCAGCATCTATCAAGCGAAGGAATAGGTGATGTTTCGGGTCGATACCGTTCTTCAGACTGATGTGGGGGTGGGGGTGGGGGAAGAAGAAAGGAAGAGGTGGACAGTGGGCTGTGGGAGAGCTGGGAAGGGGAGGAGAAGGAGGGAGAAAGCAAGGACTACCTTTAATTGGAGAAGTCAATGTTCACACCGCTGGGGTGTAAAGTACCCAAGCAAAATATGAGGTGTGCTCCTCCCATTTGCGGTGGGACTCACTCTGGTCATGGAGGAGGCCCAGGACAAAAAGGTCGGATTCGGAATGGGAGGGGGAGTTGAAGTGCTGAGCCACCGGGAAATCAGGTTGGCTAATGCGAACTGTGCAGAGGTGTTGGGCGAAATGATCGCCAAGCCTGCGCTTGGTCTCACCGATGTAGAGCAGATGACACCTAGAGCAGCAGATGCAATAGACGAGGTTGGAGGAGGTGCAGGTGAACCTCTGCCACACCTGGAAAGACTGCTTAGGTCCTTGGATGGAGTCTGGGGGGGTGGGGGGTGGGGGAGGGGGGTAAAGCGACAAGTTAACATTTACAGTTGATGACATTTGCTGTTATTCTCTGAATATTGCTGTGCTTGTCCCTCTTGTTGCTAGAGATTAGAGGTGGATATCATAATCCCTGTGAGCAGGTGGAATTGAGACCAGCTAAAAGGTTAAAGGCAAGAACCCCGCTAATCCACTAATTTTGTAATTGCCCAGTGGGTCGGATTTTGTGAGGAGGCAGTGGCATTGCCATTCATTTGAAGCGATATTGTAGGATATGTGACTTTAACTTGGTGAGCAAAGTTTCCTGTAACTCCACAGTGAAAGGAAGGTGCGAGTACAGGAGCTGTATAAACAAGTAAATGTCGAAAAAACGCAAGTAATATAAATGAAGTCACCTCACATCTGTTTCCTCTATTGATTCTGCCGTTTTCTTCTCAAATGTTGCATTTGGATTTTATTTGGGAAACCTCCTCCAAAGTCTTTGTCTGATTTCAGCTAAGAATGTGAATGTGACACACTCTGGGGATCCCACTTTATTAAATGTTTTTTTAACTCTCCATGGCCACATTAGCACGGTACTGATTGTGTTGTGAAAGTACGGGATCGAGAGAACATAATGAAAATCTCACTGAGTTAGTCACAAATCCTACAATATTGCTTCAATTGAGTGGCATAGCAACTTTCTATCCTCATAACTCCCTTTCTTCTTTCTTACCCATTGGATATATGTGGATTAGTGGATCAGTGAATAGTTTAACCTTGCCTTTAACCTTTTGTGGGATTGAGAGAACATAATAAAAAAATATGGGTTTGAGGTTCCTTAAGAGCAGACAGCTTTCAGTTGCTTGCAGAGGAGAGTGAGCATATGAGATTGGTCCAGTATTCAAGAGGCTGTTATTTGCCCACTACGTCTACATGCATGCCCGATTAACAGTATCTGAGGAGAATCGGGGTACTGATTGGGGATGATCAGCCATGATCACATTGAATGGAGGTGCTGGCTCGAAGGGCCGAATGGCCTACTCCTGCACCTATTGTCTATTGTCTATTGTGGCACTTGCTGGCAATCTATTGGAACATGGCCTGTTGTTTGACAGCCACAAACTCTCAGTTGCTGTTAAATTGAGTCTTCTTCTCAAGATGCCTGCAAAATTCTGCCTGAGTTGGGAGGGAGAGATAGATCAGCCATAATTGAATGGTGGAGTAGACTTGGTGGGCTGAATGGCCTAATTCTGCTCCTGTCACATGACCTTATGACCTTATGAGTCCAATACAGTATCTTATAGCTCACTGTACAACCATGTACACTGTACACTGTAACTGATGTCTTATTTCCAGGACATTAAATCACACCCACTTTGCTACTGATGGAGCCGATCGGAATTAACTAATGCTGGAGTTTGTACCACTGAATGGCTTCTCACAGGGAAGGGGGGCACTGTGGCGCAGCGGTAGAGCTGTTGCCTTACAGCACCAGAGACCTGAGTTTGGTGCTGTCTGTACGATGTTTGTACGTTCTACCCGTGACCTGCGTGGGATTTCTCCAGGAGCTCTGGTTTCCTCCCACACTCCAAAGATGTACAAGTTTGTAGGCTAAGTCATAAGGTTATAAGAGATAGGAGCAGAATTAGGCCATTCGGCCATCAAGTCTACTCTGCGATTCCATCATGGCTGATCTATCTTTCCCTCCTGACCCCATTCTCCTGGCTTCCCATAACCCCTGACAATGGCATTACTCAGGAACCTATCTGGGGAGGCAGAGGAACAGGAAATCCACATTAGGCAGGAAATGGAGTTGGTTAGACTGATGGGACTGAAGGCTGATAAATACCCAGGGCCCGATGGTCTGCATACCAGGGTATTTAAGGAAGTGGCTCTAGAAATTGTGGACACATTGGTCTTCATTTTCCAATGTTCTATAGATTCAGGATCGGGGCACATGGTATTGGGCACATGGTATTGGGGGTAGAGTGCAAACATGGATAGAAAATTGGTTGGCAGGCAGGAAACAAAGAGTAGGGATTAACAGAATGGCAGGCAGTGACTAGTGGGGTTACGCAAGGCTCGGTGCTGGGACCGCAGCCATTTACAATATACAGCAATGATTTAGATGAAGGGATTCAAAGTAACATTAGTAAATTTGCAGAAAACACAAAGCTGGGTGGCAGTGTGAACTGTGAGGAGGATGCTATGACAATGCAGGGTAACTTGGACAGGTTGGGTGAGTGGGCAGGTGCATGCAGATGCAGTTTAAAATGTGGATAAATGTGAGGTTAAATGTGAGCAAGAACAGGAAGACAAATTATTATCTAAATGGTGTCAAGTTGGGAAAAGGGGAAGTACAACGGATCTGGGGGTCCTTGTTCATTAGTCAATGAAAGTAAGCATGCAGGTGCATGCAGGAAAGCAAATGGCATGTTGGCCTTCATAACAAGAGGAGTTGAGTATAGGAGCAACAATGTCCTTCTGCAGCTGTATTGGACCCTACTGAGACCACACCTGGAGTATTGTGTGCAGTTTTGGTCCCCTAATTTGAGGAAGGACATTCCTGCTATTGAGGGAGTTCATAAGTTTAATTCCTGGGATGCCGGGACTGTCACATGCTGAGAGAATGGAGCGGCTAGGCTTGTAATCTCTGGAATTTAGAAGGATGAGCGGGAATCTTATTGAAACATATAAAATTATTAAGGGTTTGGACATGCTAGAGGCAGGAAACATGTTCCTGATGTTGGGGGAGTCCAGAACCAGGGGCCACAGTTTAAGAATAAGGGGTAAAGCATTTAGAATGGAGATGCGGAAACACTTTTTCACACAGAGTTGTGAGTCTGTGGAATTCTCTGCCTCAGAGGGCAGTGGAGGCCGGTTCTCATGATACTTTCAAGAGAGAGCTTGATAGGGCTCTTAAAGATAGTGGAGTCAGGGTATACGGGGAGAAGGCAGGAACGGGGTACTGATTATGGATGATAAGCCATGATCACATTGAATGGCGGTGCTGGCTCAAAGGGCCGAATGACCTACTCTTGCACCTATTGTCTATTGTCTATTTTCTATCTCTGCTTTTAAATATTCATTCACTTGGCCTTCACAGCCTTTTGTGGCAAAGAATTCCACAGATTCACCACCCTCTGACTAAATAAATTCCTCCTCTTCACCTTTGGCCGGAGGTGGCCGAATCTGATGTCCAGGCCGCTGAGGATGTCCCCCAGCCCCGACGTTGGACTTACATCACCCCGCCGAGCGGGCCTGAACATCGGGCCGCCCGTAGCGGCGACTGCGGAGGGTTCGGGGAGGCCCTGACCACGGGTGAACATTGGGGAGCATTAGAGGAAGATGACTGACTTTGGTGCCTTCCCTCACAGTGGGAAACTTTTGATTCTGCTGTGTGGGGATGTTTTTATGTTGAATTCTATTATGTGTTGTGTTCTTTATTTTTATTGTATGGCTGTATGGTAATCACCTTTCACTGTGCCATCTGGCACATGTGACAAATAATTGTATCTTGTATCTTGTATCTTCTAAAGGAATGCCATTTAAACCTGAGGCTATGTCCTCTAGTTCTAGATTCTTCCATTAGTGGAAACATACTCTCCACTTCCACTCTATCCAAGCCTTAATTGGCTTGGTATAATTGTAAATTCTCCCTTGGGTGCGTAGGGTAGTGTTTGTGTGTGGGGATCGCTGGTCAGCATGGACCCAGTGGGCCGAATGTTCTGTTTCCGTGCTGTATCTGTCAAAAATGATATACTGTCTGTACAGAATTTGTATGTTCCCCCCGAGACCTTGTGGGTTTTCTCTGGGTGCTCTGGTTTCTTCCCACATCCCAAAGACCTGCAGGGTTATAGGTTAATTGGCTTCTGTAAATTGCCTCCAGAGTGTAGGGTAGAACTAGTGTAC